>VZTD01005397.1:302479-412705 GCA_013397725.1 Rhagologus leucostigma | reverse complement strand
CTGCCGGGCCCGGCTCCGGCCCGCGCCTGCGCCCTGCCGCTCCCGGATCCCGGCTGCTCCCGGCCCCGCCCGCCGCTCCCGGGCCCGGGCACGGACCGAGGCTGGCCTCAGGTGCCCCGTGGGAAGTGCCGCTTCGGTCTTCAGTGCTGTGGGAAGAACAAGCCCGTTCCCTGCAATGTCAGACCAAACTGCACAGGCCGCTGCCACTACTGAGCGCGCCTGTTCTCTACATTCTTGCGTTACTGGTTTGTACTCAGGCAAAACCTATTGAGTATTAGCCTTGTCTCCTTAATCTGTAAGTCATGATGTTAGGGTTTTTTGCCTTCTGGTATTTCAACGTAGTGTTTTAAAACGCCAAGGGAGGTTTAGGTTGGACATTAGGAGGAATTAATTTACAGAAAGAGTGATTAGACGTTGGAATGGGCCACCCAGGGAGGTGGTGGAGTCACCATGGAGTCACCTGGAGGTGTTTAAGGAAAGCCTGGCCGTGGCGCTCAGTGCTGTCGTCTAGTTGACAAGGTGGTGTTTGGCCACAGGTTGGACTCGATGATCCCAGAGGTCTTTTCCAACCTAATTGATTCTGTGATTCTGTGAAAACTTATAACTAATTTGCTATATTTTAAATTCCTTGTCCATCACATCAGCGAAACAAGCAAGCAGCTTAAAAGAGGGTGTTTGACTAAGCTATTCACTAAGAGTTTAGGGCGTTACATGAAAAGTAGAAATGCTACAGGTTTTTATTTTTCCAAAGTGTGCTCATTTCACTTAAATCTAGATTCTGTTGATGATTTCAACAAAGGTAAAGTTCAGCACTTATTAGCCTGAACAAGTTTGTGTGCATGGCAGCACTGGTGGCTTCTCTCCCAGGAATCGCCTTACAAAAATACTGCTGGTTTGGTGGAGGGGCTGGGATTTTTTCCCTTGCTTTGTGAGAAGCTGATTCACAAGGTAATGACTTGCACAGCTGGGTTATACTGTGTCCTAGATTTAAAGTCAGGAAAACAACAAAACATTGGTGTGGGAATTGATATATCGTTGAGTTCCAACCTAGCATAAGCATGTCCTGGCATGCAGCCACAGGTAAGGCGAGGTGGGAAATGAGCCCTTCTTCCAGGTGAAAGGTGTAATTGAGCGGTCACATTTAAGTTTTTTGTGACAGGAGGACTGACTGACAGTGATGACTGTGAAATTATGAAAACTCTGGTTTAGTAAATGAGTGTGTGAAATCTAGTTATAACTTAGCTGAGATTTTCAGCAAGCCGTGCATTTTGGAATAATAGATATATTGCTCTAAGAGAATAGAAGATAAAGTCATAAAGTGGATAGGGGTGTGTCAAAGTCTTGCAATGATCCATGATCACTCAGTTACTAAAGTTCATATTCAAACCTTCTAGTTTTCGCCTAAGCTAGAACTTGACTGAACTACGAAGTCTGGATCACACTGGGGAATAATGAGATACTCAGTTGCACCTAGATTATCCAAGAAAGAATGTAACTTGGAAACTCCTGTGGACAAGTAGCTTCAAGTATCCCTGAAGCAGGAAGCAGCCTGAACTTGTTTCCTAGACTTTCCCTACCTATCTTTTGTAGAGAAGAGATGCAACAGTCCTTTCCACCCCTTCTTTCTCTTCCTTCTCTGCCAAGCTGCTGGTTAGGAAGCTCTGGAGTGCCCATGAAAAGAAGAACCTGTACTTCCCAAGAGAGTATGGCCAGCCACTGCACAGTGAAACAAGGAGAATCAAGCACTCCTGAAGCAGTGTCTTACTGATGTAGAGTCTGACCAGAATCAATCTTGGATTTGAGGCCTCCTATGCATTTCCCACCCATGGAGCTGAGTATTCCTGTATCACCAGTTAGCCAGACTTAATCTTGTGTTGCCACAAAAATCTGTAGTGTCAAAATCTCCTCCTTTTATTATAAATCTCAAAATTTTTGATGGTTCTTTTAAATTTGTGGTTTCTGGAGTTTGTCATTAAATAAGGAGCTTGGCTCTTGTTTCAAGATGAGAAAAGTTTCTAGCCGAAGCAATTAGAAATTAGCTTGGAAATATGAACGAAATTTGTTTTATATTTACCTATTTTACATGTAAGATTGCTTTAAAATAATGATTTTAAAGATAAAAACTGTAAATCCATTGGTTTAAATCCAGTACTACAGGTTTTGTAAGCCTGGAATTTTGTTAGCTTGCCTAGCTTTTTTAGGAGATGAATGCATGAATGCAGACCTCACTGTAATTCCCTCAAACCCTTTAACTCTCTGCTAGTAAGGTCTCCAAGGGCATAGGTATCTGCCATGTAGTGTTTCTCTCATCAAGGTATTCCCATCCTCTGTTGCCTGAAGGACCTGATCTGTGAAGCATTCTCCAAGCCAGCCTGCTAGACCTTTCAGAACAAGTACCCAGAGGGCAAGGCAACAGGCTTACCTTCAGATTTCCACTGTGTCCGAGCTGGATTTGACCTGGTGTGAATGCTGAGTGTCACAACCAACAGGCTGTTTGCTGGTTGTTTGGGGATCAGACTCCTCCAAAGTATATTCAGATATTTTCACTCATGGTGGAGCAGATTTGACAAGTAAACAACTCAGCCTGCAACAGCAAATAGCCTGCCAAGGAGAATCTCCTGGCAGGTGGTGGATGGATATGACATACCATATCCCAGATGTATGTTTCTAACAACCGGACTATACAGTAAGCAAATAGAAAGAACTTATTCTCCTGCAGGTAGCTGTTAGAAAATACAGTTTTTAGTGCCAGTCTTGTGGCTGGGATTTCTTAGCAGAGGCAAGGGATTAAATCATATTTTCTTAATGTTTCTTACTGACCTTCTTAGGTAGCTTCCAGTCTGCAGGCTTTGTATATCCCACACTTCACTGCCTCCAGGAAGCGTTTGAGGAACTTACGTTTCTGCACCGAGAAAAGATCTTCAAATCCACAAAGCATCACAGCATGTAAAAATGTGGTGATGCAGTTTATAATAGTCAAGCCTTTTGGTGGACCCAGCCCCACAGAATAGTTTTAATTCTTTAGCGGAAATAACATAAGGATTCAGCTGTCCAGAACAGATTTTCCAATGAGGAAAATTTGCAGGAGGGTGTCCGAGCTCCAAATATGATCAGAGTTTGATAGTTTCTGGATGGACCATAAAGAATAAGAGTTGCCTTTCAGCATCTACTCTATGCACTCAGAGTGGGGAAAGGCCATGGATACATCTGAAGAGCACACTGCCAGTGATTTTTGTTTGATCCTTCCCCTGTGGCAGTTCCAAGACTGGCAGCAACCTTTGCAGTCACCAAGCCTGTATCTCACATGGACACAGGATGCACAGAGCAAGGAATAGTTTTGATCAAATTAGGGAGGGCATTTCCTACATTCCCAAAACAGCATAAGAGATGTGCTTGCTTGAAGCTGCAGCCCCTGCACAGCACACCAGCTACATGCTAAATAGGTTGGTTTTCCAAGACCAAGAGCCTGACACTATTGGGTTCTTCAGCAGAGAGATCTACATGCCTGTTGCATGGAAATTACAGGAGAAAAATTCCTATAGATTTCAGTGGTTTGGGATATGACTGTCTCTATTAAAACCTTTACTTAAATATACCCTTAAATGGTAACATGTTAGAAATAATTGAACAAGACAATCCTGAGTAATTCATCAGTACCGCTATTATTCTTTCCAGAGTTGCACATCAGCTATTTACACAATATGATTTGTTTTAATTTTTTTATTCAGCATGTTTTATGCATTAGTATCAGAAAAGCCTGTCTTTCTCTGGGCAAATGTTACTGCAAGTTGTCTAGCAGGGATGTAGATTATGTAGATTTATTTATTCAGAGTGTAATTTGCATAAATGAAAAATGGAAATAAACCTTTTTTTCAGAATTAGAGCCTTTTTTTTCCTTCAAGGTGAAACAAAAAGTGTTTGTAGTACACTCATTAAGATTTCCAGATTTTTTTTTAGGTGGACTATTAGTCATTTCAGTGCCTGGGCCCATTTTCTTTCATTTGGATGCTTTAATGTCTGAAAGCATATTCTGAGGATAAGATTAAGAAGAGAAAATAGAACAGATTGGAAATTAATTTGCTTATAAGCAGTTAAAAGTGTCCTGTTGAAAAAAAAAAAATCTCAAAGCCATATTAAGGATTTTAGATATATTGGGTAAACTGTTGTTTTGCAGGTCTGCATGATTCCAGGCTACCATACAGTGCCTATTCAGAGAAACCCTGTGCTGCAAAGAAAATTGGCATTGTATGTGTTTGATCCAGCCATGGATCAATATCGTGTGAAATCCATGGGCACAGACCTACATCTAATAGTCCACCAGCTCAGACACCTGTCTCATATCAGTGGTGCCTACAACTCTTACCTGGGTGGGAGAGGGACTGTCTTAGTTATGGTCCAGGCTGTTAGATATCTAGGAATGCACCTAATTCCTGAAAAAAACCCCACAGGAAAGCTTATTACCATCGTTACCATTCAGAATGTGTGAATTACTGTGCAGTGCAGAATATCTGTCCTGTGGCATATTGGGCAGTCCAAGCACTGATTAATGCATCCCAGGAATCCCTTCAGAGATAGTGTTCTGTGTCTCAGGATAGTACTGCATGTCATGCTGTAGTTTTTTTGGATTAAATTGAAGGAAAAAAGCATACCTACATTCAGTGCATCTGGAAGTGAGGAACGGATTGCCCTGCTTCTTTCAGTAGCTCTGCACAGCTCTGGACCCATGGCATTATTCCTGAGGTCAGTGCCTTTGGTTTGCCACTATTTATTTATTCATGCCTGCAGAGGTCCTCTTTTTCTCTCCAGCTGCTCCATCATTCACCAGCACCTCCTGGTAGCCCACCCTGCTCCCACAGCCCATCCATTCTCAGAGCTGACCCTCACTGGGGTCAGGATGCGATTAGGTGGCTGCAGATCATAAGGAATATTAATCACAAGGAACACTTAAATGTTGCTTTACAGACTTCCTTATGTGAAATATGCTATGGCAAGCTATCAGGTTACCAGTGGCTGAAATAGAAACAGTTCTCTCTTTGCCCTTGACAGTCAAAAGACGGTTTGATTTATTTTCTCATTTTCACTCAGTCTAAAGGCAGCTGGGCAGTATTGCTACAAAGCTCTAGCTGTGTGTCATTGTAATAGAGGCAATATGTTTGTTCACTTCTGCTCTCTTCCTCTGTCTAATTGTTCTATTGTCTTTCTGTTTTCTCTCCATGTTGGGGCTGACAAAATGTCTCCCTGGGTTTAGCCCTCTAGCCAAAACTTAACGGGCTCCTAATCAAGAACTAACACCACCAGCAGGCTATTTCCTGCCTTTGTTTACCATTCCTGGTATCATCTTTCTTCTCCTCTCAGTCCATCATTACGAATTTTCACTGTTATTTTCCTTTGACTCTTCCTCTGTATAGGGTGCAGGAAGCTTCCTAAATATTGTTCCCCTTTCATTTTCTGGCCACTTGATCTCTGGCCTCTCAGCTCTACACCCTGGAAGAGTACAGATACATCCAGAACCAGATTTTACAAAGCCGAGTAGCCCTGGGGTGACTGTGTATTCCATGTAGCTGTATCGGCAGAATGTTTATTGCTGAACCTTGATGCAAATTGTAAGGATGTTTTGAAAATAAAAGGGGTAACCACAATGGAATTAATCACTAGGCACCTTTCACCGTGACTTGAATTTTGTTGCAAGTATCAGGATTGTCAGGGTACGTTTAGTTGCCTAAACAAAGGTTTCTAAGGTCAGTTGAAATGCCCTAAAACACAGAGCCACATGATGTAACCTGGGAGACCCTGGCCCTTCCCAACTCTAGCTGGAGATGGGGCAAAATACCCCAGGGTTTCTAAAATGGCACCAGTTGCCTATGTTTAAGTGACTGGATTCCTACCATACATTGAAATAACTGTGTTTTGTGCTTAAGTGTCCTTTTCATGTTACTGCACAACTGACTTCATTTATTCTGTCGTAGCTGCCCTGAGAATACTACACTGTGGTAACCTCAACAGGAGATAGTCACTGGATAGGTTAGTATGGCTCTTCAGGAATCAGGTGAACAGAGTAGGCCTTTTTTTCCATGTCAAATGTGCTTCTACCTTAACGTATCTAAGATGGGGTCAGGATGAAGTTCAACCCAAATAAAATCAAATGTTGTAGCCTGGGAATAGTTATTAAGCATTATTTCTGATGTTCAGATAGGTAAGCAGGGCTATTCATTATCAATCCTGGCAAGCTGTGGGACTTACTGATACCTAGACTATTTCCAGAGCCAGAGTCAGGCCACTGAACTTGAGGCCACCCTCACCTTTAGGGGACTTACTCAGACAGCCCCTCTGTACTCTCAGTTCAGAAAAGAGATAAATGGCCTCTTCAAGGTGGAGATTCAGAGCACCTGGGTTTAAATATCAGCCCTGAAATGTAATTTGAAGGGACCTATCTCATCTCTGACTATATTAGGAGGACTTGCCCCGTAATTATGTATGAAAAGCCAGGAGATGGAAATAATCTCTTACAAGTTCAGGTAACAGCAGTCATCCTTGTTGGCCACGTTTCTCTGACAAAATTCCTCCAGGGTATTTTTAGCCCTAAATGTGTCTGTTTAGCTCACTTAACAGCTCAGCAATCCCCCCAGGAGCTTCTCCAGTGTGTCTGGTGGGAGCTGGCACTAGCAGTATGTGTCACTCAGAGCGTGCTGCTGGTGTTGGCTTTGCTGTGCTGGCAGGCAAGAGTGTACTCGCTGCCCTTCCAGCCCCTTGGGGCCTGCTTGTCACCAGCCCTTGCTGTCATTGAGCTGTTCTGCGGTGTCACAGGCAGCACAGCCTCGATGTGGGGAATTTCACTTAATTTAATTTATTGCCAATTAACACAGCCTTTTAATTACTCATTTGTGTACTGAGGGGAAAAAAGAAGACGTATAATTGAACAAACACTCAGGGAATTACCTTTCCTTACCTTTCTTCAGGCCCTACTTCAGTCAAACACCTCTCCTTCCTCCTTTCTCACCTCAGCTTGCTTTGTTTTCGCTGCTGGTTCCCACCTTCCCTCTCTCCCAGTCCCTTCAGTGAGGTGACGGGCAGTTGAGGTCCGGGTGTGTTGGTTTCTGCCCCTGCAATTCACTTCTTCCCCTCCACTGCTCCTCACTTCTTACTGCTCCTGTGCCCCAGCATGGCTCGTCCATGGCCTGTGAAGAAGTGTTGTGCAGTTGGTTTACTTCCTACTCTTGCGGACACATCTTCATTGCAAACATGTCAGGAAAACGAGATGGATGTATTTTATCACGTAGATTTATGCAGTCAATGAAAGTCAGGTGTCTAAGGCGTGTTTTAGTCCTGAAGCCATGGATGTAGCTCCCAGGAGATGCAACACAGGTGCCAGCAGTGCAGGGCCAGTGCAAAGCATGAGCGGGACCACCACGCTGGGCCCCCCAGCTCCCGTGCTGCCAGCTGCTGCCCAGGCAGAGGTGCAGCAAGGCCACCCCAGCCGGAAAAGCAGACAGCAGTGTCTGTGGCATGGAGAAGCCCAGAGAGCCCCAAAGCTCCTCCTCATCCATCCTGCAAACAGATAATACTTTCTTCCTCAGAGCTCCCGTTAACTTGTCATGTCTTCTTCAGCAAGCATAGAGGTTTTGATGAATCATCTAGTGGTTTTCCACAGAAATGAATGAAGAAACACTGTGCCACTAGCAGAGGTGTCAATTAATTACTTTCTAAACAAGGACACTCTTGAGACCTTTTTTATCTTAGTCTGCTTTTTATCTTAGATTACCAGGTGAAGTTGATGCAGTATATCAAATCAAAGCCACAAGGAACAATTTGGGCGAGTCCTGATCTTAATTCGGCTCATCCAACCAGCTCTCGTGAGTGCAGCAGTTGGCCCAGCCAACTCTGGGCCATTGTGTGTAAAACTGTGAAAAACTGATAGTTCTTTTTGTTTCTGTTAGACAGGAACTTATTCTGAATTATATTTTAAAGAAAACCCTAGAAAACAAATTCTTATGATCCTACTCTGCTTTCCAAAGCACATAAATCTTTTGTAACTATAATCCTTAGCCCCATAGCAAATACAGTAGCATCAGTGACAGCTGGAATTCTTACAGAAACAGCATCAGAGTAAATGGTGAGCGTATGTCAAACAAATCTACAAAACCAATGGTTTTACTGAGTATATATACAAAATCCTTTTGTCTACATTGTGTACACACATATACATTAAAATATTTACTTGTACAGTACTTATTGTACAGATAAACTACACAATTAAGCAGGCTAATATGATAGTACAGTGTTGCTAATTATTATTCTAACATACAAAGTAAACTGAAAGTGGGTAGGATCATCTACAGCAGTATGTTACAGCAAAGAAGTTAGATTTGAGTACATTGTTATTGAGGTTGACTGAGAAAGAAAGTAAAAGATCTAAACTGATTGTCATGTGAAGGAGTGCATTAGGAAACAGCGCTCTCAGTTTTACTGTTTCTGGCTTGTATCTTTTGTAATACACAATAGGGGAGTCTTCTCTCTGATTTGCTTTTAAGCCTTTAGCACAATCAAAAGCTGGAGGTATTGTAAAGAAAATCTGCAAATAGCAGGAAAACGTCTTGTGGTGACGTTCTTATTCAGACTCTGGGCCTGATTTTGAGAGATCTGAAACACCCAGAGATGCCAATGCTAAGCTCTTTTGCAGGTCAGATATTTGAGGTCTGGAAGGTTGTTTTATAATCTTGTTTTCATGTTCTTGCAAATCTAGATCGTACTTTTTTTTTTTCCTTTGTAGTAGCACAGATTTTATTAAGACCATTCAGAACAGACATCTATGTTTTAAGTCAACAGTTTTTTGCTCACCAGTAAGATGCAAAACTTTGGTCAGCAGAACAATTTCCAATCTTTGAGGAAACTGATAATATATTTAAAGTTAAGACAGCAAAAATTATTTAAAAAACAAAGTCTCAGAAATGCTGGGACTTTTAGGTCCTCTCCATTGCATCATTCTGCCTGACTATGGCACCATCTTCACAAAAGTTCTTGCACAGTAATGGCAAATGATTCATGGGTCATATAAAAAGTCAGTGCCTCAAAAAAGTAGATTTTTGTTCTTTGTGTTACATTGCCTTGTCATCTGGAGGGAAAAGTCCATTTTTGCCATTGTGCTTTCACTCAGAAGTGGTTTGAGGTGGCTGCAGTCTGAAGTATAACCAAAACAAAACAATAAGGTTTGAAATTGTATGTTCGGTGTTTATGCAGGCTGTTTGTAAGCCACAAGGAAAAATAAATTTAAACAATCACATGCAGATCTGAGAGAGGCAGCTGAAGCAATGGCTCCTCAATTCCCAAAAATGTGACTAAATTTAGAATTTTGTATCCCAACCAGTTATCACACACATGGTTTATTGGCACAGTGTAACCGAATACATCCAAATGCCTGGCTCTTCAGTTGTAGGAGTTTAAACCATAACCTAAAAAGAGAATTGAATAAATGTATATTATTTTTAATGCTGAAAGCAAAAGAAAGAAGTTGACGGATGTCCCCTATGCTGTCAGATGTTAAGAATTCCTAAGTTATACAAGACTATTTAGAAACATCATATCTTTTCATACAGTAATGACTCTAAGGAGCTCCAAGGACTTGTGACAGCTGCCTTTTGGGTGTAATGGAAAACCACCTCCTCTTAAAAGCATAAAGCAAGTAGCAATTGGTCTTTAGTTCTGAGGGCAGCCAAACCTTGTGTACTGAAGTCCAGATTCTTTGAGGTATTACAATGTGGGTTTTAGCCGTCTGGTTTTCACAAAACAACTCCTTGTTCCTCAAAATTTGGGCCACAGTCCTGGTAATCCCTTTAACAGTACTGGTTTTACACCTCTTCTTAAGGCAATTCCATCTACTCTGCATTTTCAATGACTTTCAGGAATGTCCCTATAATACAGTCATTTTTCTCCACCATAGAAAATGCTAATTCTATTGCTAGAATCGTATGACCTACCTTATTTATTTTAAACAAAATGAAAATCCAATCTATTTGAGGCACACATAAGAGCAAGCAAAAACTGTGAATACAGATTTGCTAAAATAATGTGGGTAATCACCTTCATAATAAAATTTAATCACCTTTTAATATTTTTTTATATTATTAATATATTTGCATGTGTTATATTTTTGTATGTTATATACATATATACATATATATTATATTATATACATGGTATAGCTCATCTTTTGCATATTTGCATAAACTTACTGAACAAGCACATCTGAAACACTGCATAGAAAACTTGAACTGTACATTTTAAATAATGACTTTCAAAGGATAAATTGTAATCTTTTATGGCTAGTACAAATTTATATTGAAGCTTCACTGAAATGTACAATTTTTCCGTAGAGTTTACTTAATGTTAATCTATTCATTTGGGGGTAAATGCAGAATTTAATGGTGAAGTGATGTAACTAGAATATAGTCTCAAGTGGTGTGTTAGGTTTATCAATCAGTGAAAATTGTGCACTTGAGTGTAAGAGCACATGTCTATCCATATGATTCTTGCAGCCTCAGTTAATTGAAACCCTTTTTCCACCCTATTATCAATACTTGAAAAATAGCTCCAACCACATCTATTAACCAGTGCCTTAATAGACGCTTTATCAGCTCTATACAAATTGCACGTATTTTGCTAAAAAGCAATTTCGCTAATACAAGGGTCGGTTCTGTGGTTCACTGGAGGTGTTCACTGAGGGGGTGTTGGGGCGCAACTGGAAATTGATTTAGAGATGGATAGAGATGGATAGAGCTGTAAGCCTGGTCTTCAAGCCCCTGAAACACTGGCAAGGTTGGAGGTACGATCTGATTAACACTCTCAGTCCTCATTAATTTTAACAAAAGCAAGGTGTGCTCATGATGAAAATTAGTTAGGCATGACCACTTGCACAGCGAAATCTAAATCAGATTAGAAATATGTGGTTTTAAATTTCCTATTTAAAAAAAATGCTGAACTTTAGACTCAGGACAGCAGAATTATACACTAATACTGATATGTCCTGAACAACTCTGAAATGAAAAGTTCTTCTTTCCAAATCAGCTTCTCCAAATTTTTAATTCATATTGATAATTTCCTTTCTCCCATAGATACTTGACTCAAATGAAGAATAAATATAGATTTTCTGCGCAGCTTGGCTCAGTGTCTCCTGAGATCATGGACAATTCAGCTGTCAATTCAATTTAGCCAATTGTCAACATCATAAATCAGCAGTAGAAGAAAAATGAAAGCATCTATGGAATAGGAAGAAAAAGAGGGACATGAGATACTCAGCAGTATGTTATCTAGTGCTACCTAAAGCTCTCTAAAGACTTCTCTAATCCTTAAAGGCATTTTGGAGCTTTGAATCCATAAGGTTTCACCTCTGCTGAGAGATTACCCACATACAACAGATTTTTCTTTTGTTTTTGTGATCAGATTGTTTAATCAGTTCCAGCAGATGTGAAGATATAGGTAAAGGGCAATTATGCTGGGTAATGCTTAGTTTTGGGGACATTCTCTTTCGTGGTTAATTTGACTCCCTGTTCCTCAGGGAAACTTGTTACCATCACACAGAACAGAGCTTTGCAGTGTTAGAGGGGTCCACAGGACAGCATGAATTTTTTTTGGTTACTGTTAATTCTTTGTGTAGATCTGTCCCTATGATCTTCATGGGCAAACCGGTGGAGCCTTGAGAATTAACATAATAAGGATCTATACTCAGTTGTATGCAGAGGTAATATACTGGAAGCATTTGCATTACAAGTGAGCAAATAGCTTTCCTTTTAGTCTTAAAGTGCAGTTTTATGGGACCATATATTATGTAGGAAGGCAGAGCTGAAACTGGTACTACATTTATCAAGGCATGTGTAGTTTAGTGCTTGTGGCATGGATATCCATAGGCAGGAGAAAAGAGCCCCCACCACAGCCATCAGAGCAGAGCTATAGATCTGCAAACTGACCCAGGCCAGGTTAGAGCTCAGAAAGATGCCAGGAAACATGGTTTATATAAAGGAAATTAGGGCCCAAAGTTACAAAAAGGGTACAAAAAAGATCAGTGCTTTACCATATTTACAAACATATTGTTTTCATTGTCATGACTTCATAAATTATACTACAGTGGGCAGACAAGGCAAAACCATAGCTGAAAGCTATCACGAATCTTGTTATGCAATGAAGAACTTTCTTTTACAGTGGGGTATTTCTTCACTGAGAGAAGATCATTGCTATAAAGAGTAGGTATTTATCAATTTTCAAAGGTCTTGGCCCATGAAAGCTAGTGTTAGATTTGGAATTTCTCTTTTGTTGCCAAGGTGACAAACACTTATAAATATACCACATCTTCTAATGTGCTTTTAACTTAGTATTTTTATGGCTTTTAAATCAGATACCATTAGCAAATATATTAGGTAATTTAGCTGAAAGACCATTTTCTACTAACACTTTTTGTTACATTTCCCCAGGTACTTCAGTAAATGTCTGTTGTGACATTCCAGTCCTGCCAGGCTTCTAGCATATAAAGATACATACAGTACATCTGGTAAGAATTAACATATTACCTTAGGGCTTTCTGGTTTTTTGTATTGATAATTATAAGTTGTATAAAAGAAGACAAATACTAAGGATTGGATCCTACAGTCCATTGACTTCAGAGGGAACTCTGTGGAGGTAATGACTCTGGGACTGGCCAGAGGCCATACTGTGTGTTGTTATTTTTGGCTCCCGTCTCCCCTTTTTATAGCCCAGTAACGAGGCTGAAAACACAGGGGAGACCATAACGCTGGTTATGGAGCTGGGCACTTCCCTCTGCAAAGGAGAAGCAAACAAACCAACAAAACCTGCCTGGGTGTTTTCTTCTTTTTTGTAGACTTGAAGGCCGGAGGAGACCTTTGCCATCATCTGGTGTGATGCCCTGCAGGACACCAAGGCAGGAGCTTTCCTGCCAGGAAACCGTCTGGCAACCATACAGGCCACGTCTCGGACAGAGCATGGCTTAGAGGAGACTAGCTTGGAAACTGGTGCTGGCAGATGAGGTAGCAACATCTGCAGGAGCTGCTTGTCCACAGGAGGCAGGTGCACCTCAGGAGTCTCTTGGGGCCATGGGAGAGTGACCTCCCTGTGGGCAGGTGCTGCAGGCAGCAGCGGTAGAGCCATGAGAGCTCGGCAGCAGGACTGGGGCTCCCCAAGTGAAGGTGTCCAGGGCCCCTCTGACAGCACAGAACATCTCTCTGTGCTTTTCCTGCTACAAAACCACATCTGGAAGCAGGGCCTGGGCTAGGCTCTACTCCCAGGACCTCCATCTCATGCCAGGAGTCCCATCCTGCACCAAGGAGCATCCTGGCTAGGAATGCAACTATATAAGCATGCAGGGCTAGAGAGGTAGGGTGCTGAGAGAAAGAAGCTGTCACTTCAAAATACAATTTTTTTAAAATTTTGACAAAGCTTTGCATCACTGAGGATTAAGCACAGTTCATAAACCAGTGAATAAGCTTCCTACAATAGTAGTGTGTTAGACTGGGTGGAAAAATCCGATGGAGAAGCATCCAGGAAACATCTTTCATGCCTGCATATTAAATTTAATCTTCCACCCCCATCTTTTAAGACTTGGCATTCATCTACTTAAAAAAGATGTTGATCTGAAAGTAAAAGAGAGGGAAAAAAACCCCAGTCTGCTATAACAGTTTGCTTGGCAAAATGGGAGAGACTTGAGGAATGAATTGTGTGTGAGTTACAAAGAGCCATCCCGCGCTGTAGACACTGGGCCTGTATTTGTCACTCTCGCCCCCAGCCCAGCACTGTCCCATTGGCCTCTTCATTCAGCAGAGCTATCTGTCATGAAGAATTTAAGTTTCATATTTTCATCTGTCAGTTGTGAAAAGGCCTGTCAGCTGAAGCTTACACTACCATTTGCTAAAAGGCCTATAGCCCATGCTGACAATACACTCTTATATTTGTGCTTCCAGGCTCCAGATAATCCCCTCACTTTCCTCCTCAGCAGTCCAGTTATGATGAGGCTTAAATTGCATATTTTGGGGGTTTTTAAATCCAGATTTTGCTGATAAATGCTATCAGCGGGAATGAAATGAAATACAGCATGATTTAGCTCTTATTACCAGCATTTTGTAAGGGCTATAGAGACAGTATTCATATTAAACAGGTTAATGTCTATAATGTCTATAGTCACAGGAACTAAATGTAGGAATGCTAATATCAGCTTTTATCTACTTTGTCTGTTTGCCATCCCTGAAAAAAACCCACCCATCCTTCAAACGGGGCATTTCCCAGTTTGTTTCTTTAATTTGATTTGCAAAGGGAAATAAGATAACCAGCTCATTACAAATCCACAGCCAATTGTTTTATGCTCTGAGATACTATCAAATTACCCATATAATGCCACAGAAAGAAGAAAGTGCCTAAATCCCCAAAACATGCTTTCAAACCCCAACACTTTTCCTGTAAGAGTGTTAACAAAATTACCAAAATAAAAAACTGGTCACCAACCCATCTCAATCTTTTGCCTGTTTATGAGGGTAAGGAAGGATACAAGGAGTTGATCCTCACACCTGTAACTTTAGGACTGCACAGCTTTGATTCTCACACCTAAAAAACAACACAGCAAAAACTAAAATTGCTTCAAAAACTCAATCTCACTTGAGGATTGGCAGGGAACACAGCACAGTAACCCAGGTTAAGCACTTGCTGTCTTATCTCTAAGAAATCAATTTTCCAACCGTAATGCACCTACAAAGAAATCATGTCTTTAATTCATTACAGGCTTTTAAATTCCTAATTGATTATGACTCAATTACACTTTCTGAAAAAATATGAGGTTATGTCCCTATGAAGCAACTTTACCTTTTCCTTCTTAGATGAAACATCATTTTTCCCTGTAGTTCTAAAATAGTCTAAGATAGTACAGTAGTGCCAGAGGTATTTCTGTTTCATTGCTTTATGTTGTCATTTGGAAACTAACTTCAGAGCAATGTTTTTCAACCCATGGTCTGAGATGGTCTGGAAGGAGAAGAGAGAGGAACTCTGCAAAAAGTCCTGTGAAAAGCAGTCTTACTGTTAACAGGCTTCAGCCTGATCCCCTTTTTCCCTGGAAAGAGTTTTCAAGATTTCACATTTAAGAAAAAAAAAAAAAAAAAAAAAGGTTGAGATTACTGCCTTGGAATATCTTTTTCATGAGAAGTAAGATGGGAAGGTGCTTTCCCTCAGGTGGCTTCTGTTCAGAAAATGAGAGCAGCTACAAGGCAGTGTATAAAGTGACTCTATGGAAATGTTCCTGCACATGCTTTGCATGGTACTCCTGTGATTAAAACAACTTGTGTGTGCAGATTTGAGCCCATAAATGTCCTGCAGGTCAGAAAATAACACCATAACACTACTGAAAAAACTTGAAATACAGGACTTCCTTGAATGTCCTAACTGTTTAGGTTCAGGTGTCTTCTACTACAGCCAGCTGTGGCAAAGAATTCTCCCAATGGGGAAGGATTTTCTCACCTCAAAAATATATTTTGTCCCTGCCATATCCTTTGGCTGTGTCCCCCCAGCAGGTAAACAGCAACCAAGAGAAATGAAGCTGAAAGAGAGTGCTGTATAACAGTGTACATTTTTACTTTATTAATTTACACATTAAGATTTTATTAGGGTAGTATAAATAACAATAGCTGACATAAAAATATGTTAATAGTATTATTAACAGTAGCAATGATTATTAGACATCCAATAAACCTATTTTTTTTTGTAATGATAGTGAAATACTGCCAAGACAATAGCAATGGGGCATTGTCTGTTCAATCCCCGGTTCAAAGCAGCAAGTACATCCTGCCCCTGAATATTCCCACACAAAGGCTTTTAGAAAAGATGTGTGGGAATTGAGATAAATAGGGATCACTCTGAAGGACAGGGAAAAGGAAACAGCAAAAACTGGTGCAGTGTATAAATGGACTCCTGGTGCAGGGAGTTTTGGAGGTCTCTCAGAAGCTAATCAGTGAGCTAAAGCATAATGATTTGTATTAACTATTTTTCTGTCCAAAAGATTGAAATATCTGAGGAACAGAGGTTTTGTTTTTCTGTATGTTACCATGTGGAGTATTTTGGATCTCACTATGTTCTCACTGTTGTTGCAAACAAGAATTCCCTTAGCATGGCATGTGTGTTGAGTATCTTAAATTTTTTTAAATGGAAAAGACAAATCTATTTTGTTTTGGGACACTACTCCAGGAGCTGTAGCAAGTGATTTGATTCCCTAAGCAATACAGACTTTTAATGTATGAGTTGCTCTATCTTGGGGTAAAAATTCAGAAAATAGTTTCACCTCACTGAAAAGCAGGATTTTGCTCCTGGGAATTTCCCACCTAAGCTAAGAGCCCTCCTTTTGTCTCTCAAGTTACTCATTAGAAGCAGGCTCATGCCTCATTTAAAGAACAACAAATGGAGGAGGCAGATCAACATTTCTTTCTGCATTTCTTTTTACCTGCAATTTGGGAACAGCTTTGGGTAAATCCAGGTTAGTGTTCTCCACAGGCACGTTCAAATCAATATAAGGGTGTCTATATTTGTAGATGGAGAAAAGAGTGAGAATTGCTCTGGTAGAATTTGTTCTCTTTACAAGTTAGAAATACTGGCCTTTTCTACTACTTGAGGTTGGGAAGTTCTCTCCTCCAGCTGGTGGGTTTTAGAACTTTATTCCCAGGGGCTGAGCAGCTACTTTTAACTGCTTTAATTTTTCTGAGCAACTAAGGCCCTACCCTCTGTGAAGACCCTCAACACTTAACTCAGGGTAATAAACCCATGCAGGCAGCCAGATACTTAACTACCAGGCACAGCAAATACTCGTCTCAGAAGTCCATTTTAGATCTGAGCCAAACCTTTCTTCCCCTTTCTGTTATTCGTATTGCAATTATTCCTTCTTCCTGCCCTCCAGTCTCTTTGAAAGGATTTGTTTGATTATTAGCTACATTTTTCTACTTTAAGTTTGCAGGTGGGTTTGACTCAACACACAGGCAGATGCCAGGAAAAATCACTTCAGTCGGGTGCAGAGCTCAAGGTAGTGACAGGAGATCTCATCCTCTGGTCAGCACCGTAATCCACTGGCACCAGCAAAGCAGCCGCTGGCACGAAAGACCCCATGCCCATATCCGTGAAAGCAGTGGCCATGTCCAGCCCTCCTGGTGGGAAGCACTGGGTGCAGCTCTCTGGGGCTTCTTGGAGAAAGGTGGTTGGATTCCGAGTCCTTGCTTAGTTGGTCCTGGGATAAAAACAACTACATCTTGTCCTGCCCCAATGCAGACACAGCTGCTACCACCAGAGCTGGTGGTAAAATTCCTAACTTCTTTCATACCTTCTGCATGCAAGGTTTATCTTTAGTTCTATGAATATTTTATTTGCATGTCCACATTCCCCAGAAACTTCAGGCTCCTTTACTTTTATTTTCTTGTTTGCTTCACTAGGGAATAAGAGGGCCAGACTCCAGGCATTTAAATTAGGATTATACTGTTCAATCCTTCTACAGTGTGATAAAGTTATCATGACCAGCTCTGTGCAGTTATTGCCCTTCTGACCCTTAGGGTCCATACTGGTTTTGATCCGACACTGCAGCAATGAACTTTCTTTGTTTCCTTTATGGGCAGGGTGGCATGTGCCTCCAGAGACAGAATGACCCCGAAGGAGAGATGCAGTAGGACCTGTGTGGGAAGCAGTGGCAAGAAGGTTTGCCATCTGTGTTTTATCCCACTGCTTGGCCTTGTGCTGTTACTAGCAGTTATGTGGCTCAGGTCAGGCCAGACTGCAGGAAAATAGTAAGAAAAAAACACAGCAATATTTCCTTTTTGAGTTACAGAATAGTAAAATCAACAGCATGCAGCTTGTCCTGCTCTGTGAAACAAATAAATGGACTAAGGACAAATAACTTCAGTCCCCAATTTTCCATCATCAGTTGATCCTGGATATTGAATGAGATGGAAGGTTAAACTGGGTATTTTTTTTGGCATCGTGTGCAGCTGACAGAGCATAACAGATGAAGGTACATAAGTGCTGTGGAGCCAGAAGATTTCCATGTTGCTATACTGTACATCCACTGTACATCTACTTCAAATTGCTCACTTCATGAGATGTACCAAGGTGGAGGAATTCAGAGACTCTAGCTGACAAGAGATGAAGAAACAGGCTCATTTCTTCCCCAGACAGAATGTTTATTATGTTTCTCTCACTTTGTTCTTTGAATCAGTATTTCTTCACAGTTTTTAAACTACACATCTTTGTAAAAGTCATGGCTTCCCACAATGTTATTAATTTCAGTTTGAGAGGATTGAAAGAGCAAAGGCACAATTAATTACACAGTATGAAATAGTTAGATTTAACTGGAAAATGTGAAGCCTTATTTTTCTAAGTGTTTCTCAACTCCAGCACTAAGTGAAAGTGTAAAGCAAAAGAGGCTGGACTTTTTAAATGTCAAAGTAATTTTGGCCTATCTCTGGCCCTTCCATTTGCCACATTAAAGCAGCCCTGTTATTCTGTAAACTTTATAGGCTCAGTCAGAGTACAACACAGCATTTGCCAGGACCAGCTTTAAGGGTAGAGAAAGTAGGTAGCTGCCTACCCTAACAAGGAGCTAGATGCAGAAAAAAAAAAGAAAAGGCAAATTTGCAAACATAAAACATTATTATTTGCCAACAGTGTTTCCTGATCAAATTGTCCAGAAAGTGTAATATAATCCTTCGGGTATTTTTTCAGAGAGTGAAGAAACCCATGGGGGAGGACATGAAAATATCTTTTTCTCTGACATAAAAGGGGTGAAGTGTGGCACCACCTTCTGCTGCTGTGCTATTTGAGGTGGCCTTTGGCAGCTGATGGGCAAGGTGGCTGGTGGGAGCAGATCTGCTAACCCTGCAGAGCAGAGGGCAACACACCTCAACACGCCTGCTGCTATGGAAAAACCTTGCCTCTACAAGCCAGTAGTTTTGGAATAGCTTTAGAGGGTTTTTTGCTCAAAATAAACTGCCTTGCAGCCATAGGTAAAAGTTAGGGGGTTTTTTGTTCTCACTTTTAGTTTTAAACAGGCTGGTGTTTTATCCCACATCAACTGCAAATTGGACTAAAACAACTGTTCTGGGTTTTTTAACTGATTTCTTTTATCTTTGCAGTTACTACACTGTAGAGAAGCATCGCCATTTTAGGTTTCTAGTACCTGAAGACTGCAATCTTGCAAGCTGGAATCTTTTAAATAGAGAGCAAGACAGAAGTGACAGTGGTACACAATGAAAAAATAATTTCTGGGACCAGTTATTCAAGTCTCTTAGTTCTGGCTCAAGCAAGCAAATTAAGGTAAAACCCAGAGGGACAAATATACTACACAGATCAGCTTGGAAAGCATCCTTTTATAGAAACAAACGGGGAAGTAAAACAGTGCTTTAAAAGTGCATTAAGTATACTTTATTCCTCAGCTCAGAGTTAATTCAAGCAATAAACTCACAGATTTCACACAAGTTAAAGCTTCCTACAAATCTCACAACTGAGTTCCCTGCTGAACCTCAGGGGAAGCTTTTATAATGATAACTCCCTTCCCCCACCTCCAAGATGACCTGGAAATGTTTAAAGAATTGTGCTCCTGTCCAAAGACTTTTTTTTTATTATTGTTATTACCTGTGTTTTTCTCTGAACTAGGTATATAAAAGAGAGGGGATTTCCCTTTGCACCGATTAAAACTCAAATCTCACCTCTCCTTTCTTCCCCCACAACAAAAAGTTAACCCCTGCTGAGCTTTTTCCCCCAAGGCATCTATAAAGCCTCACAGGTGAGCTTGCTGCAGTAAATAGAATGAATCAGCCCCAGATCTTCTAACAGATAAACACCAATCTTTTATTCCAGCCACCTGGCTTTGGACTTATCAGACAAGAAAATGGCTGTGGTTTGAGTCAGGTGGATTTTCTTCTCTTTTGCAATATTCTTCCTTTTGTGTTTTCTTTCCTTTAGCAAGCACTCTTGGGAGCAAATGTGCTTTGGAACATCTTCAAGCTGGGATTTTTCTCTCTGAAAAGCCACATTGTGATGCTTTTTGTTGGAGGAAGTTACCTTGTTTTCTGTAGGCTCAGTCTCTTAAAGTCTTTCAGTTGTGTCAGAACTCTTATTTCACCAAGTCCTTGAAATACGGATGAGTTTGTCACACCTGGACAGAAGTAGTAAGAAAATATTTTCATTAAAGGTTTAATTGTAATTACATCTAGTTCTTATACCTTCGGGAAAATGAAAAGTTTTGTGTGGTTTTATAGGTAAATTTGTCTTGTCTCCCTGTGGTTTTGACTGTAAGAATGTAGAGTCAAGAACTGGAATGGTTCACTAAAATATTTCCTATCCTAGATGTGCATGAATCATATAATTGTTTGTCTAATGAAGCACTTAAGAATAACTAGAAGAAATGAAATGCATTAAGGTGTTCAACAGGAGAACGGGCCATTGCGCCAAATTGCTTCAAATTTTTATGATTGTTTTCAAGGAGGGAGTAAAGTGAGAGGATGACAAGTCAATTCTCCAGTTCAATTTCTACTTTTTCACTGGTTTCATGTTATAAGTAAGTGTTTTATAGGGCTGCTTTCAATTTATTTTCTGGTTCTGGCAGAGGGTACTGTCCTGTTGCCTTTAAATTTCACCATTCTCTCTTACCTTATATGCTTGCAGGAGAGCACCATCAAATAATGTTGAGTCCTCTTTTTTTGAGTACTTCTAAGAAGTATTTCTCAGCAAAACCACTATTTAAAAATTTTAACATTAATTTTTTGGGCACTGCTGCTACCCACAATTTTTTCTAAGCCTATCACTGGGGAAATAATAAGGAGTCTGTGTTTTGAGGCTTTAAAATGTGTACCTTTTGTTTGCTGCTTTTTTACTTTCTTCACTCTAAAGGGATTTCTGTAAAAAAACCCTTACAGAAACAGTAATCATCAGTCTCATGTGCAGTGTGGGTATTCGTACCAGATAGCAGCATAGGTACACTAGCTAGAGTTCATCTTGGGTTAAATTCTGGGAAAGCCACAGGAGAACAGGCCTCTATTTAACCGGCATTTTGTATCTACAAGGGTGGTTGTGTTGCTAAAATCCAGGCAGGGTAAATATGTTCAGAGGACTGCAATATTAACTGATCCTCTGCTGAATTTATAGTGGCCATCAGTGGTTCATTGGTTTCGTTGTGTTTCTTAACCATTATGATATATTTAGGGGCATTGTTATATGTGTTTGTTGAAATCTTTCTTCTCAAGAGCTGCAATTTGTATTCAGTCACTGCCTGTGAATTATTCCCTGGAACAGGAATGTTAATTGTGTTGGTGACAATAGATGCCAATATGTATTTACATAAATAAACATTTTTATTTTGTGCATAAAGCATTTTTAAAGCAATTTTCTTTCTTGTGGAATTGAAGAGAAATATTGTCTCATTTTCTTAGAGTAAGTAATTTTTCTACATTGCATTTTGTGCAGAAAGAAATATGGGCAGAGAAATAGCCATATTATTTGTAACAAATGAGAATTAAAAGTAATTAGTGAAACAGGACGTCTTAGAGGATTGGTAATAGAATCCAAAGCCTTTTCTCTTCCAGGTGTTCAGACTCTGGGTAATGAACATGTCATAAATACCTCCCTGGCGAGGTCAGCAGTTTCAATGAGGTTGTGTCAAGAGTGGCAGGAAGGCGTTCATGCATGAGCACTGGTCACTGGGAGCCCCACACCCCTTGTCTGTCACAGAGGGGCAAAGACAGAGCTGTGTTATTTAGGTTAACTCCAGCCCCGTTGCCATGGGACCCTCTGCCAGGGGAGGCTGTCACCCTGTGCCCTGGCATGGGCTGCAGCTGTTTGTGGTAGCTGTCCTGAGAGGACCTCCTGTGCCATAGCACTTGCTGTGTTTGCTGTGTGACTTGTGCTGGGTGTTCTTTGCCTCCTGTGGCTGTGCATAAAATGCAACAGCAAAGGGTCCCTACCAGGCTTACGTGCTGGAAGAAGCAAATTATGGCTCACTTGAGGCAGGAGATGTACACTAGATGGCTGTGCTAATTCTGGCATCACACTATAATTCTCACAGTCTGTTTCCGTGTAAAAATCATTACTTTAAGGAAACACCACACTTGCTAACCTCAATCCATACTCTTCCTCACTGTAGAGGAGCAGGGTTGAATCCCAGGTATGTCTTTTCTGTTTGAGGACAAAGATGCTCACAGACTTGCTTAGAAAAAAGACATAATCTTTATTGAACTGAGAGTTTGTATTAACATCATTAGAAGTGTAGTCTTGGTTTTGAGCCTTTTGAAAGCAGCAAACAACTTGGTCAGCAGGCCATGTCCAGCACTAAAGAGAATTAATTCCTCTTTTTATTTATATGGGAAATACGGTCTGTGCAGTTTCTTAGCACTCCTCAGAGCTGTGAAGGGAAGCTAATGCTTGGAGCTTAGCTGTGTATACCTACAAGTATTTCTAATTGAAAAACACAAAGCATTGTTTTCTCTTCGAGAATCAGTTCCCACTTTGGATTTAGGAAAGAATGCAACACTGAGATAATCTCACTTTTCCCATCATCATCCTTTCATTCTTCTCTACTCCCCTTCCCTCCCCTCCCCAGACACAAGGTGACATATCCAAGTACTTGTCCTTCAACAGATTCTTCAGCAAGCAACAGAGCAGAAAGCCCTAATATCTATTCATTTGTAATCTGTCATTCTTAAAGTATTAAGGACAATTGACGTCACATGTCTCAGGTAATTAGAATAGTCAGCCTTTGCTCCACATTTTTAAAGTAAGTGTCTCAAACTCTTAATCAGTACATTTATTGATGTCTTTCAACATATCTGTTTCTTGTCAAGTGTGTGTTAGATTTTTAAAAAGTCTTGCATACTGAATTGTGCAGGAGAATTATATTAAAAACCTCTTTCTACTGCTTTTGTAATTAAATAAAATATATTAGTGACAACGTGGTATTTTCCACATTCAGAGTAATCAATCTCTTTTTTAATATGGCAAACTGCTCAAAAGCAAATTAATAAACATAAATGTCAGGAGTTACATTTACACAAATGTTCTAGTACTTGTTTTCCCAAGTTTATATTTCCACATCAAGCAATATTAACTATGATAATAGCTAATACCATTTTACAAGCTCTAAGGCGCTCATTAAAAAAGCTTGTTGGATTTCTTCAGCTGTTAGCGATCTTAGCAAGAAAAAGTAGCCATTCTTCACCCCAGAAACCCAAGTCCTAACTTTGGTCACTAACGCAGGTTTATGTGATTTTTGTTAGATACAGGTTCATTCTGTTAGCTTTGGGAGACCTCTAGGACAGGTACACCAAAGTTCAGTGCCCTCTTGCAATGCAAGCAGTCTCAGCAGACAGTGCTCTCCTGGTACAGCAGATCTGTGTTTGTGAGAAGAACAGTCTTTAGAGTTTGCTAGGGTGTTGCCATTATTCAATGGCTACATCTACAGGGGCTTATCCACAAACAGATTTCTGAGGCTCACTGTCACATTGCTCATTTCAGCTGACCTTTTCCAGACACTGTTCCCCAGCACGCCTTTAGCAAAGAACAGGCAAGTCTCTCAACAGCTGTACTATTGTTTTGGTCCCTCTATGCTTTAGAGCAGAGGTTACTCAAACTATTCTGCAAACGAATCTCAGTCTGACTTCGTGTACAGGACAGAAGGAATAAAAAAGCAATTTGGAGTGGGTTTGGATACGAAGACAGAGTGGGAAAGCAGTTTGGACAGCAGGAGATTCATGTCTTTCATTGCCATGCTTTTCTTCTGTTAATCACAGCACACCAAAAGCAGAAGAATCTTTCCACAGCAGGGATTTTGCATGAAGAACTGAAACAATGAGGTCAGAACAGTACAAAGAGTAAAGGTGGTCTCTCCGTTCCTTTGCCAGTGTTTGCCCTTGTGTACACCACTCTCCAAGACTTTCTGCCTTAGGATGTGGTATATTTCAGTCCCATTGAGGGACTAGTTTGAACTCTTAAACTGAGAATCTTGTCTTTTGATTCAGGTATTTCTTTTTTTTCCAAATTTGACAATAAATTAATAACAAACGATAGAGAGGCATATACTGTGATAAAACAAAAATTTAGGGATAGCCTGGTGTTGTCACCATCTCCTAGATGTCTCTCAGCCACAGGATCTTACCCTGTGGAATAGGCATTGTAGACAGACTGAGAACAACATGTAGACATACACGCCCCTTAAATGGATATTGTGCAGATCTTTTGCAGATCCAGCTTGATGGAAGTAAAACGGGTTACCTCCAGTAGCTCTTCCTTTCTTTGGCACTCTCTCTCCTGTACATCATCTTCTTCAGTTGTGCAGGCTGTAGTGACAAGAAAAATGGGAGAGAAATTCAAGTGGATGGGGTGAAATCCAACCCGAGCCTTAGTGCAGCCTCCACTCCCGTCGGAAAGCTGCTTGCTTATAATAAGAGAGCTCTTTATACGTAAGGGCTAGGTACATGATTCACTACAGGAGATACAAAGGAATATGTTTGAGGTATGCTTATCAGGAGTTCCCTTTTTGGTGAATTTTTCCTCTCTTTCCTTCATCTAATTTCTCTTTAGGACTTGGATTAAGGTAGACCGGGACTGTGAGGGTGCGGAAGGAGAGAACTCCTTACTGAGGAATCTGTGCACGCCATGCATGCAAGTCTATGACAGATTACACTGCAGGCATCAAATGAACCCCTAGATGCATCAAAGAGTGGAAGACCCACGGGGTGTAAGGCAGCTGGAAGTGTGGTAAGTGCTGTGAGAGCTTGCTCTTTCAAAACATGTGTGTGTTTGTGTCTCTCTTTGCTGAGCAGAATAACTTGATTACAGACAGGCCATTAGGTCTGTCCAAGCAGCACAGCATTGTGGTTGTTTTGTGGTAAGGACAGCTCTCCAGATCCAAAAAGCAAAACGAAGTCTTCCTGTGGGTGGTTATCTCCATCAGCCAAGTAGGTATATCTCAGTATATGTCTCAGTACTGCAGTATGTTGGGTACCAAAGTGATTCTGAGTTGTAAACTTCAATGGCTATTTGTTCATAATGGAGGAATTCTCTGATTTACCTTACTCCTCCTTTCCTTAAGAAAGCACGTGTTTAGAGATGAGACAAACCGCTTTCCTTAAGAAATTAATTGGATCTGCGCATACATAATAGTTTCTCCTTTTTGTAACGTATTACTCAACATGGAATAATTAGGACTGGAAAGGTTGCACTGAGCAGCAGAAGGACAATATTTGCCTCTCATTGAATCATTTCTGCCTCTTTAAAGGATTCATTTCCCAATTACTGAATTTTGAACATAATATTTAACCTTCACCTTCTTTAGTTTGCGTGCACTTTAAATAAGCCTGATAATTAAGGACTGTTGCTGCATTTTGAAAATACAGGGCCCCATTCTGGAAACCATTACTGTTAAAAATTATCTCAGAGCAATACTTGATGTAAAAATAACTGTGATTTTAATATACCAACGACTGGATTTAGAGTGTTAGTTTCATTCATTTCATTGGAAAGTACCTACCTGCATCCCTCTGACTGCTTTGAAATTATTTTATGCGGGTATCTAGACATGCATACAGTGATGTATTGCTATGTTTATCGCTCTGTTGGTTCACCAAGAGCCACTTCAACTAAGCTGCAAATTCAAAATCTTGCCATGGGAGAGGATAATTGACTTGTGCTTTTGCAGTTTATGGTGTCACCAAACCCTTTGACACAATTCCAGCTCTCTGTTGAATGGATGTTAATCTATTCTTACTCTAACTGTTGATTTAATGTTGATACAACATCTATCTATACTTCTCTTTCCCAAGAAGACACTGTAAAATTCAGTTATGATAGTAAATATTGTTTCAACTTGAGACTTTGTGACTCCATGGAAAGTAACGTCTTAGTGAATTTTTTATAGATTTTGGCTTTCTAAAACATGTAATATTTTATCAAGAGGAAAAATATTGATACTGGCTCTGTTCAAACTTTTATTTCAGGACTGGGACAAAAGAAACTTGGTTTCATAAAAATGTCCAGTGCAATTTTATCATCTATTAAAAGCCATAAAATATATCTAGATGATAAAGATTATAATAATATATATAATATATATATAATCTATAATAATTTATATCTAGGTTATTAACGGATATCTACGTTACACCTTTTCAAAACTAAGATTGCATAGACTGAGTCTCTTTTTCTTCAGTTACATAGCCACAAAAATGAGTTATTACAAGCACTACATCTTGTCAGAGTTCAGAATGATATTGCCATGAATCCCAGAACTAAAAAGGGGCCAAAATGGAAGCTAGAGAGAGAGTCAGACCTTAGATTTATCCCAATATGGCTCTGTTGACTTAACAGCAGCTCAAAGCTTGAGAGAATGGACTCCCCCTCAGGTAGGAGCTTTTCCACATGGAATTCAGGAAGGAGGGAGGATGGCAGTTGAAACCTTCCTTCTTGGTTAGGGAACTGGCTGTGTTTGGAGTTAAAAGGGAAGCTGTTCTTCACTCCTGGTCTAGAGGGCTCCTGAGCAGAGCAACCAGGTGTAAGACTTTAACTCAAGATGGCAGAAAGCCAGCAGGAGCAATTGCTATCCTGACTTAACTCCTCATCCCCTCTCAACTGGTGAGTATCTCTGAAGCAGAGATTGGAAGAAGTTAAAGTGCCAGGTCTGAATCTGAGCTTTATTTGGCCCAGAAATAGATTTTAGGCTAAAATATAGTACTGTACCTCTGACCAACCACAGGTGGTGCGGTAAAAACGAGCAGCTTTATGGTATGTTACAATTCACATTCTTGCTGGGGCAGATCCAGCTTGGATGTCTAGAAAGCACAAAGCACACTGGAGCTGTAGCCACAACAAATAATGAGTGGGTTGGTGTGAACATTTTTATCTGCAGTATGTATTAATTGTTCTTTACTTCCTGACAGAAGAAGATGAGCACAGCTGAAAAGAGAGGAATGTTAGGGTATGCCTGGGGAAATGTGGAAAGCTGAAAGGCAAGGCCTTGTGCTCTTAATAACTATTATAATAAATTAGCATATGCTACAAATAATGCATCAGAAAAAGGAAAAAAAGAAGCTGTCTTGTAAAGCAGGACATAATTCTGCGACATGTCTACTCTCTCTAGATAAAGGTTTGAATGGTTTTCCCAAGAAGAAGCTTTATGCAAATGCATACTGTCATGTGAGTCAGATTAAAGGAAGAAAGACTATTTATGCATGAAATCCAAACATGCTTCTGGGGAAAGGAGAAGAGAAATAAACCCTTTCTTCCACCTAAAATACAATATATGTGCAATGACTAAAAAGAAATGAATGTGTCACTTCTATTACTGACACTAAGTGATTTCCCACTAACAATTAGCATGAATCATAGTGATAAAAAACTGAGATGGAAAAGATCTATTAGAACACCCAGTCCACCTTCCTGTAAGTACAGGAATCTCCCTGACAATTTCTATATGAAGCAGTTCACTGCTCAGTACTTTGTGTTTTCATCAGTGCCACTTCACATAGGCATTTGCTAAGATGACTTTACAACTACCACATCTATTCTTCACCTGAAAAAAAAGAATTACGTCAGTTTTGCTCTTCTAGAACAACATTCTTCTGGAGAGACTTGTGGTCCTGGAACTTTAAATATAAAGGGTTGTCTTTGCTTTCAAGAACCACAGAAGATGTAGAAATTGTTCCTGTATTCAACAGCAGCATAGAAAGCAAGCAAAAAATTATTTTGTTTTCACTGGCTACAGTGAAATAAAATAATGTAGCCGAAGAATTTTGGGTAGCACCAAACTGGACTCTACTCCATGGGAAAGATGCACATGGAGGTGTTTGTGGTTGCCAGGTTTTGGGGGTTGTCCTATGCCATGTTTACCCAAAGGGCAGGCTAGAACAAGTTTAGGCTTCCTCAGATTGCTCCCATCAGGGAATAGCCCCAAAATAATTTGTTCCTGCTCCCTTTTCTCCCCCTGCTTGTCCCTTCTGCTGGTCTGTGTGGGAATCAACGACACACGTCTGACTGTGCTAGCTCTGCTCCCATCAAGGATCTCTCAAGCAGAGGGCATCTCTCAGTCAGCAGCAGAACATCAGGGCTATAGACCACAGCCTAGCTCTTTGTAACCAGTGGGCCAAGCTTCAATATGAATTTAGGACCAAGTTTGGCAATAATTTCTTTTTTAATAGTGTAATAGAGATGTACCATTAGAAACAGAATTGTCTGGGAGTGCCTTTGAAGGTAGACAGTGTCTGAAGCAAGCCTGGAAGTTAACTCACATGCAGCTTGGCTTGAAAGTCCAGGCAATTGGATTCATTTCACTGCAATCTCGGTGTGCCGGTTTGGCCAAAAGCTAGTAATATAGCCCCTGAGAGAAAACCAGGTTACAACCACCCTTCCCCCCCCCACGGGGTTCGGGAAAAAAGAAATTTTTCCTCGAAGGAAAGTGAAAGAGATAAAAACTATTTATTTTAACAAACACACAGGAAAAGGATAATGATGCTGAATAATGAATTAAAACCCCCGCTATAGAGAGAAACCTGGGAAGATTTCAGAGTCCTTCTGTAGGTGTGGTCTCTCTCCTCCTCGGAGCTGGTCAGTGAGGGCGTGGGCCCACCCCCGGGCCTCGGTGAGAAAATTCTCCTAGTGTGTTCTGATGTTGTTGAAACAGTTCAGAAGAGAAGAAGGGTAAAAAACCAAAGTCCCAGGAAACAAAATTCAGCTCTCCATCTCACACCAAGAGGGAAAAAAAAAAAACAGCTGGCTGAAGAAAAAGCAAGCAGGGTGCTCCCTTTGTGCCTTTCCGCAGTCAGAAAAAACACTGAGGAGTATATCTCTGTGTCCTTGAGAAGCTGCTTTGCAAAGTTCATCTGGGTTTTTTTTTTCAAGCTCAGTTTTAAGGCACAGAAAAGGCACAATACTACTTTTTGGGCATAGAGCATGATAGGGGATACACATGATAGAGTCACCCCAAGACACTCGGTCTACCCAGACTAACTGTTTTTTATCTGAATCTGTTGGTGTTCACACCAGTGTGGTTCTGTAGGCATATTCCATGCACTTAGAAACTGCCCGACCAGATTTTTAGCTGACGTCAATTGATTTTTCTCCACTAATTTCCACAGAAAATAATTTCTCATCCTGAGCATTTTGCATGAATCTGAGATGCTAGGCTGGACAATTTGCTGGTCATCCTCAGGCACATCATTATGGTATAATTCAATTCCTATCAAAGTCAACTGGAAAACTGTCTGCTGACCCCAGGGGCTGCTGAATAGACTCTGTGGAAGTAAAGACTGCAAGCAAGTGTGGAGATAGAGAGCCAAATGCTTTTGTGGGAGGTTTTTGTCTTTAAAAATGTGTGTTTCAGATGTGTGGTGATTCTGTGTTTGTGGCATCCTCCTACGTCCCTGCAAATGCAGCAGCTCCTGTGCAGGAGCTGTTTCTATCCCAGGAAAGGAGGAATGAAACAAGCCCCCTGCATGGGTGACATCAACTAAAAGTTTTGCTTTGATGTCTGTGGCTGAACAGAATTCATGCGTATGCAGCCTGGAACAAATGCGAAGGCTGATCAGATGATCCCAGGTAAACAGATTTTTAAAGGATATTGTTCCTCTGAAATGCGTCAATTTGCCCCATGTGAGCTAAAATAATTTAGATAAAATTGATCCGCTCATGGCTTTTCTGATTGCTTGTAATGATTTTTCTGGATTACAATGACCTTTAAGTATTACTTGTAACAGCAGCTCTTACAAAATTTTCAGGCAGAAATACGATTTACTTTTTATTTAAAATAGATAATGGACATTTAAAAATAAGAGTTTCCCAGTCCTGGCACAGACCCAGTCATGGGTACCCTGATATGTAATTCAGTACAGATCATTTTAAAAACAAGAAGTTTGCTGAACAAATACAAGCTTCCCTCAGCCCAGCGTGTCTGCCCCCATGGACCAATGAACTCACTCGTGACTCAAGATATTTTTAATTCTGCTCTGGACTTTCTCCAGGAAATCAGTAATAATTACTAATTGTATTTTTGTAAGCTAAATGAAAGGATGCATTCTTTCTTGAAATTCTCCCTTAGCTTTTGCAATTAATTATGTTGCTCTTTTGTGTGATTAATCCTTGTCTTTGTATTACAACTTCACTTAATCAAATAGTACTGCATAGCATGCCAAGGGTTCTTAAGTGTAAAATATTTTCTCCTATTTTAGCGTCATTTTTTTCTTTTCTGTGCTACTCACATCTCTGCTAAACTTTTATCAAAGTGATGCTTTATTAAAGAACTAAAGAGTTCTAAAATCATCAGGGAAAATTTGCATGAGATTTTTGTGCTTTGGCAAAGCCCCCTGCCATGTCTCGAGCTACAAACAGATTTTTGCCAGCTGAGGATATGTCCTTACATCACCAACCAATATTAAGGTAGTTTTCTGATAAAACTATTTCAACAGAAGGTCAGTCAAAACCCCTAAATGACCTCAGGTTTTATTTTTAAACCTTTACTACATGAAATATAGTAAAAGAGACCTGCCTGACCACCTTAAATTACATATTAAAATTATCCTCTTGCAAAATGCCCACACTGGAAATGTCAGACTGACAGGAGCTGGTTTTGAGTGGTTTAGGGAAAGTCTTAAACACTTAGATTGGTGTGCAATTTTGTGGCAAATCTTACTTCTTCCTTTGCAGTCAGGGAAAGTTTTTTCCATTATAAAAGTGGAGCATATCTGTCATTCCAGCCTAGCACAACTGCAATATGGCCAGCATTAAAAGTCAGGAGGCTGGTTTGGACAGAACAAGGTTCTTACTTTAAAATAAATCATTTTCTCTTCCAGTTTCTTATTTTTAGGGTGCCCTGGCATCATATTTCCAAGTGCCCTCCTGTATTAAAATGAATAAAAAAGCAGACAAAATCAGCTTTAGAAAAGGTGGCAACCTCTTTGCTCCAGGACCTGGGGCTTTAAGCATAAGGTCTTACCAGCCTTGCAATGGAAAAGGCCAAACTGGTTGAAACTGCAGGGGAAATGTTGTCCTTTCATCACTACAGTGGTGTCAGTGGATCTAGGATGATCTGAATATCTGTTCCTATGGAAACCCTCTCTGCCTTGAGCATGGCAGATGATGGGCATCGCCCATTTAAGCTCCAGCAACATGAGCTGGGCTGGAGCGCAGGACAGCTTCGGCTGTTGATTAGGAAAGCACTGAAGAGGCTCCTCACCTTTTGTGATGGGATCACTCTCATGGCTTAATAATGAAATAAGTGAAGGCAGTAACTGAAATGTTCTGTGCCAGGGTAACTATAAGCGGTTAGTGAAAAGATAAGATGCTAAAAGACTCAGTGCCATCACTGTAGGATGAGTCAAACATCTTGTTGGTGAGGGCTACAGTGGAGTCCTTTGTGAAGCTTTTTACACAGACTGCCTAACTGCAAGGAGAATAAGCAGGCAGAAGAAAAGAGAAAAAAAAATAGAATTAATATCTTTCGTTAAACACTTAATAAGTGCTGAAAAGTAGCTTTGAATATTCAGATGACTAACCTGCATCAGCAGAGCATGGAGGTGCATGCTCACCTTAAGCATAGTTGTAATCTCATGGAAATACAATAAAATAAAGTAAAATAAAACAAAGAAAAGGTAGTGAGGAGTTGTAGGACCCTACTTGCATGAGTAATGTCAGGGATCTGCTTCTTGAACTGGGTCCTTTATGCAAATAATAAGTCACAAATATGGTAAGGATTTACTTTATGTTCCTTCAAATGAAGATGGGTTGGCTGTATTCAGTATATTAAAACCTTCCTGCTGTTAAGCTTAAAGAAACTGATTCTCTTGTAACATATTTTGATTTGACTACTGTAGCTTCCAAGTGCTATAAAGCACTAGAGTAGTTTGCCTTGGCCTCACACCTAGTTACAGTAGTGCTAACTTTAAAATTGCCGAAGAAACCCACATCTGGAGTCAATTGAGTGAATTTTGACCAGCTTTGGTGGTAATATGCAAGTAATATTTCATCCTCGTGTGTATTTCACTCATCTTATAAAAAAGATGCCTCATTCCAAGACTCCTAGACATACTTCTTTTCTGTCTCATATATCAAGAGTATCAGACTAAGCAGACTGCTTAAAACTGGATATGTCCAAACACTCTCTTATCCTAAACAACGGTGAATATTTTTGCCAACACTTCCATTTCCTGCAGTGGAAAAAAAGTATATAACCCCAAAGCCTTGGCCAGGTTCTGCTTTCCTTGAAATGCATGGCAAATTTGTCAACAAAACACTCTCTGGCTCAGTGGTGGGGGGAGAAGTTTAACAGCTGGAATTAACCAGCAGGAAAATGTGAAGCAGGCTGAAGTTTCGTATTAGGTTTAGCCTAATGCTGGGGTTCAAGGCTGAGCTTGCATTCTGATCCGCCTGTGCCAAAATGACAGAAGAGTCATCCAAAACCAGAACCAGAGAACAGCCCCTTTCAGCTCTGGATTTGGCCCAAAGCCAGACCAGGGCTGCAGGCATTGGTCCAGGAATCCAGAGCTGAGACACCCACAGGCCTCAGATACAATGGCTTGGGACTCCAGTTTTCTCCCGTCAAAAATATTAGCCTGGTGCACAGAAAGTACTTCTATTTACAAAAATGTTGTAAACATAATTAATTCCCATTTGCACGCACTCTGCTTCCCTGACTGGTTGCAGGGAGATGACCAGCCATATGGGAGACAGGCACTGAACTAAACAAGATCCTGGATTAGTTTTATTCTTCTTTTTTTTCCTTTTTTTCTTTTATCTGAAGGGACCACCACTGATGCGAGGCTCATTTCTTGTAGTGCCTTGAACAGCTATTAAAGGCAATTGTCATGTTGGACAGGCTGAGTTGAAATCCAGGAGTACCATGCTATTGGTGCTCCCAACATTTGCCTCCTCCACCCCTTTCTGACATGAATTTAATGCAGGTGCAGACACAAGCCTAACATAAGGGAGCAATTTTCTGATTCATTCATGTAAGACCCTGAGGGAGAGCAGGAACAAGATGTACAAAGGTAATGTGGCATTGTTAAAAAATTAACTTTGCTTCCATTTTATGGAGCCACAGTGCTGTGTTGCTTAGTTACGTGGATCAGGAATTTAACTGTAAACAAGATATTTCACTCTTCAGTCCCTAGGGTTTCCAGCTCCATGTGAAAAGCAGTTAGAAATGAGCATCTTTTTGCCAAATCCTCGGGTTGCTTCTTGCCATTACTTGTACCCTTTTGTGTCTGTTGCTGCTGTTCTAGCAGTGCTGGAAGATGGAGGTGGTGGCATCCATGCTAGCGTGACCACTGCCAGGCTAGAGCCACACTCCTCTCTGAATGCTGCACTTGTTCAGAAACGAGACAGACCGCTTACGACTTCTGTTTTGGTTTTTGTTTGTACAAATCCTGGCTGCACAAGTTCCAGGCATCGGGAGTTTGCCAGTTGGACTGTGCAGTTATTCAAGCCAGTGGAAGTGGAAAAGGGGTTAATTATGTCAGTATATTGTTACATCACTAATGGAAATTCTGGTTTTGCCCTCAGGATCTCCACTGCTGTGTCTGCTCAGAACTGTTAAATATGACAAGGTCACTCACCCTGCTTTAGTAACAATGAGTGCTAACAAATTTGGGTGTTGCATGCATTGTCACTGCTTTACAGTGTCATCCCTGTAAGCACAAGCGTTGCCTATGCCTTGTACCCAGCAAACCTCACAGCGAGTCAGATGTTAGGTTACACTGTGTTATGCTGGGATCTGTTTATAAAAATACAGTGACACGAAACTTCTCTATTTACATTCTAAACAAGATCAGGTAACTAGCAAATACAGAAAAGATGGGGAGACAAGTGGTGAAGAGAGGTTAAGAAGTGGTGCTGAAGATATGAACAAAATACTTTAATTGATAAGGCAAAGTTTCAAAATATTTTTCTCTTCCCTTTTCCTTCTGGCTCTGCAGATGGCTGGGGAGAATCTGTCTTTTACAACACCATGTATTGAAGCAACATGTTCTTTTGAAGTTTAGTCACCCACTAATTACTAGTCTTTCATTAACAGCACAGGCATAAATGATGCAGCACTTGCTTATATCCAGTAGTCTCTATTGTTGAGGATTAAAAAATTAAATCATTAGTTACATGCTTGTTAAACATGCTAAGACTGTTTATGTAAACGCCCTTGCTCTTATTTTGGCTCACACAGATGGTTAAGATATGTCAGCTAATATTTCTTATTTTAAAGAGAGGGCTAATTGCCTAAATGTCAGACGTGCTGAGTATTAGTTGTCTGGATGAGAATGGGAATGTAATGTGTGCACAGCTCATTCTAAATGTGGGTTCCTACTAGCAATTTCTTGTCTGGCCACCAGTTTGTACAGCACTGTCACAGTTGAGAAAAACCTCTGTGGTGGCAATGGCCAAGCAGATCTCTCAAATCTCATGTTATTTAGAAACAATTTTGCATTTCTTCACCGAAAGTGCTCTTCAAGGGAATATCTGAAGACTGAGGCAAACATTAATAAGCAATGCACTTGTTTGGTTAAGGTTTCAGCCTTGACCTCCATCTTTAAGCCCTTGTTTGTTATTAATCACGTGCTTCCTGAATCAAAGAGAATATTTTTGGAGAGGGAAAATTGTTCTGGGACTGGAGCGTTATGCGCCAAACAGACTTGCCCAGATGACAAATAGCCTTCACATGATAGCCAAGGTTCATCCAGCTGCTCGGCCCCGTACCAAGTGATTGATGGTGTTGATGTTCTAAATAGGCTTAAGATATGCCAAATATCAGGGCTGTAACAAAGTCCTTCAGATATATACTGTAAATAGGCAAGAAGGCATGTTCCCAGCATATGGCAAATCTGAGAGTGGTGTCAGGATTACAAGTAACCTCGCAGGGTTTGTCTGGTTTCTTTCGAAGTGAGACAAAAACAGTTTTCTGTGCTGGAATGAGCAGGGTCATGCAAGGTCTGCACGAAGCTTCCGATTACCACCGATTTTCTCTGTAACTGGACACCCTTCAGAGTTATAACAACATTTGATTTCTTAGCAGAGATCAATAAACTGTTTTTCTTCCACAGTTCTGAGGAGGAAAGAAGAATAGGATGTGCTCAGAAGTTGCTGTCAGGAGTTTTTCATGTCTTAACGGAATGGTAAATTCACACCTGAATAGTTTTATCTTGATAACACAACAGTGCTGGTTCTCTCTACTAATCCACAAAGGGCTGTTCATCGATATCCCACAGGACCCAGCAGCTGCACCACAGAAGCAGCAGTTTCATTGATCATTCCTTTTCCCCAGAGAAATTTCCTTTATTTTGTATTTTATATTGTCCCTCTTCTTCACAGTAAATACTGCATGCCATCTAGGCAGGGAGCAGAAGCAGTCTTGGAAGTGCCAGGATACTGGAGGACAAGCTGCCCTCTGCTCTGGCTGTGGGTCTGGCAGAGGTTAGAGTGCAGGGTGGTAAGGTTTCTCCCTGCTTGGTCATCTGGAGGGGATAGTCAGCCTGCTTTAGACTAACCCCTCCCTGACTGCTGGCAGGATTTCAGACCCCTCGCTATGGGACACTCTATGTTGCAATTCCTTGCTTGCCATTTCACATTTTCATCTGCAGCCTGGTAGCTCCACTGGAAAATGTGTGTTCCTGAGCCTGCAAGCTCTCTGCACAATGCCATAATCTTGCTTTCTAAGAGATTAACCCATCTTGGTTTTGAGAGTGTTTGAATGGTTTTCTAGGAATGACACTGAGGAAAGCATCTTTTGTGAAGAGGCCTTGATGGTGTAGGTTATTTCCTGGATAAAACCATTTCCTCAGTAATTGGGAGATGAGTCAGGCTCACATGTGTGAAGCCAACTTCTGTACTGACTCACTCCAGTTTGGGGCCAGCAGTTCTCCACTGGATACTGCCATGAGAAGTGGCCAAGACAGCCTCTGCACTGCACCAGATCCATAGTGCAAATTGGCCAGGAAGTAGGATCAAGCGACTTCAGGGCATTCAGATTTAGCCAAACCATACCAGTAAACTCAGGATCAGTCATGCCCTGAAACACCAGCTGAGCAATAGTGAATGGCGTTTCATAATAGCCTGCTCAGTTTGGGGCGATAACATGGAGCAATTGGCCCATATTCCTTTTCCACTAGGTCTGGCTATAACCAGCTTCTTAAGTGATCAGAGGTTTCAAAGTTCTCTCTTCTGTCATCCCCACAGACTGGCTGGAATTAGCTGAAATCCCAGAATCATGTATCTTTATTTATTGCCAACTCACTTCTTGTTGGCAGTTAGAGCATTGCCTACAGAGCCAACAGGATGTCAGAGGGAATTAACAATTAAAATGTACACCGTTTAGGGTTCCGTGGTGCCTCAAGTGATTTTGTTTGCATTCATCCTGGAAGCAGAACAACAAGCCAGATTTTAATTCACATTGTAATTTGTGTGAGCCTGTCTGCTGATGTTCTTATCTCTGCATGCTCCATTTCAATAGAGCTCAAGCTCATTCAAAGTGACTCAAGTTAAATCGATAGTGAGGGTTCAGAGAACGAATGGAAAATGAATAATCATACATTTTTCTTCAACTAATTCAATATATAAATGAAACCAGAACTAGCTTTTTCAGTGAATTCTTGTTCATAGGAAGCCTTCAGTGTGACACATCAAATGCAATGCTAAGAGTAAAGCTGGTCACGGTCACAGTCATACTCTTGACTTTCATGTCATCTGCTGTTGGGAGTGTTAAGGCCGTAATGGAACACCAGGGGTACATACTCTAATCCGCACAGCACAATTCATCAAACATTACCCAATAATTTGGGCATGGGCCCTTTAACTTCTGCTTGAATTATAGCCTGCATTTCAGGAAGACAAACAATCATGACTTAAAGGCTAGAAGTCACTGAGACTACCCCATTCCTATCTGACCTGCTCTGAGGGTTAATTACCCTTCTTAAAAGAACTCCTCTTTCTGTTCTGTAGCCTTTTCTCCAAGTTACATTTAAAAGTTGTAATAACAATGAACTGTGATATTCCTTACTTTTGCTGATTTTCAGTTGCTGGGCAAAATAAATCAGCATCCCTGACTTTGGCTGGACTGATTCTTGCTAATTCCAGCCCGATAGTTCAGTTCAATGAACAGTTTCAGTAAAATTACATTTGGGAGCAGGAAAGCTAGCTTTGCCAGACAGCCTAAATAGAGGGTGATGATCTTGTTCCCCTTTTAGTCAACAGCCAGGACACTCCTATGAGCTGAATTGAACTTAAGTTCATATCTGCCTGGGAGGGTAACACCATGCCAGTCCCTGGCATGGCTCTGACATAGTAGTGTTGTGTTTCCAAGTAGGGGCTCCAGCACATCTTTCTTCTGACACTGCTCTTTGTGTGGGATGCTGCCACACCATGTAGCTAGAAGGAGTGGCAGGTGGACACGTGTCCTGAGGCTGGTGGGGAGAACACTGATTCCAAAGGTGGAACACCTTACCCTAAGCAAAAAATTTAAATACAAACATAAAAAGTGGAACTGTGCCAATAAGAAAAATTGGCAGTTTCCTTGCCTTGGGATGCTGGAGCCTTGCAGATAAGAAGTTCCACAGCTAAAAATGTTGGCTCCTTCTCCCTCCCTGCAACTTTAGTCTCATGCACTTCTTTTAGAAGTGACCAAAAGGAGTATTTCATACTGAGCAAAACAAAATATTTTTTCTTTCACATAGAAGAATTGAAATATTTTACAACATCATTTAAACTGTTCCTTAATTTTGGCTGCTAAGTCAGAGAACCAAAAATTATCTAATAACCCTGCAACGTGCTGTCTTTCTAGGAAGGACTTGTGAATAGGTTGTACATGCGAATTGGTTTATCTGATAATGTGTTTTTCTCATATGGCCTATACTGTAAAGAAATAACAAAGGTTTTTTGTAGTTGTGGTTATATGGGTATAAAATTGCATTTGACCTAAACTCAATCACTATTTCTACTATGACTTGGATACATTGATATCAACTCGTTGATCCTCCTGGAATCTCCTTCAGTTATGAAAGAGCTGAAGACATGATTGAAATCTACAGCAGAGCTAGAAAATAAATCAAGCCCTTTGCACTTTGGTCCCATGCCCTGACAACACTTTCTCCTCTTAGTCTTTGTAACAGAATATGTTTTGCATATTATTGTAACACTTGTAATTCAAACTCTATTACTTATTCTTCAGGCCCTGTAGATTAATGAGATTAATTAGTCCCTCCCTTCCTTTCTACATCGAGATATATTTTCTTACTCCCCTCAACTCTTCACCAGCCTGGACTTCCCTAGTCCCTTAGTCTTTCCCCACAAGGCAGGCTGCACAGATATCTCATTCTTGCTGCTCTTCTGAGTTCTTCCCTGGTCTCAGTGTTTCACGAAGTTCAGTGCCCACCTCATCCTCCCTTGCTATGATGGAAAAGTGTTTGGACCTGTTCTCACTACAGAGCAGATTCAAATTAGACTTCCAGAATTTAACAACCGCATTGGGCCTTTGATATGACAAAGCTGGTTCTAGTTTGCAAATTTGCAAAGTTTTTAAATGCACCTAATGAAAGTTTGGCTTTGGACATCTCCTGCCTATGGGGAGTTGATCTGCTCCTCAGCTTTGAGTTTCCCAGTTACTTACAACTAGCTATTTGTATACTCAATGGGCTCTACTGTGTGAGGAAACTGTTTAAAAATACATTTTAAAGAGATGTTTTCACTTCATGTGGTTTTTTGCCAGCAGTGTGGTTTTTAAAAATGTTTTTTAAAACCTGTGTAGCACACAACTATGAAGCTGTACCTCAAAAGGCGAAGCAGGGCCCTTCACTTGCAGAGAGTGCTCAAGGGATCTGCTGTTGGAGCACATTGCAAGCCCTGTGCAACGCTTGAAGGCTTGGTGGGAGTTTTGCTTTCTTGTGTTGGAAAAACAGTGATAAGGTTGTGCAGAAGCAGGTGGGAAAGGTTACTTAAAAATTGCTTCAATATGGCTGCTGCTATAACATTATCTGAATTGGCCTGGATATTTAGAAGAGAATTAGCCATAATGATCTCACTCTGTCGCTTTTCCTTTTGTTTCTACTTTTCCTAGAAAAAAAAAATTTAATTTGATTTTTCTACAAAGTTCAGTTGAGGTTTCTGCCTGCATCTCCTGTGTCCGACCCATCTCTCTGCCATGCCCATGTCTGCCCCAGGAAGGAGCGCTAAGGGCACTTCCAGAGACGGAAAGCCACATCAACAAAATTGCTCCCATCTAATCCTGCTGTCTTGATTAATGTCTGCTACACCAAAAGAGGTAGCAGGTCAGCCAGGTCCAGCTTCAAGGGGAGCTGAGTGTGCCAGTTTTCCCTCTTACTCAGTTGCTTGTCTGTTACTGCAAAGCAGCCTGCATGGAGATCCCATGGGTTGGGAAGGGGTGATGGTTTCTCAGCTGGGTGGGAGTAGTCTCACGAAGGACATTTGCCTGGTGCAGACAAAATAGCTGTTCAGGGAGGCTGAAAATTATCAGACTTCAGACAACCATCCAGCTCTGAAAATATGTTCACTCGCTCAATCGCCGAAGTAGCAAATGTATCACATTCTTAAAACAACAGTAAAATCTCATTTTACAAAATTTATTTTTGAGCCATGACAGACTCAAGATTGTTTTAATAAAAGAACAGAGCTCTTTTCCCCTGTCCTATAAATTAAAAGAAATTTTCAGCTTGGAGCAACATTTTTGGTCAAGTTATAAAACAAAAGTAATCAGAGAAAAATGGGGAATTCTTATGGAAATGAAGATTGCAGTTTCTATAATTCTCAACAGCAGACCAGTATCTGTAAGTTTTATCCATATGTACTTTGCATGTAACTGCAAGAGTAATTGATGACAGAGCCCCTTGTTTTCAAATGACATGCTAAAAGCAGGTTTCTGGCCACATGACAAGAATAGTTTCAGTTATTCAAATTTAATTTGCAAGGAACCTTTCTACTCTGTCATAAATTCTCTTTGCAAAATGCTGTGACAATGAATTCCTTAAAAGCAAGTACAAGTGGGGTAAGGTTTCCAGGGAGAGTTAATATCTGTTATTTGACCAGCTGATTTATCCAAAGGCACGTTTCGTTTTTTACAGTCAGATTTCTTGGTTCATATTTGATTTGTATAAAATCTTGAAACAACATATCTATTCATAATATTCATGATTGATTCAAAGGTTTTCAAATATTCTTCTCCAGCTTGTGGAAATTTTAAAAAATTATAACCCTCAGTTGCTCCTGCTGAATTTTGTGTGCCTCACGTTGAGCAAAATTAATTTTGCTCTTTTTTGCCATTGGCTCCCTTCAAACAAAATCTTCCAGTTTTGCATTTGCTGTCCAAAAATCCTTTTAGTCTCCTTTTTCTCTACCTTAAAATTCCACAAGTATTAAATCCCATATTGAAAAAATTGTCTTCACACACTTCTGTACAATTTGATACCAAGGATGTTTGGAAGGCAAAAACATTCCAAATGCTAATAATCATCTGAAAGGAGACAACCAATTGGAGTAGGGAGAGCTTAATTCTCTTTTTCCTCCAAAGATAAAATTAAAAAATAAAATTAAAAAAAAAACAATCGAAAAAAAAACCACCACCACCAACAAAAAAACAAAACCAAAAAACAACAACATTTCTTAAGCAAAAAAAAAATGGATAAAAAAAATAAAGGAGCTAGAAGTGGCTGGGAAAAGATCTTCTGAGGAATGATTTTTTTTTCCCCCACTAGCAAAATAGGTATGGAAAATGTAAGTATGCACAGCTGTGTTTATTCCAATGATTAGACATTCTATTTCTCTGTGACCTCTCTGCAGTGAGCTGGCAAGACACCTGGGTATGCTTAGAACTGTCTCATTCATACATTTACATTTATTCAACTCAGACCTTTCTTTCTCCCCCTCTTTGCCCTTTTCTTCTCTAAAAAGACCACAGAAAAAAAAATCGTTTGAATCTGGTCCACTCCTTCCTCTCTCTACTTTTATTGTGTTGGCAAGGTGTTGGTTAAGACTCTACCAATGCCTTTACACATTTTAAATGACATCTTTAACAGTGAGCATAAAACTTTCTTTTACAGGGCTTTTTCAGGCTGAATCAGAGTGAAGAGGTGGCTGCAGTGGATCATGTAATATGACTGCACACGTGCTGTACCTGGAGGGCAATATAATTTGAGTCCCAATGTTTGCATCTTCCATGCTCTACACCTGCATTTGCATTTTATTTATGCAAAGTATGTGTGCATGCAAAATCTGAGCTATCCTTGCACTAGTACCTGGCAACTCTGTTTGATATTGATGGATGCTTAGTGGACATGGAGAAGTTTGCTTACAAAAGCAGAAGGTCAGTACAGAAATTTTGCAGTCCAGACTGTGTTACTGATGCAGAAGTGAGACAGAGTGGGGTTAAAGGGTTTCCTCACTGTTATCAAAGAAGTTCAGTACAGACCTGAAATTCCCTCCTAGGTCTTCTGAGTCTTAATCCAATGCCTTACGTGCTGCTTCAACCTTGCTCTGCAAGTATGCATCAGGCTGGGAAGCAGGGCTTCCATATTTGTTTGTCTTCTACTGTTACTGAAATCAGAAGCAGAATTTCCAGAAACTGAAAGTTGCCAGATAAATTCCAGACTATTTCCCTGAAACTTGTTATATTTTGTTCCCCTTCTTTGGATATCGAAATATTTCAGAGCACTAAATACTGACTGCAAACTGTAGATCCAGTTCTTTCAATAACTGCATCTTAACCTTTTGTAATTTTCCTTAGAGTTACTCTAAGTTTGAACTGCAGAAATATGACTGTATATACACAGGTTTACAGTAAATGAAATTACTGTGAGAAGCATCTGTACATAAGGCACTCATTTTCCTTTCCTTTCAGGCTACCTGAATTCGTTACCTGGCCCTCACACTGTGTGCTGTATATAATACAATGTCTTTTTTCTCCTCCATCCTATGAACTCAGTTTTCTATTTTTTTCTGCTTCAAAACCATAATTCAAAAGCTCTGAATTGCTATTAGGTGTTAATCAAAGGTGCACTTGATTTGCTGTTTTGGTAAGTTTTTACAGGAAATGTTTAGGAAGGGGTGATTCCCTTACATATATTAGTTTTTACTTTACATGTGATTAGGATGCGTCCTGTGCAGAGTTGAGTATCCAAAGCTTTCCACTGGGATCAGGAGCAGTGGTTTATGCTCAACAGCCAGCTGGAGTACCCTTCACATACAGAATTAAACCGTATGATTATTATTTAATGTATTATTGTGTTTAATTTTTTATTATTTTTGTTTATTATTTAATTTATTACTGTAATAAAACACAATCTAAAGAGATAATTACTGGGAGATTTCTTGCACCCTACTCCACAGCAAGTCTGAAAGTATTGAAACTCTAACGCAAGAAAACTCAACATGGTAACCCACCTCTTCATGTGCCCCCCAATATCATCCTTCAGAGCTGGGGAAATGTAGACAGATCAAAAATATTTCACAGCAAAGCAGTCCTATAATTGGATTTGTAGAGAACTGTAAATAAAAAACTCTGAGATAAATGGGTTTCTGTGTATTGGTTTTCCTGCCTTTGGCTAGCCCGTTAAAACACTGGAACCCATAGGGCCAGATCTTCATAGTTTGTCTGTGGAAAAGGGAGATAAGTTAACTTTGGCAACATACAGGGTGGAAGAAAATAAGAGGAGCAAATGAGAATAAAAGTGAGGAATAGAAGCATCTAGGCTGGAAACAGAGGCAGACAAGGCATTGATGGGGATGCGGTATGAAATCTTTTCTTTGTACTTGACTGGTAGATTCTTCAGGTAGAACACAATACGAAGTCAGACAAAGTGCTTGCTTATACAGTCATGTTACTAACCTTGTGTTTCACAGGAACGAGCTCTGCTGGAAGGGGTAGCTGCATGGAGTAGTTTCCTCTGGTGGCAAATCTGATTTGGCAGGTTTCCACCACCTCAATTTAACTACTTGAGCTAACAAAAAGGACAATTATTTTCTCCAACCCCTAATATTTTTAAAACTTGGCTATCTCACTTGCCCAGTGTTTACGTTGCTGTGAAGAACTTGTTCTGGTGAGCATAAACTGAAGCACCCCAGCAGAGTGGGGGTGCTTCAGGTGACGGTGATAGCGGACATCCCCTGTACCGTCAGAGAAACCACGTGCTTTAAATACCATCAGGAGCACTATAGGGATTTCCCTCTGCTCAGAGGAGGGAGAGAGAAAGGGGATTTGCTGTCCAGAAGCACCCAACCCCCCAGTGAAATGTAATGGCAGTAGGTGACTGGGTCCTTCACACCCCAGAGGGTCACACGTTGGAGGAACCCAAGGAGAGCATCTCCCTGGGATGGGATGAGGTGGGAGCCCGGCTGCCTTGCAGTGCCGACGCGGCTGAAGCCACGTCAAGGTGGGGAGACCCAGGGAGCGCCAGGGGAACAAGTTTATGAGATTCCTTTGAGCTCAAAGCCTTTTGCAAGGGCTGGGGAAGGGCTGCCTCCCCAGAGCCGGGTTGAAAGGAGGGCTGGAGGGAAAGGGTAGGAACCAGCAGCCGTCCGTGCCCTGCCCCGAGCGAAAAGGTGGTGTGTTTGCTGCCTTCACCCCTCCCACCTTCCAGCCACATTAAAGCCCAATTATTCACGCTTGATGTCAGCAAGGCTGGGCCCCGCTACCCGCTGCTCCCAGATCCCTTCCCCGAGGGGCCGGATTACCCCGGCGTGCACCATCGGGGTGGGGTTCGTGGGGCGCCCAGGCGGGCGGTAGCCCAGGGCCGGCACCCTCAGCCCCACATGGCGCCTGCTTCATCCCTCCCCTGTGCCTGGAGACATGGCTCCTTTGGCGTCTGAGGTGGGACAGCGGCTGTGGCGAAGTCGGGCGGGTGCGAGCCCTGGGTGCTGCTGCAGCGGCGCAGGGGCACCACGGGCTCTTCAGGCACACCAGGCCTGCTGCTGCCAGGGCAGTCCGCCCTGGACGAGGAGGCAAGAGGAAACACCGAGCGGCCCCACGGAGCGGCCAGAGGCGCCAGGGATGATCTGAGAATTCAAGAGGAAGGCAATAGAGAAGGGAGAGAACTGAGTTGACCCTTTTTTCCCCTCACCATTCACATGCTCACAGATTTTTATCAGGCTTTTTAGCTGCAGGGCAAAGTGTTTCTTTATAGTTCCTTCCAAAGCAAAGCTGCTGCCAGATCTAGGCTGCGGCTTCAGCAGCTGTATCCCATCCCCCAGGCCTGCACAGCCCTGCTCAGGAGGGCCTGGGAGCCTTGCACAGGCCTGGCAGGAGGAGGGTTTTTGGAACCCAGTAAGGGCTCTGTGCACACTGTGCTGTTGGCATTTCGGGAGGGCTTTTGCCAGCTTTCGCCAAAGCATTTACCAAAATGCACATGGTCATGCCAAAATCCCGCTGAGGCGACGGGAACGTGGGGCTGTGCAGCACAGCCAGAGGCAGCTTGGGCTCCCCTCAGTGCGGGATGCGGGATGCAGGATGCAGGCTCCTCTCTTCCCGGGGCCACTCGACAGGAACCACGAGCCGCTGATGCTCGTGCGATGCCGAGGGGCAGCGGAGGAGGGCCGGGTGTGAAAGCCGCGGCGGTGGGAAGCAGTACTGCTCCCTCCTCCCGCCAAGCCCAAGTGTCACGTTGGTGGCATCTCAGGACAGGGGCTGTGCAGCATCCACAGTTGGGGAGGGGCACAGGCAAGCTGGCACGGAGCAGCTCTGCCCTCTCCCAGGGCTGACGACAAGCTGGTCACATTCTTGAAGCCAGAATAAGACACTTTTATGGTCTGTCTGGGTTAGTTTTCTCTCTCTCTCTCCTTTTTTTTTTTCCCCTTCCCCAGTGGAGACTTATTCGTTTGTAATAGGAAGGTTCATTGTTTTCACGTCTGATATTTCTTTGATTACTTAAAAAGAAATCCCAGAGGCTTGTTTTCACAAAATAGTGATTGCATAATTGATGTGATTATGATGTATTTTGCTGTGTCACTGCAGCTCAGTTGATTATTTTGAGAAGCTCTGAGCACTGTTAGTGCTGCCATGTGTTGTGCATGCGTGGCCCAGGCTTTCATCCTCCTCCACACGTGTACAAGAGCCTTTCAAACACTGCTTCCTCCAGCAGGGACTGCATGAGACCTTCCTCTGTGCAAGGAAAATGATGCAGACCCACAAAGAGCCAGTATGGGGAAATGACAAACACCGTGGGGTGAGTGACATAGTTTTTTCTGAATAGTGGCTGTCTGGTGTGAATAATCTCCCTAGAATCAAAATTACCATGTGGATGAGCACACAAGTGAAATAGTTAGGCCAAATTCTAGGCTCTTTCCCTGGCTAAAAATGTACAGATAATGAAAATGTAGACCAGTCAGGTGTTCTGGAAATAAAATTCTTCTGAAAATAAAAGCATGCAGCAGATCATTAGTGATAATATTTAGTTAGAGCCTGAAAACATATCAGCTATATGCACGTAGAAGTGTTTAAGAGCTCATCCAGAGGAGCCTTGTGAGAGTGGATTGCCTTCCCTTGACTTGGCTAGAACTTTTAAAATATTTTCAGCTTGAGGCTAGAAACCATCCTAAGAGTTCTTTATTTCTGCTGGTAACAATATTTTCATCTCTTTGCTGTATTCTTCTTTCTTTTCTTTTTAATTCAGGGATGAAACATTGCCCCCAGTAAAGCTTCTTGGCCAAATTTCCAGATTTCTGAACCTTTTGTTTTTCTCAACATGTGTGCAATTTTCACTATTTTTGTCCAGCAGTGACCTCTGGAATTCCAGAATAATTTTCCCTCCCCTTCCTGGTGCCCTCACGTGACCCAGGAACACAAACATCTGAGAGACCTCTGGGCATCTTCACATCTGCTGGTAGGTAAGATCAGAGCTATTGTGTGATGTATTTTTAACAGCAGGTGTTGGGCTTGGAGAAGGGTGTGTTGGGTTTTGAGGGGTTGGGCAGAATCTGCACTTAATTCTTAGTTCCCAGGCTATTTAGGAACAGCTTAAAAAACACACTTAATCTGTTTGTACAAATTTAACATTGTAAAACCACAATAAGGAATTGCTAATGAAGTGCAAGCCTGGATTTAGTTTCAGCTTTGCACCACTGCTGTCCTAAAAAAACAAAAAACCCACCCAAACCAAAAAAAAACCCCACCAACCAACTTTAAAGCTGAGTCCAAGACTCTAGTTTACAACTTATTTTCATAAAATACTATTGATTGATTACTTGAAGCCTGTTAATTATTATTTAGTCACGGTTTTCAACACAAACTCCTTACAGCAGCAAAACAAACACTGTGGATGTTTTATCTTTTGCCAATTAACACAGTTTGAACATGAATTAAAATAGGCTGTTAGCTCAGGGTCTGATTCACAACTGCATCTCTCCTGGTTGTGCTGCTGTAATCCTGTTGATTTCTGTGGCAATGCGGGAACCTCGGTGCAAAATGAGAGAAAAGGTTTTTTTAATTGACACCCCTCCCCCAGCCATGTTTAAAGGATCTTAGACAAAAGCTCACACACAAATCTTTCATGGTCCATTAGTAGAAATTTATCATCTAAATTAGAGAAAGAGTATAAGCAGAGTGTTTCTCCCAAAATATCATTGAAATCCTATTTTCACAGAAACCTCTCTCAAATTTTTTTATCAGACAAATCTAAAATGGTGCTTAGTGTTCAGTTATCTGCCAGGTATAAATGGCATAAATGGATGATTACTTTAAATACATCTTCTCTGAGAAGGGAGTTATGGGACCTCACAAAAGCATCAAGCTGTGACTACTTTCAGGAAATCACCTGGAAATAAATGATGAAGGTTGCTTGCATGTCCTTACATTCTCATTGCCTTTTTAGGCAGATAATTGAATTCAGTATGAGCTGCAATTCATTTCTGGTATCACTAAAGAATAAATTATTTAATATTTGGGAGAAGAGACTGAATGACCTTTCAGTCACAGCATCTGTGATTATAGATTCTCATGGCCCCTGTCACATGATTGTATCCAAACCAAAATAAAGAGCGAGATTTTAGCCTTGTTGAAATTGGAAAATTTTTGATAGAAGTTTCACCCGTAAGATGGTTTCACCTGTTCACTTTTCTAGGCTACATTTGAATTTTACCACATGACCTGTTATCTCTGATCAAAGTCAGAATAGCTATTTTTGAGAGGATATTTTTAATAATTCTAATAATTTTTAATATTCTAAGGAGAATAAGAACTTTTCTGTTCACTTCAGTGTAAGTAGAATCTGAAGAAAGTAGAGGAGATCTCTACCTCAGTAGAGGTGCTACTGGTTGTGGTAGTGGATGTGTTTGGAAAACTCTTGGTTAGTGTGCTCAGGATGAACAACCTCTACAGGTTATGCAGGCTGTGGTTGCCCTCTTGCTCTTCTCCATCTGGGACTGTGGAGTGCTCACTGTGGCTCAGGTCCTACACTCTGTAGAGATACAGCAATGGACATCTTCCCCAAGCATATCAGATGCAAATGCCACTATCTTTAATGTGGTTGGAAGTAATTTTCAAACATTTCTATTCCCAGTTAGCTGAGTCCAGAGGGCATGATGAAATCTACCCTGATTGTGCAAATCTGTTTTACACTGACTGGTTCCATAATTGATCTGAATTGTCTTGGAATGTTTTTTAATAAATATTAAAATAATTATTTCTTGGATTCCAGAGATCAATTCTCATACAGCTTGGTCTTTGCGTTTTTCACAGCACAACAAATGTAACAAATAAAGCAGAGAATCTACAGGACAGTTATCCAAAGTAGTGAGGAAGTCACAACACGCATACAAGGCCCTTTCATCTTCCCTGTGATGTTTTCAAGCTTCTGGAAACTTGCTTCATTCCACTTAGAATACAATTTGAATTAGGGTTCAGACACTGAGGATGCTTTCAGACAGTACTCAGCAACCTACATAGCTGTCCTGAAGTGGCAGAGAAAACTTTTTTCCCCTTTCACCATTCCCAAGAGAATGAAGGCCAACCATTTCCTCTGCCATGCTTCTGCAGTTGCTAAGCATTGTCTCTTGTGCCTCTCCCCTCAGAGCAAAACAGCCAGAGAAAGAGGGTAGCTCTCACTTCAGTTCAGTGCTAGAGTTTTCATCTATGCTGATTGCACTTGATTTCCTTCCTACTTTTCTCCCCACTTGACCCCATGATTACCTCCTGACTGGCTCTTCCAGAGGGCCATTTTCAAGAGCAGGAGTACCTTCAACCACAGAAATTACTTGAGACTAGAGCCTATAAAACAGACAGGCTCCCCTTGCTTGAAGGGGAGGAACTTCATTCCACATATGCTGCATGGATGCTCTGAACCAGAGATTCACCACCATTTTTCTTACTGAGCTTTGAACTTTGTGTGATGCCTGATCTGGAAGGTGTTCTCCAAAAATGCATGTCAGGTCAGGCCTGGAAGCAAGGGGTAACACTTTGTTTGCAAATCCCAAAAGAGCTTAGATATGATTTAGGTGCTTGGAGGCTCACACTGTTTTGACCTTGGCAAGTTCAGGGGGGATATTTAGGAATTTTTCTGGCAGGGAAATAGGCACCTCCAGGCATATGCAGCAGCTCAATGGGAATGCAAATGTTGGTGCTGAGAAATACAGTGGCAGGTAAGTGGTGCTAGGTGAGTAAACCTTTTTGTGAATCTAGTCCAAATCCACTGCATGTAAATAAGGATAATATCTGAAATGCTGGAACAGTGATCTGAAGGAAGTGTGGACTTGAAAAGAAAGAGGCTGATAAAGCCAGGAAAGATCCAATTGAAGAGAAAAAAACTATTTATTGAGCTCGTCCAGTGAGGATTATGCAGCAGTATTTAATCCTCTGTTAAAAATCAGACCCTCTGCACTTATAGGCTACCTTCAGTTACAGAGAAGGGTGGCTAGAATGTGGCTGTCAGAGTCGATCGTGTCCTGAGGGTGAGCTGAACTCTTACACTGTGTTTATGTAAAAACACAAGTGCTTCTTTTCCTCCCTCCATACCTTGATGCATAGAATTGCTGCAAGCAGGGTAATTAATCTGGTCTGTGCCTGTTCATCAAATCTTTCTTGTGGTGAGAACATCTCTAATCTTTTTAAGTGAAAATTATTTCATTTTGGAGAAAATTGCCTTGTGTTTCAGATTTGGGGTTATGCAACAGGATAGGGTAGAGGCACGCTGCTGCAGCCTGCTGCCCATTTGAGGGCCAGAAGCAGTGCATCCTGCACTCACTTGGCCCCGGGTATGCAGATGGACGTGGGCAGCCAGAGCCTTTGGTGGGAGCTCGGCCCTGCGAGCTCAGCCCTGCTCAGCTCATCTCTCACAGCTGCACTGGTGCTGCCCTGATACCGCCCTATGGGCTATCACAGCCTGGCTGCCCTGAGAACTCGTTGTGTGCCTGCAACCTGCCTTCCCTCCTTCCCCCTTGCTGAGGCTCAGGGCAGTCCAGCTGGGCACCCTTCTCAAAACTCCTTCGAGTCTTGATTCATGCAGCCAGCATCTGTTATAAGTCCCGTGGTAGGAATGTTATACTTTATATTTAGAGTTAGCTGAATCTGGACAAAATACTATCTCTTATTCACCACTAGAAGCTAAGCTGCCTTTATTGTTGTTAGCAAAATATGTTTTTCTTCTTGGCCTGTCTTTTTTTCTGTGGGCATCTACATTTTGATGTGGAGATCTTCTACCTCGCAAATTCATCTAACCTCATCAGAATAGTTCATGTTGGATGCAGTATGTTTGTGTATTGGTGTTCTGGAAGAAAGCAGATTTTCTCCATGATATATGGTTGGATTCACCTTAACCCCAAGAATGTATGCTATTGTTGTTGCTTTTCTCTGCACACTGTAGAAGAAACACAGGGGATGAGCAGACACAAACCAGATTTTTCAAACAAACTCTTGACAGAACAATGGATGAAATGAGTCTCTTCAAGGTTTCTGTGTCATCAAATGTTACTGTTGACACTCTGAATGTAGCAATAGTTGTTACGCTAATTAGAGTGGTGTAGTTCTGGAAACAGGAACTGTGAAAAGACTGTGTCTAGAAGGTACTAATAATCTTTTGATACCTGTATTTTTGCCATTCTTTATTATTATAATGAGAGTGTTAATGTGCAAGGGAGAAATCATGTGTGTCCTTAATAAAGAATGAAGCTGCACAGTTGTTATCATCTTGAGTACCATATTCATTTAAAATCAAGTAGGCAACTCAAAGGTTAAGAGGTTTAATGTTCCTGAACTGTACAATTGAAGTACTGTAGTCCAGGTTATTGTTAGCAATTATTCAAAGTGCTTGGGTTTTTTTAATAGAAACTTCATTTTCCTGAAGAAAGTCCCCGATAACTCTAGCCAGCCTTGCAGTGTGAGCATTTAACTGCACAAAGTGCATCACAAGATGCTGTCATGACATAATTTGCTCCCAGCCATTTATGTGCTGTTCAATAACCACCCTCAAACAATCTTCAGCCTCTCTTAAGTTTTCATGCCACATATATTTCCAGTGAAAATGAGAACACTTAAGAAGTTCTGTACTTAGAGATTAATGTGATATTCCACATGCATTCCTCCCAGCATAAGAATGCCATTTGTTTGCAGCTTTTCCAAGCACGAGAAACAGGCTTTACAAAAACAGAGAGTGTACCATAAGCATATTGGACTGTGTGAGAAGAAAACAACAAGCACAGAATAAATGCTATGGTGAAGGAGTACTGAAGGAAACCAGCTAATTGCGGGAAGAGAGGAAGCTTAGAAAGGAATTACAGATAGTTTAGGAGTGTTAAATGCAAAGCTGAACTCCACATATTAAGCACAGGCAACCATAAAAGCTAACTGATATAGATGCCGATACAAAAATCAATAATTGATTATTGGCATTCACAATTAACCTTTAAAAATAGGGTCCCCATAGTGAACCGGGGGAGTGGCCTACTGCTGGAAAAAATGTGTATTAGCCTGAATCAGCCCAAGGAATTCGAGAAAATGTTTTCAGGAATACTGCAAAACCTAGGAAATGCACCAGCAGAAAGGTGACTATTTACTGAAAGGCAAGATTCAGACTCTCTTGCCTACTTTTCATGTCTTTAATCCCTCCAGGATATTTTAGAAGCAAAAAAACGGATGGGTGTTTTGTATTACTTCTCTTCCACTTGATCAGTCACAGCTGTGTTGTTTTCTTTGGTCCCTTAATAGAGGCTTATTGCCAAATACATGTACTATGGGATGGGTGTTCCCAGTCAGGTTCTTAAACTCACAGCCCTCTACTTCAGTAGCTAATTTACAGTCTGGTGCCTACAAATCAAGACCTTTCAATTGTAACTTTAATCTGCTAACATGATTTATGGAAGCTACAGCTTAGACTCAATTTAAGCAGCATCAGTCTGGGTCAGCCCTAGCTGAGTTTCTTCCTAAACTCTAACAAAACCCAGCTAGAGAGTGAATTCATTCCTGTTTAAGGATTCTCCCACAGCACAGAAAGACCACTAAGCCAAGCCACATAGGCATAGTTTCTTGCCGTTACTGATATGCACATCATTCCAGTTTTACTTTATTAGTTCAGAAGTTTGAAGTTTCTTTAAACTTTGCTGTGATATGTGTTTGTGTTCAAAGCACTCTCTTCATACCAGTATGCAACAGACTTTCCATTTCCTTTCAAACTCTTGTAAGAGAAGAAGTCACCAGTACCTTCTTGCACATTGTGCCCCTTATGGAGAATAAACAGGCTTCATGACATCATTTGCTGGTCAACAAATCATGGAGTTTAGTGAACTGAGACAAAAATTTATCTCCGTAGTACAGTTCCCTGACTTTTCAACAGAACATCATGTCTCAAAGTCAGCAGTTGAAGCCTCTTTGCTATTACACGAGGAAGGACACTATCTGATGAGGCTGAGATACAGTTCCTTCAGGATGGATAAAATAAAGTACAAAGAAGAAAATGGGGTGGAGCCAGAACATGGAATGACAGACATCACCTTTGCCAACCTTTTCCCTGATTTTCAGTTGCTTCAGTAGTGGAGCCATGTAGGAATCCCTTAAAATGAGGTCCTGACCTGTCTGGTCAAGTAATCTAGGAAACCAGGGTGGCTCCCCGGGCTTTGACTGTCTCTTCCAAAGAATTCCTTCAGGTCCCTGCATTGGCCCTGCTGAAGGTGAGGGTTGGAGGTGCTGGGCCCCAGCAGCATCGCTCCAAGTAACGACGGTCCATGATGATGAAGACTGTGCTGGGGATGCTTTCTTCATTCGATAAGTGTCACGAATCACCAGCATTTGAAAAAAAAAACCTGAAGGAGAAAATAGCTGTCTGTGCTCATCTAACTAGCTGGTTCCCCTGACCTCTGGCATGAGCCCATCCTTCTCTGATTGACTCATAACCAGTCCTGCTTATCCAAGCCACAGCTGCGTCAAGGCACAGTGAGAGCCAGTCAATCCCACCAACTTCATCTCTGTTTCATGACAGTTTAATCACTGAAGACTGTCTCTTTGTTGAAATATTTTCCCTTAGGGTTTTGGATAGCAGAATTATGTCAAGGCAAACAGAACCAAAAAGTGAAAAAGGCACTTGCTCTCATCCAAGTTCTTTGGAGTTGATACAAAAACACCTCTTCTGTGGTGTTTGCAGCAAGCATGCATATGTGTCATGAGCCCTTAACCTCATGCAGTCATAGCTCACAATTCAGCTGAAATGGCTGCATTTTACATTCTTCGTTTTATTGACGTCAGGGATGACATAAGTTGGAGGATATGGCCTAGAAAGATAGTCAGTCTCGTCATACATGTCAGCTGAAGTGAAGAAAAGGTAACAGTCAGTGTGAACTGATGGCAAATATATTATTCCCTGAGCCGTATTCACTCTGGTGAAAATCAGGAATTACTACTGAGGTATTCAGAGTCAAATTGCTCTGTAACCAGGATGAGTGGGAACAGGGTCAGAGGAACAATTTCTATTCCATTGGTGCCTTTTTCAGGTTATAGATCTGAGTGCACACTGCCATATTTTCCTCACCATCATATTCTTATACCATTTGATAGTATATGACTGATGTGGCTCCAGTTGCTCCATTGAGATTCACATAAAAAACCAAAATGGTGAGATAATAGAATCAAGTACAGAACACTGCTAACGTGGGACCTGAGTGTTTTCACGCTTCACTGAAAGAAGCATCCAGAGATGCATGTTCACAATTCACAGTTTTGTTAAAAATAGCTAATCAAACCAATATTATTAATATGTACAAAAAATCTGTCCTGTGCAAAATTAACACTGCTATAAGGAAAACACATTTTTCAGTGGTGTTACAAAAATTATAGGTCGTTGTGCCCACCAAAGTTATTTTAGCAGAGCAATGTTGTTAGCACTGGAACTAAGCCATGTTTTCATAGTCAAATGATAGGCCTTTTCTAAGGTCGTGCCCACGCAGTACAAAGCCCACTAAGTGCTTCTTTGTAAAGGCTAAATGGAATTCACACTTCTACAGGCAATCATTTTATTATGATCATATGAGTATTCACAATGTAATTTTTAAAATCTTGTAAATAAAGCAGGCCAGCATCCAAGGGCAATCATTATGTGTCAAATTGAAAAGCTTGTGATTTCTGGCTTTCACTTACAAAATATAACATACCATACAAGAAAATTAACATTTGTTACCTTACTCTGGCCTTTCAATCACGTTTCTGGCTTACAGTTTTGCAGAAAAGAAAAATCCACTTAAACATAATAGAAATCAAGGCATCACCTTTTCATAGTGAGAACTACCAACTCTCACATAACATTATGCGTTATATAAGTGGTGTGGAACCTTTAAAGAAGGGACAGCGAAATATCAGTGCCTGAATTGAGGATACTGCTCATACTTCACTGGGTGTTTGGTTTTTAGCACCTGTCTTAGATAAATCTAACCAGACCAAAGCATGGTCACTTGCATTATCCACAACAAGTGGATATTAACCCAATTAAGAGATGACCCATGAAAATGTATTTTTAGGTAATGCTAGGCAGGGTGTCTGCTCTACTCCTCAGCCTCTAGCCATCATCAGGCTGAGTGAATCAACCCTGTCACACGGTGGCAAAGAAGTCTGACTTCATGTTGGGTGTCTGAAGAATGCTCCTCTTGGGGACAACCACTTGCTGGGCATCTGCAGGCATCCTTCTGCTCTACAAAGCACTAGTCCAGCTTCAGGTGCAACAATCCACTTAAGTTTGGTTACTGCACATCAAGGAAAGTGAGGACCTCTCAGAGACATCCCAGAGGCAAACAATCCAAAGTGTCCTTTGAGGAGGAACTGAAGAAATGTCAAGAATTGGGCTAGTCCTTCCAAAGGGGAACCACCATTAAGTATGTAAAAGGGCTTTGCCAAGAAGTGAAACATCTGACCACTGTTTCTGTGGTGTCAAGAAGCACCAACATATTTTAATTATAGCCAGAAAGACTCAGGCTAAGCACTTTAACAAAAATCTTTCTAACACTGCGGGTAGTGGAGAGCTCAGGTTTGTTGGCTGGCAAAGCAGTGAAGCACCTGTTGCTGTAAATCTTATGGACCAATTGGACAAATGTGTCTCAAAGACAGCATGGAAATGTTGAGTTGGCCTTTTAAGTCCCTTCCAGCCTTTTCTTTTGATTAGCTTGGATGTGGATCTTATCCATGTGGGTTTACTTGATGTAGAGCCTTTTCAGGCTCCTCAAACTATCCTGGGAAAGCAGATCCAACAAATAGGCAGCAGGGTTATTCCCAAAATGTCTAACAGGGACGAAAAGCAGCTCTGAAGGACAGGAGCCTTGTCCTTCAGATGGGCCCCTGGACTGGTTCATTCTTCAGGTTTAGCCCATCACTGGAGTTAAAGGCCAGCTTTTTAAAGGACTTTCATGGTATCACAAATGAGGAAAAAAAACCGCTTTGCTTTCCTTTTATTTTTGAACACTGTAATTCATGAATCCTGCTACCACAGTCCACTGGCTCAAATCACATTGCATGTATCAGTGCCATCTTCACATGAAAATTTTTATTATTTTGTGACTCAAAATAGCGTGATAGCAATTGTGCTTGTTTGTATCAGTGCATGCCAGGGAAAGTGGGGAGACATAATTTGTAGTGTCTCCATTACTATTTTTACGAATCTCATGTTTCGTGTCTGGGAAATACAGAATTTATACAGATAAGTGGCAATGAACCATAACTAAAAGATGAAAACATAGGTCCAGAGTCCCTGGCACCATGCATTGTCAATAGTACATTAAATCTGATCCAGGAAGGGAAAGGTGGGGCCTGCCTTCTCAAAAGGGCTTATCATTTTAAAAGAATCTCACCATCTAAAACAGATCTTCACAGCTAAATATGCCATTTTTCATTTTTGTGCACATACAGATCAAGGGAAGGCTGCGAGTCCATGACTCATAAATACTTCTTAATCTCATTTTCTTTCAGAAGTGCTAAGATCTGGTCTCCTTTACTTTGCCTTCTTTTATTTATTTTTGAACCCAAAGCCTCAGTTCTTTAGAAATAGGAAAAGTTGCTTTGAAGTTAATTTCATAAGTAGAAGCAAACCCTGACCATAAAAATGCTTTCAGAGGGTCACAGCACTGTCAGGAGACTGAGTTGTGCTGACATTCCCTAATATTGGGGATAAGGCAAATTCCTTTCACCTTGATGTAAGATATTAAACTTACTCAGGTTTTATGGGTTAAAAATTGTATCATACAAATTAAAATTTGTGAGGACTTTTTCCTTTGCTATTATCTGCATTCCTACACCCAAATTCTCCAAGGGTGCCTCTGAACGTGCATTCACCATGAGTATGGCTTTGCATTTGTGGTGTTACAGCTTGGACATCACATAGATGATTTTATCACTACATCCTATATCACTTTCCCAAGTGATTACCTGACCACCAGATCCAATGCAATCTGAGCTGTGTTTTCCCACTAACCTCTCCCTTTTGCTGTGCTCTCCTTGCAGCAGTGACCTCCAGGACCATTTTGGTTGTGCCAGAGCAGTGACAGCATCTCTGCCTCAACACCGCCAGCAGGAGACCTGGGTGCAACCAGGAGCTGTTTGGTTTCCTGAGGAAAAGAGAACACTTCCAGTAAAAAGAAAGCTGAAGGCAAAACCAGGCAGAGGGGGATGTGGGAGCCCTAGCAGCCATCACAGCAGGCATGCTCTGGCCCTGGAGGAAGGGCAGGTAAGAAAAACAAATGGGCCCTGATGTCTGGGTGATGCCACACAAAACCGTGGAAGATATACCCTTCAAAATTGGCAAAGATAGCATCCAGAGGCAGAACAATGGTAAGCTTTTTGGTACAGAGAGTTAAAAATATGCTATATTAATATTTTATACATGCAAACACTTATGCAATATTATCAAAATAGGCCGGTTTATGGCTGGTATATCTAGTCCTATCACAGCTAGCATATGTGTGGATACATAGGTGTATATATGATATTACACTGCAAAAGGGAGTTATTTGCACAAGCATTGATGTCTTTTCATTACAGGTTACAAATGCCCTTACAGAATCAGACACCCAAAATCACTCACAGCTGCTTCTATGAGGCTTGATCACTATGACTTATTCTTACCTAATTTTTTGCTTTAAAAATTCACACTGTCTTCTTTGGGATGTGCTTTTCACCACTTCAATTTCCATCTTTTTGGGACATCCTTAATGGATCAGCTGAGACGCTACCAAAATTAAGCTGAATCATATTTCTTAGCACAGTTTATAAAGAAAAATGTTTAATTCTGCATGGCACACCTTAGAGCCTAACTGAAGAACAGCCTCAAACATTGGTCTTTTGGTAAAGTACAAGTTTTAAAAACAGTAATTTAACACAGTTATGATGCAAACGCATTTCTTAAACCTCCATAATTTTCTGGCATTTCTCTGAGTTCAGTGAATACATGTAAAGTGCTTGCACCCAGATCAGTGGCATTCCAGAAGTGAAGCACGTCCAGTTCTATCTGGGCCAAGTCTCCTGTCCACCTTTCCTTGCGAGTGCCAATCTGAAGGTATTTCCCTAAAACTCTCGCTACTGCCTTCAAGTCACCTTTTCCAACTAACCTGAGACAGTGGAGAGAAGGTTGGGTTTCTGACTCAGTTTCCTCTCCCTTATAAAGAAAGAATACCTCTCAAAGCTCTCTTAAATTATGTTCATAAACTTCAAAAGATCATGTTATTGTTTTACCACCTAACAAGTGGCTATTAAAAAACGATGTTATCCACACGCACCATTCCCCCACAGCTCCCCACTTGCATCTCCCTATTGGCTGGATGCACCCGTGCTCACCCACAGCCACACCATAACCTTTTCTCCAAAGGTACAGTCCAGAATATTTATCCCTAAATGTGTAATTTATAGAAAGCTTTTCGATTCCTCGTCAGGCTCCCACAAGGTTAAAAGGATATTTGGCTGTATAGGAGGGATGAGGTGAAAAAGGGCATCCAAGATGGCTCAGACCATTGGACACAGGAAAGATCTTGGCATGTTCCCAATTTAAAGAGTCTCTCACAGGGATAGACCTTCCTCCTGAGTCTGACCAGGTGTTCTATCAATGATGCAACCAAAAAAGCATCACAATTTAAATTCAACCAGTGAGTGAGAGTAGCAGGACCATGGCAAGGTGAGGGGATCGACACCTACTTCGGGGTGAGATGTGCCATGTGGTGTGTCTGTGTCCACGTGGAGAAGGGCTGTGGTTTCTGAAGCTTCAGGTGGGCACCCAGAGGTAGTATGGCTTGCTCTAGGAAAGACTTCGATGTATTGTAATTTGGTTGCCTTCAGCATGGAAATCCTTGTTATGGTGGTTCTGTATTTTCATTTGAAGGTGCATTAAACCATTTTATTTTTAAGATCTATCAGATAAATGGTAGAACAAACCTTTGAGCGAGCTGGTAATGCATGCTTTAGGTTGCTTTATCTCTGGGCATGGGCCAAAGTGGTTTCTGTCTGTGTGCGTGTGCCTGTGTAATTAGCCCACAAATTCAGACACAGATAAAAATAACTAGGCAATGAATGTAAATAACCAGGGCCATGATACACATCACTCCCAGAACGTGATTCCCATGCACGGAGAACACACAGGGACTGGAAAAAGTTAGAGAAATCTCAACTTTCATTTCAGTCCCTGGAAAATGCTCTGGGGGAGCATAGATACTCCTTCACTTTAGTACCTTTCTAAAAAGGGAAACAAAGCAGAAAAGCTGGACCAATTTCCACGCACCAGGAAGTGCCTAGGACACTGAAGCTCGTGGCAGTCTAGGCAGATGTTGAGAAGGGAGGCCATGGGTTGCAGGGGTTGCAGAGGTTGCAGGTTTGGAAGCAACTTGCTGCCGTGGAGGACACACCCAGCAGAGCATGTGACAGCTCGCACCTCCTATCCCAGGCTCACCAGCCAAGAGCTCAAGAAAAGCCAAGCTCAGGTCATCTGCTGACAGAGAAAACTTTTATATCCCACCTGTCTGGACTGCACAGCTGAGAGTCTGGGCACACTCAGGCATTTGGCCACCCCTCCCAAGCACTTCAGGGACATCTTTGCCCCATGGGCAGCCTCAGGGCTTGCATCTCAGGTAGTGCCTACAACACGTGGACATTCTTTCTGCAACCAGGCAGTCTTGTGCATGTAGAGCAGCCTCCAGGAAGCTCCGCCCAGCTTTTTTTTTTCCTTTCCTGCAACGTGGCGTGGCTGTGGCCAGAGACGCCTCCACAGTGCCGATAGAAGGCTTGTGGAAACAAGTCTTCAGCCATCCTGCTCTTTTGTCACCTCACAGGAACCAGGACACACTGTGGCAGTCCAGACTCTTGCTGCCACCAGTAGCCCCTGCTGCTGCCACTGGAGTCAGTAATGCCACTGGCATTAGTAATGATGGAGAAATTCAAGGGCAAACTCCGGAGGGCAGTCTCCCAAGATACTTTCTACAGATACTTTCCCAGAATGAGGTCAGAGGAGCTGTAAGCAGCCACTGCTGGCACACGTGGGCAATGTCACGTGCTGTAGGGAGATGCAAGGGAGTGGAAATACATAGAAATATGGTGCTATCAGAAAGAACTATGGCTGTAAAATTTAGTAGTGTGATTTGTGAAGCTGACAACACCCACCGTAAGTCACAAAATAAAATAGAAATGTGTGGGAACTATAAATCTTTTTGACCACAATTGGTGTAAACCCTTGTTAAGTTTTAACACAAAGAAGAACAAACATCATAGAAATTCCAGACATCTTTTTACTGTTCCTTGCTTCGTCTCTTCTCCAAAGAGTAGTCTAGAGCCCACCAGGGAAAGGACACTTCATCTCTCCTCACTGCTTCTCACTCCACTATTTTTGTCCTCTTCACCTGGTTTTGCACAGGGAGGTAACATTTCCTTTTGAATACCAAGAGGAAAGGCACAAACACTTTCAAGACAGATAACTGTTAATACAGTAAGAAGTAGGACACAGGGAGTTATAAAACCCAATGCCTTATCCCACGATGGGAAGCCCACAATGGTGAGACGGGCTCTGGTGAGAGTGTGCAGCTCTATGTTTCCACGCGCTTTGACACTGCCCAGCTCATGATACAGGTTCATTTGCCTCTCATGGAAAGAGAGGCTGAGTCCCAGACCAGCTGAGTGAATCCCTGATCCAGCTGGTTTTCCACTTATCCTGTGTTTCTACAGCAGACTGATTGCTGACATCAGGAACGTCAGAGAAGTCACAGCAGAGCAGCCCTGTTCTGCTGACTGGAGGAAGTGCCAAGCACAAGAGGCTGACCTAGTCTTTCCAAGTCAAACCTCTCCATTACCTCCTGTGGGTCACAGCCCATGTCACACTGGATAGCAGGGTACAGCAGATCTTGTGGGAGGATGGGACTGTGCATGACCTATGGGCTATTCAAGGGTAGCTTCGACCCCAGAGAGTGGACAGGAATAGTACTGAAATCCTTTTGCATCATTTGGCCTGTAACAGCCTGGCTGTATATCATTTTCCTATAGGAGAAGAATAAATAGATGGGACTACTCAAAAACATCCCAGAATTCTGAAAGACGTTCAGTTCCGGGCTTTGAAACACAATCCACTTAATCAGCTATTTTCCACTGCAGTGACACTGGGTCAGTCCAGTCGTTCTTGAGGTTTACACTCAGCTGTAGTTTTGCTTGGAATGTGAACATCAGTAATATTAGAATGGACATTCCCAGCTAATTTCTGAAAGGGAGAAAATTACTTGTTTTTCCCTCTAATTAATACCTCTGAGGTCCTGGTCTGAAGGGGAAGGCAGGTTGTAAAAAAGAAATTATTTTTCTCCCTCCTTTTCTCCCTGCCATCTCCAACATTCTCACTCCCCAGTGCCAACAGCACGCCATAGCATTTTTATACTCAGTCACCTGCTTCAGGAAGGAGACAGTTTGAAGCAGCCACTGCACTTTCCACTGCTCAGCTATGTATACCTTCATTTATGAGGCGTGATGTGGGATGTGGATTTGTATCCTGACACAAACGTGTTGAAGGTCTTCATGTGTACTTAACACTCACCATCCACTTACCACTAATTCAGGTGAGCAGGGAATGGAGTAATTTGATTCCCAGTATGACCAGCACTGCCAGGCAATGCTGTAGCACTTCTGATCACTTGTTTGCAGAGCCTTGCGCAGGGTTCAGGACCGCAGGCAGGGCCACGGACCCTCTGAGAACAGGGTGACAGGATGTGCTGCCTATGTGATGTTGGGTCTCTGCACCCAGGCTCACAGACACGGTGCACCCCGGTCTCTGTGACAGTGAGGGGGCACAGGAGCTGCTGGCCAGGGAGGATCTCTTACGAGTGGGTGCCTGAACAGTACCCCCTGGGCTCATGCCTCAACACATCACTGACTGCCCATGAGAAAGTAGCTTGCCACCTTCTCCCACTATCAACTGTTCTGCTACCATGCAACTTAGTAATGCTTACTAAGCCAAGGTTTCAGCCTGGCTGTTTATGGACACGCACGTTTTATCTCAGGTTCTTAGGTTACTGGTGTCACCAGCTTTGCTGACTATAGATTGTTCAAGAAGCCTTATTGATGGTGGCATCTGAATAATTGTTATTTGACCATTTTAAATGCTAAATATCATCAAGGCTTGATATCAGAATGACAATAGAGATATGTTATTGTTCAGTGCATTGTAATTTAAGTAAAAAGATTTCATCTACCCATCTTTTGAGTACTTTTGAAATAAAAATATTGACAGAAAGCTAACTATTCTCAAATGCGACAAATTTACGCAAAATATCTATGTAGAGTTTACATTTAATTTCACAGTCACCTGCAAGCTGACTCCAAATCAATGATCTGATTTGTTTTCCACCTGTTTACAGATGCCGTATGAACTAGTGGCTAAAGGAGACAAGGATGTATTAATGACATTTTACAAGTCCCTGGTGAGAATTTGTCTCAAATGCTGTGTACCACTTTGATGTTCCCCTTTCATGGAGGAACTTGAGATGGTGCCCACAACCAAGCAGAGTTAGAATCAGTGACCCTGGAATTACCTTTCCAGTCCTGTTGTCCTATGTGCCAACTGGCATATGAGAATGAGCTGAATTGATTTATTTTTCACAACTATTCAAATAATTGCAAAAGCACAACCTCGTTTCAAAGCATATGCTGGATTTAGCTGCAACTACAGGACATCTCATTTGGGTTAAAATTACTGACTGGGATGCAGACAAGGACGCAGCTGTGTTTCTGGCATCTGACACGCTGGCATTTGAAAATGCATTGCACTTGTGTCTTGGTGAGGTGATTTCTCAGCTCCACTGAATCACGGTAGTTTTACTACTAGTTTTAATGCAAGATCATCACTTCTAGAATTAGTTGAAATCAGTGCTATTATCCATATTTGCAATGACATTGCTGAGATCGGAATCTGGTCCTTGTTTTCCTTTTTGGTGAACTAATATATTTGGAAGCAGAATCTTAAATTCTTCTAAAAGTTTGTAAAATTCACAACTTCAGGTCCTTCTGCAACACCAAATTCTCTGTTTAGCATCCCAGCTCTTTCAATGAGGATTTCACTTCCAAGCCTTCTGCCCAAGATCCTCCCCTGAAAGATTTATTCCCACTTAAGATGGAGTGCGTGGAGTGACCCAGGGTGGAGCAAGCTGCCTTTTGCTGTCTGATCTGTGGTAACCTCCATCCCTGCATATCAAAGGTACTGGTTCCTGTCAGTGTGCTGAGAGAGGCAGTAGTTTTTGCAAAGCAGCTGAGAGGTAGCTCGCCAGGAGGGATGCAAGGCACGGAAGACACAGGCTCCCAAGGACGCCAGAAGCGCAAGACCCAAAATAACAACCTGGAGTTGCTTATGTCTGTGTCTGGCCTTGCTGGTTTTACTCTTACAAGGGCTCTTGGGCACGAGGGGTGTTTGTAGCATATAACCCTAAGCATCTCACCGAGTGACCAATGTGTGGGACCAGCTATCGTGGTCATTTCGGCAGTGTCTCCCCAGAGCACCTACAGCAGGCTGCTGCTGCTGCCACGGAGCCTTCCCTCCTCGGGCACTGCGCAGCAGAGCCTGCCTGCCTTGCTTCACCCCCTGCGCTGCATGCCTCGGATTGCACTGTGCACGTACCCACGGTCACACACACACATCCCTTCTCCCCTTTCACCTCCTCCTCTCGGGTCCAAATGTATCCATGAGTCACTGAGGGAAGTGCACCTGATGACCTCACATAGAACTAAACGTGAAGCGTCAAAAAGCAACCTCATGTGGGAGCTGGGGACCAAGGCAGCTAAAGCCTAACTGGTCAGATACTCCTATCTGGGGTTTTATCCACTTTCACAGTGTTTTCCAAGCAATAGTAGTTCTTCACTGTAGGAGTTTGATGGATATTCAAACTTTGAAGAGGTACATAAAAATTTACATCTGGGACATTATGTGATATGTCTGAATGAACAAAACGCAAATAACTGAATTGTCATAAGAGAGATGAAAAGGTTATTTAAAGCTTAAAGGTTGCTTTTCATCTACAGATGTATCTGGCATTGACTGGAATAGAGAAGTTTAACATGATCACGAAGCAGAAGCATGAACTTTTGCTATTGGTGTTGTTTGTGCACCGTTAAAAGGGATGGAGAAAGTCATTAAGGAAAAATTAAATTGTCATAAATACCAACAATATTTCAGTGTCACAACAATATTATGTGAGGATGCATGTAGGTGTATTTAAATTGGTCAAGATTTTCTTCAGTGTTTTCTGAGGCAGGAAAAGCATTTCTTTCCATTTATATACATTTTAAAGTAATGCTAGAAATTATTTTTAATAACAGAAATACTACCCGGTATGGGAGCAGAGTTCTTGTGGTGCATTTGAGGGCAGTAAATCCTATTTTCTACCAAGATTAACAGGTTTTGCAGGCTGAACGTGCCTGAAGGCAGCTGTACTCTACACACCCAATTTTTTACAAAACACAGCAGGACAGGTTCACGTCTGGTGTAATCCCTTTGCCTCCAGAACATTTCAGTCTTGGCAAATTGGTCTTAGAAGCAAGCAGTATGCTCCAGCTTTCCACTCAGGGCCAGTTTTTCTTCTATTCCCCCTAGACCAGATCCACTTCCTGGGCTTGGACCTCTTCTTCACAGGGGCAGGACACTACAATGTCAGCTCTGTGCAGTGCAAGCAAGAAAAATAATACTAATCTTCCTTCAGTGGAAGGAAGAGATGGGCAGGACATCATGGTACAGACCTCGTTCACAGGCCCTGTATGGAAGTGGTTTTGGCTGGAATCTCACCAAACAATCCTTGTCCTTCCTTGGAAAGTCCTTGGAGATCCAACACCTTTCCACTCGTGCAGGCAGTCTCTTGTTCATCATAGGATGGTGTGAGCCAGACTCGGAGCTTCACACTACTTTAATGTGGTGGCCTCAGGTTTGGATTCAGCTTGGGATTTGGAGCAATAGCTATCAGCTCATCCACATGAAAATGCAGCCAAGTTTGCTGCTGTTTCCCTTTGTTGCGGCAGCCGTCGTTCGTGGCTGTGCATCCACCTCACTACTGCTACACCCATGCAAACTGCCTCACCACAGGAAACGAGCTGATCCAGTTAAAATTCTCCTCTCTCCCTGTCAACACGCAGAAATGAAGATAGAAACTGCTGCCTCCATGTTGCTCAACACGCCAGGCATTTGAAAGGGCTTTTAGGTGAACGTGGAGCCAAAGTGTCTGTCTCCGCCCACTCTCCTTTTGCCAAAGAGGCAAGAGGGAAAAAAAACCCCATGAATATAGTCCCTGTCATTGTTCTCTGATTTCAGTGGGTTGCTGGATGTGTGTGTGCTTAGCAGAGTTTCTGCAATAAAGTACCTCCCTGTTTTGGAGGGCAAGAAGTTCTTTTCTGTGTGCGCAGTTGACTCAGAGACTTGTTTGTCCTGCAGGAAGAGTTACAGGATTAACTTTGAATACTTTGATATTCCGTGATGAAAAAGAACACAGCAACATGAGGATTTGGGAAGGCTCAGTATGTCCTTCCTTCTTGCTTTTTACACACCTAGAAGCTGGGCATGAATGACAGATTGCAGCTTCAGTCCTGGAAATAGTCTCTTGAGGCTTAATCCAAAGAGCAGCAATGACATCACAAAACCTGGTCCTGCTCCACTGAAAAACCAAGCAGCTGGCTGCAGGTGTGACTGCAATCAGACTCTAATGGTCAAATTCACAGCAGAGAGAGGCTTCAGTGAGGTCAGTTGAAGCTGCCAAAGACAGAAGCACTGTAAAGCAGTGTCCTTCTCCAAGGCAGCAGCTCACCCTCCTCTACCAGTGCATGATTCAGAACTGAGGCAGTGACTTGGATGGTGCGCACATGTCTCTTCTCAGGAAGACCTAAACAGCAGAGGTCCCTCAGCCTGAGAAGATTTAGAGCTCCAACCCGGTGTAAGCTCTCCAGAGCATCTAAAACCTTTCAGGGGAGTATCACCTGAACGCTAATTAAGCTCCATAGTGTGCTGATTTGGATATTATCCCTAACCTCCAGTTTGTAACCTGTAAGTACTTAGTCATTCATTCTGCACACATTCAGAAATTACAGATCAAAGCTGTGGTTCTCAGACTGCCCAGCACCAAACCAAATCTTTTCAGGAAGGATGATAAGAGATGGAGTTGTAATGGGGCAAAGGATCCAATGGCACAGGGTGCATTTCTTTCACTCAAGAATCTGATAAAAACATTTGTGTCTAAATCTTATTCACAATGGCAATTCTGATACAAATAAGTTACAGTGATTACAAAGATAAAGTTTTTCACAGTGGAACCAGAGAAAGAAACAAACCTGAAAGGCAGCTGTCACTCTGCAAGGTCAGTGTGGTTGCTACAGAATTTCTCCTCTAAACCTTCCAGTAGAACATCCACACCTACACACATGCTTGGCATGAAACTCTCCTGTGAAAGCATTACGTCTGTAGAGGAGAAGTGAGTATGACTTTCTCTTTCAGAGTCTCAAACAAAGAACAGTATATACCAATCATAGAACTCTTACTTTTTTTTCTTAAGTGATTCCCTCAGCTTGGCTTTTGAAGTCAAGAAGTATCTTATACCCTATCCTTAGGAACCATCTTTCTGTTCTTCAAGTCACTGGAAGAAAATAATTTTCCACCAGCTACCAAATCTGTGGAAAATATAGAACTCATCCTATCTCAAAATGACTTTCATTTCAAGGAAGGTAATCAGTGTAATTCCAAAAAATAAAGAGCAAATCCTGAATATTTTATAAGTTGCATTAGACCTAGTTAAGAGGCGAATGGTATACTTATGTACAACAAAGTGAGTGTGATGCAGTATTTTATATTTCTTGAGTAGACTGGGGTTTGTACTCCTCTGTAAGGTCCTCACAGCTGGCACATGAGAAGGACTGAGTGTCACAAATCTAAGGCTGCAGTGCTGTCCTTCCAAGGTCCTGTGGCACCTGCAGGTCTTTAAGGGCAGTGGGAAACCAAACTGCCTTTAGCTAAACTTCGATGACATCAGCTGATGGTTTATCTGTCTCACTTTAGAATAGGAAACATTTTCAATGACCTTGCATTGACAGAAAACTGTCACATCACTTTAGAGTCTAGTTTGAGTTGCATCATTCCCACAGCATCAATGCAACATCGGTAGCTCACCGTGCAGGATGGCTCATCCTGGGTTTGCACACAGCAATATTTAGAGGCCTCTCCTGCTGAGGGCTGTCTTCCTCCTAAGGAGAGCTTCGCATTTGCCTTGAAAATACAAATTTCATTGGGAAAGGGAGGGAATGGCATCTGATTTATGAAATTATGGACCAATTAGAACAGGCAATATTTTTTCACCAGGACTCTGCTAGATGAAAAATGCAGATTTGTCAACACTAAAGCTTTCCAGGAATGTCCCACTTCACCAACTTATTTTCACATACAAAACTGAGGAGAAATTCCCTCAAAATTAAAATCTTTTGTTCTAACATTTTCAAAAACAAAGACTTGGTGTTTCTTTGCAAAAACAACTTTTTGTTTTGAGATGCCTTTCAGCTTACTTTGAAATAAAATTGAAAACATTTTTTAAATTCTCAATTTCAAAATAAAACAGTTCATTTGGGGATCAAACAGAATATTTCATTTAAGTGGTCAGAAAGGCTTTTTATTCTTTGGAGCTGATGATGAATCAGAAAAATTCTTTCTTTCTCTTACTCTGATATATGCTGTTTTGAAGCTGCTTTGATATTTGATATTTATTACCTTAATCTTATTTGTGCCTTAGCATTACTGGCTATAATGGCTCCATCCTTGCCTAATGTTACATGTTTAAATGCTGTCGGCCTGAACAGTGCTGGAATGGAAGCCCACTTAGGGATCCTGAGTACTGTTGACGTAAAGCAAGCAATTATGATGGGACTGCTGACCTGGTAGATCCTATTGATCACTGACAGTCACATAAATAACATGTTCCAGTCACATAAATTTATGTCCAAATAACATGGACATAAATAGAGGATATAAAACCAGTGAATTTTAATTATAGAAGAATTTGGATGTACGAGAAAAATCACCTCAAAAGAAATTGAGAGATCTCATGGCATTCAGATTTACTTTGAATCTTTTTTAATTTAGATCTGAGAGTTTATTAAGAAGTTGTCATGTTTTCAATCACTAATAAAAGTAGTCTTGAGACAAAACTGACCTGAATATAAGTATTTGCTTTTAGCAAATAACATATGTTACTGCTTGAATACTCTGACTTGTGACTACAGGAAAGCTGCCCATCATCTGCATTTTATGAGTACATCTCTTTTTTTTTATGCAAACACTAGGGAATGTTGTTCTTTGTGTGGCTGGTTTTCAATACATTCAGAAAAATACTTTTTTTTTGGAAAAGAAAAGGAACTTTTTGCCACCAGAAACCCAGAATTATCACATTAGGACCACCCTGGCTGCCTTCTCTGTAAAGTTCTAACTTCAAGGAAGTAGTATGGATACAGAAAGTTGTATTTAAACTGAGAAGGCTATGTAGGTTTGTACTGGAGGTTTTGTTTCTCTATTTGGTTTTAATATAGCAGTCATTAAAAATTAATGAAATATCATACAAATTTTATTCTTACTGTTTAGAGAAGTATTATCTCCCAGTTGCAGAGAGAAAAATGAGTCTGTCCTGAGGATAAAGCAACTTCCCAAGGTCCAAATGTTAGGAAAGGTAACTAAGGTCTTTGGATCTCCAGCGTGCTCTGACAGCCACAAGCCTGCTCTTTCTGGCAAGGGCTGACACAGGCATCAGAGCTGGAAATCTGCCTTTTTCCCTTAATTTTTTCCTGTGGGCAGGGCATCCCACAAGAATGACCAGCCATGAAATTCCTAGGCAGGTCTAGGTTTGGATCCTGAAACTGCCCTCGACTAAGTTTCACAATTTTGATTCAAGCATTTATTTCAGGGTTGTTTATACTTAGACAATGAAATCTGAGCATGTACCAGCTGAGCCTTTGAACTGTATCCCTTCTTCTTAGTGGTCTAGTCATCTTTCTACAGTAAATATGTGAAGTACAGCGATCACTGTTAGAATGGGTTCAGCCAGTTCCACATGGAAAATACCTTATGTTGAGACATCAAGAAGTGTAACATTTTAACTTCAGCAGGACACATCTTTGGAAACAGGCTTTAATCCTAGCTATAATGACAAGATGAGACTGTGATTCAAGTGCAACAAATAGTGGTTTCAGGTCCTCAGGCCAGATTTTCAAGGTCAGATATCTATGCAGGCAGCTGAATGAATGGTCTCAGAGAAAACATGCACAGAGAGGGCAAGTAAGAAGAAAAATTTTCTTCAGTTTACTCCTACTTGTGTTTGTTTTCCCTACTCAGATGACCCTAGCAACCTTCTCTCCATCTCTCCGTCTTGTCAGGATATGAGTTTATGCTCTGAAATTCTGCCAAAATGCTTTGGTGTGCCATTGGGGTCTTCCAAGATTGTCAGCTCCTTTTGGAAAAGAAGCCACATTTTGGATGCATCTTCATGCCACATCTCCAGACTGCTCCACCCAAATGCAGATCCCACATTGCTCTGTCTGTGCTTGAGCTTTTTAGCAGTGCTACAGCATGCTCGGGTGTGTGCTTCAGAATGACCAAACACACAAGGGAAGAAGACCTGGAGGGTCATCCAAGTCACCCGCTGACAATGCTGGAGTTTTCCCTCATGCATTGTCCCTGTAGATTAGGCAGGTCTGGTTAGGTGCTCTGGGAAACAAGGGGGTCAGACAAAAGAGTCACGATTTGGAAATCTTATTGGATTCCTCTGCATTGCTGTGAATACTGCCTGTTTCAAAGTATCTGGTAAATATTTTTGTCATTGTAAGTAATGACCTGCCAGAAGAAAAGGAAAAAGATAAACAAAAGGGAGCCACATCCAGGAGTAGGTGGTCATGCCCTGTCCCTCCGATTTCCTCACAGGCAAATTTTGATGGCTCTCCTTTGAGAAGAGATTCTTTGAAACTTCACATCCAAAATCTGATGGTTTCCTTACAGTACTGTTCATACAATGTTCATCTGGAAATGCTTTAAAGTTTTAGTTGTGCCCCTCAAAAAAACCACCAACCAGGCTTTATTCTCAAATGTATCTTTTGATTAAAAAAGCAACCATTACCATTAGAAGAAAAACAATTCAGTTAGATGGTAGCTATTTGAAAACAAAGTTTTTCTCCAAGTTTTTCCTGGACCAAATCACCTCATACAAACAGGAATCTCTACACCTGACACAGCTTTCCCACAGAGAGCATTCAGAGTCTTTACAGAGTATACTGCTACTGGACTTGTCCAAGCTGAAAATGAACCCCAGCCCTTCTGTGAACCAGACCACCAAGCAATGTGCTGTCCTTCTGTGCCTCATCTGCAAGAGGGAGGAAGGTGAGGAAATTGTAGTTTTCCCTCTGTCATATTCAAGAGTTAAGTTTTGCTCTCTCTAATCACTGGACATTAAGACTCACTCATGTCCGTGTGGAGTCACTGCTTATCTTCTGCAGGTCCCTTTGGAACAGTCCACCTGCACTGTGCTTTTGTCACTTCTTTTTTGTAAACTGTATTTCTTCTTTTTTCCTCTTCTATTTTGCAGCAATAATTGAGCCCCTTTGGTTTGTCTCTGAGGAGGGGAAACTCAACGACTGATAATTACCTTGCATGCCATTTAATGAAATCGAAGGAGCACAGTAACATCCATGATCTAACTCTTCTAGCTTGTTAAGCCTTAGTTCTGCATATTTCCAAGTGTTAATATTCAGACATAAATGGAAAAAGGTTAAAAGGATTCAGTGAATTTGTAACGAATGTGCCCTTTGTGTATATGAATTCTGAGTTGTCTCTACTGGACATGGTATGTTGGTTAATCTTGCTATGAATACCAAAATTACCTCCTTGTTAGCAGGACTCATTGCTGTTATTACTGTAGCCCAGTGAAAAGGGCATTGACTTAGGTGCTAAGAGACCAGTTTCTCATCACATCACTGCTACTGTCCTGCCATTAGTCCTAGGACAAATTCCTGCATCTATTTATTTCTCTGTTTCCTTCCCCAGCTGGTGCTGTCTTGTGTATCTAGAGTTGAAGCTCTTTGGGACAGGGACCTCCTTATATACTCAGCGTCAGATCTCAGTTAATTTCTTAATGAAGTAGTAACAAATGACAAGCAGGTGAATGTTCAATGAAGAGAAGTTCCATCTAAAATTAATGAACAACTTAAAAATTGAGCATACTTGGTATGAAATTTAAACCAGCTTTATCAACTACAGTTTCAGCAGCCTTAGATTATCTGGTGCAGGAGGTGCTGCGTTCTGCAGAAGCTTGTTCTACATTTTAAATACAGAGGCTTTTAATAAATAAGCACTGAACAAAAGCCAAGACAGCTGATCCCATGCCTTTTCAGCTTTACCTTGCTTCCAGTTGACCTGCTTTTGTCGTGTCACTTTCCACATAGATTTTTGCACTGAAAATGAAGAACTCAAAGGGAGAACTTACTACAGAGGAAGATTGAGAGGTGATCAGAGATTACCCGGAGTGAAGGTGTATGAGTTCTGCAGCTGAACTGAGAGCAAACAACCAACAAGAAAAGAAAGAAAAAGAAGTGGGGAGCAGAAGAGAAGAGAGGCAGCACTTTATTTATTAAGTGCTATCAATGTTTAAGGCATAAGGCAGAAATTCCTGAACAGAGTAATTCATAGTGTAAGTGTAAAATTGTACCTTTAAGAGGGAAAAAAGCCCAGACTGAGGCCAAGAAACCACTTACTGAGATTTCTCAGAATGTTTTCCAGCAACACTGGGGTCTGCTTTCCTCCCACCACTCTGGCAGGAAAGGAGTTTGTCCCCATAAATCACACCTCCCTTAGAGACCAGTGTCACCCTCACAGATATCCTATGTTCCCGCTGTGGCTGCTGTTCAACCACCAGAGCTATGTCTCTGCAGCACTATATGCTCACGAAAGAATAAACAGCAAGAAAAATGCAGAGAACAAAACACTGCCAACCTAGTGAAGGAGTGTGTTGTGGTTTAACAGCAGCTAAGCCCCACACAGCTGCTCACTCGCTCCCCCTCACTTCATCCCTCGATGGGATGGGGAACAGGGTCAGAAGGATAAAAGTGAGAAAACTCATGGGCTGAGATAAAGATAGTTTGATGAGTAAAGCAAAAGCTGCACATGAAAGCAGAACAAAACAAGGAATTCATTCACTGCTTCCTATGGGCAGGCAGGTGTTCAGCCATCCCCAGGAAAGCAGGACTCCATCACGTGTAACGGTGACTTGGGTAGACAAACACCATCACTCCAAACACCCCTCTCTTCCTTCTTCTTCCCCCCAGCTTTATATGCTGAGCATGACACCATGTGTTAAGGGATATGCCTTGGGTCAGCTGTCCTGGACATGTCTCCTCCCAGCTCCTTATGCACGCACAGCCCACTTGCTGGTGGGGTGGGGTGAGAATCAGAAAAGGCTTTGACTCTGTGCAAGCCCTGCTCAGCAGTAGTTGAAACATCCTTGAATTATCGACACTGTTTTCCAGCACAAATCCGAAACACAGCCCTGTACTAGCTACTATGAAGAAAATTAACTCTATCCCAGCCAAAACCAGCACATTCTCCATCCCTTATTCCATATCATTTACGTCGTGATCCCACACCTTCCAATATATCCTCACTAACCACCACCCCACTTCCCATCCTTTGATAGAATACACAGACATTATTCCCTTAGTCTGTGGACCATCCCTGTAAAATGTTCATAAAATGCCCATAAAGTGTCCACAAAATGTCCATTGAGTTAATTTCATCCATGACTTTGGGTTCCATCTGTCATGGGGGTCACTTAGGACAGGAGAGGCGGTGTTTTGTTAGCAGGTGTCATTGGGCACCAAAACAGGCTCAGGTCAGCTCACTGCTGCACTTGCACTGCTTCTCCTAAGACTCCTCCACTTCTTTACGTGGTTCTTGGTACAGTAATTCCTATAACATAAAATTCAAATCGTGGGTGACAACAACTTTAAACTATATCCATTACAACTTTCACCCCTGGTCCCCTGGTGCCATTTTATAGGTTTTAACACGATGAACTCTTCCCCTTGCTTTCAGCCTGGCTAGCAAACTTAAAAGCTCCCTCAGGAAGAGGACTAAGGCTAATAGGTAGCAGAGGGTGCAAGCATAAGGACTACTGAAGAATCCCCGTCATCTGTAGCTAAGCAGTCCTCTCCCAGCTGGGTCTGTCATGTTTTCATCAGAAGATATCTGCTGTTTCATACAGTGTTACCTTTGGTTGTCTTGGATTTTTTCCATGTTTATGTGTCTGTATAGCTGATGAAGTTTGGTCATTGCTGACCTCACCTCAAGTATCTGTGGCAAATTACAACAGGCACGTGTTTTGGCTATTGCAGCACAATGGCCTTTAGATCATTTCAACACTTCGTGATCCCATCTTAGCATGCCTGGATACTTAAGGGCTTCTCTGAAGTTCAACAATTTATGTGATGGGACAAAGCATAAGAAGCACCTTGTATTCCAGCAAGCTGCTCTGTACTAATACCATGACATCTACAAAAACAGAAACAACAACAACAAACAGGGTAACCTTCTCATTTGGATGTAGGGTGGAAATCTGACATGTAAAACTCTCTGAAGATTTTACCCTTTCCCAGTGTCATTCTTGAGCATGGAGCCTGTGTGAGGCACAGAATCCTAGCCTCTCCCTCTCTCCCTCCTTGGCACCTTTGCATGCTCTTTGGTATTTTGCATGTGCTGGTGGTGAAGAACTGACTTTTGTTATCATTTAAAAGTACTATCATGTGTTGGAAACAGAAGGAGAAAAGAATAGAAAACCACAGCTCTGTAAGCGAGAAAGCTGCAGAAAGGTAGTGAGCCCTCCAGCCAGAGTTCTTGGAAGCTTATTCTTCTCTCACTGAAAGCAGATAAAATCTAGATGAGGACAATCATATTTGGCCTAACATGACCTCTGCATTTAGAATAAGAATCAGAAAGAAATATGTGGCCTTGCAAGCACAGAAAGGTATTAAATTCATCCACCCTAGAAAGGGCCATTAGGTTAAAAGGCCACTGATTGGAGGTGTTTGTTTTCTGTACCCATAATTTTCATACCAGGAAATGTAAGACTTTTTGTTCCCCTTTCAGAAAATACCAAGGCTATAATATCTACCATGCCAGAGTACGAAACAAAAAGAAAATAAGAATTCACTTCTGGTTTATAGCTGTTGTCCCAATAGTTGTATATGCACCAATAAAGTATTACAGTGGTCCAGAGAGACTTATTTGCCAAACCACAAGCACATCAGGCTGCGGAAATAAACAAGAGCCAAGAGAAAAAGTCAGTCCTGTTGGAAACCAAGTATGCTATTGCCAATCTTGCGATACTGTAAAATGCTGCTCTCCCACCTCCAAACCATGAAACTAAACATACATATATATACACACTAGGTATTTTTATTTGTCTTCTACAATCCCCAAAGATTCAAACGTACAATCTTCTCCCCACCATCATGAGGGCTTAGCGCATTTCTTTTTAAACAAAAGCTGAGATTATCATGCAATTAAGTGGCTCTAGGCACTGAGCCTTAAAAAAATACCGTTTAAAGATTCCCTTTCAAACAATGAAAGATGGTGAAACTGCAGTGAGAGAGCTGACAGAGGAAAGGAGATCGTGGCAAAAGCTAAGGTGAGAGTGGCCAAGCAGGGTTAGTGACAGTCTCAGCTAACCCACAAGTGGGGTCTGACCCAGGAGTCTGAGGAAGAAAGCGGCAAACACACAAACCTCCAGCCTTGGTGTTTGGCTGCAGCTCTGCTGTGCTTGATCTGCAATTCCTCCAGGAAATCCTACTGAGATTTTTGGCTGGGACTTTGGAACAACTGGAGAGGAAACTTCATCGAGCCCTCTGCCTGTTTGGAGAGCACTTTATAAGTTTATGCTGTGCTCACTGAACACTTCTGCAGTGCAAACACCAGCCTTGTAGCTCATGACTTGTAGCTCATATGCACGGCAGTCGAGGTTTGAGAGGGGCTGCCAGGAGAGGACAGTCCGGTGAGCAGGGGCACAAGGCAGCTCCTCTTGGCACAAGCTCCAGCAGATCTTATTCTTTCGCTCTGCAGCTGCAAGTTGTGGTAGTTTCCCGATGGGTAGATGGAATCTGTTGTTTTCTCTCAGCAGAGTTACTAATCTTTTCAGCTACATAAATACACTTCTATTATTGTCTGAGTAAATTGCCTTAGACAACTGTTTCTTCAGGAAAAAAAAGTTGAAATTTCTTAAAAGGAAAATGTCAGTATATTTTTCACAATTATGCTCCTACTTTTTTCTACCGTTGTTTATGGTAAAATCTTTATAGTTAGGAATTAGCATATACACTCACCTTATTGTATCTGCTTAAGAATCTTGAGTTTACCCAATCTCAAATAAAAAGTGAGACTCATGCATCCCAGTCTCCCTTGCTCCTGTCCAAATCTCACCTAGATTTCTTCCCAAAGCATTGCCTGCCTGCATTTGTTTGTTATTACAACAATTCCAATTCTTGGATGGTGAAGAGCTCTGAAAAGAAAAAGATTATACAACTCCAGCATCGGCATCGCAATTCAGTTCTCACATCCAGCTGTTCCCAGAAAGATTCCAGTTCAGCAGGATATTTATCCAAATTCTTAATTCTGCATGCAGCAGTCTGCACTCACTCTGCCTGCTCCAGCATTAAGATGAAGGGGGTGCGATGGGAGTCAGGGAAGCAAGGCAATGTTTAGCAGATTCAGATTTCAGGTGGTCTGAACCCCCTGAAAATGAAGGCAATGACAGAGGAGGGATCTGCTCTATTTTATATGAAGTGGTAGGTGTTTGTAATGATATTACTGAAATTAAGAACTCTTTCGGTACATAAAACTAGAGAGCCTTTTGGATAATTTCTTTTGTAAAAACAAAAGAAACCATGCAACAGACACCACCTAGATGTAAAATCCAAACAAATCTACTCTGTGATTTTACCAGGATGTCTGGAAGTGGAATGCAGGCAAGTCCACAGCAGATTTCTTGAGATGCCTATGAATGCTTGTCAAATCTAATTTTATAGTTTAATAAAAGATTCAGTTAGAAAAGAAGCCATGCCTGAGCAGAGTGCACTGGAGAAACTGTAGGCAAATCTGTACCTTATTCATGTGTCTTGGGGTGACGCTATCATGTGTATCCCCTATCATGCTCTATGCCCAAAAAGTAGTAGTGTGCCTTTTCTGTGCCTTTAAACTGAGCTTGAAAAAAAAAAAAAACCCAGATGAACTTTCCAAAGCAGCTTCTCAAGGACACAGAGATATACTCCTGGTTTTTCTCTCAGGGGCTATATTACAAGATTTTGGCCAAACCGGCACATCATGTAATTAATTTTGGTATCTGATCCTACAGCTGAGGAGCACTTAATGAATACAGTGAACCGATGCAGTTTGGCTGTGTCCTCAGCAGGTATGTTTATTTGTTATCGGAAGGCTAACAACATCACAATAGCAATTTGCATGGAATGTGCAGTTATTAAAACCATAATAGTGGAAGAGACTGTAATAATTTTTGAGTCTGGTCCTGAAATTACGTGCTTAAACAGCAATTTTACAGTTGCAGCTACATGTGAATGTTTTGACTGGTCTGTGGGCCTACTTATGCTGTAGCTCTGGAGATTTTGTCACAAATCTTGGAATATTTTGCCCTGCAGAAATCCCAGCTCCTGGCAGAAGTGCTCTGGCAGAATATCATCTTTCCTTTGTTTACTTTTTGAAACCTCAAATCTTCTTGGTTACACAGCAAAGCTCAGCCGTGTAATCTTCTAGGGGCTTAAAAATCAAAACTCAGATAAAATAAAGGCCCTGCTTCCTAGACCTAAAAATCTCCTGATTTTTAAACTGAGCTTATTACTCCAGGGATCTCAGCACTGCTTTTTTAAAAAACTGGAACTGCAATACTGATTGAGGGGCTCCCAACATCATCAGCAGCACATCTCTCCTAGCTTTCAGTGGCAGAACATCTGACCTGATGTGATTTATTAATCACAGAGTTTGTCAAAAATACGTTTCAGCTGGCAGTGTTAGAAAAGAGGCAAAGAGATGAGAAGCAGGTGGTGTGTTTTAACACAGAGGACTGTGCCTGTTTTCTTCATAATCTAATGTTTTTACTTTATGGTTTTAAATTTCACGTAAAGCTGTCGCAAAGCCACTTAGTAAACAAGAGAGGGAGCAGTGGCGCTGGGGGCGGTGGCAGCTGCTATCACTTCTGACAGAGGCGACTGTGCCCAGATCCACGCTCCTGCAGCTGCAGGAACCTGTCAGCTTCAGATCCACAGCCTAAGGAAACCCCTGTTGTCCTGATGAACTAGTAAGAAGAAAATGTTACAAAATAAAGGCAGTGTTTACATTCCCCACTCAGCAATTCATTGCAGTAAAAGGTGTCTGGGAGGGCCAGAGGTGTCTGAGCTTTGGTGATCCCATGTATCCCAGGTTTTTGTCCAGGCTTTGCCAGGCACCCCAAGAGCAGCTGGAGGGGTCTGACAACTTTTCATTACAAATTCTCCACCCTAGCACTTGGCAGCCTACAGTGGCTGCTGACCCACCATGCCCTTTGGAGCTGTGACCCCTCAGAAACATGGGTTTTGCAGGGGGGACACAGTATTTCAAGGAGTGCAACCCCCAAATAAACATTGTCACAGAAGAATTGCAGGGGGACAGGGACCCTCCCAAGCTCCTTCTGTATGGTCTCAGCACTTTCTGTATGTTCCCTCCTGACCCCAAAAGGAATATAAAACTTCTGCCATGATCACGAGGATTTCCACCTCCTGGGCCAATTATTGCACCTTTTCAGTCAGGGTTTAAGACAGCAAAGTGACTCCAAGGTGCACTGTGCCTGTGAGAGGAGGGGGCCCTGGTCTCCTCCATGGGAAGGGCACGGGGGGCAGGACCAGCAAAAGTGGCACAAGATTGAGTCTTTCTGACTTTCTTCCAAAGAAAATACTTGCAGAGAAACCTGGAATTATACATAAGTAAAGTTGCCTTTTGATATTACCACGTAATTTCCACTTCTGGCAAAGAGATTTTTGCCCAGGCTAATTTGGAGACATTTCCCTTTACCACATTGGCACCGCCGTGTCATTTTTGATAGAAGCCTCATTCATTGGGAGAGCCAAGACAACCCGTTCCCCTCTCGCTTCTGCAAACAGGGCTGTTTGTTGAGTCTCTTGAAAATCTGTGCGAACAGATAAACATGCTACACATGAAGTGTGTTAGGTGGAGGTGAAATACAGATGATTATATTTAAGGGCTTACAATAGTCGTTAAGAGCTTCTAACCACAGGCCTTTGCAGGGCTGGTCCTCAGCTTGTAGTGCATGTCTTGGCTACATCATCAACTGACTTTCTGTTTGTACCCCTTGAAACAGGGCCAATCTTGTCAGTCTGGTGGCAATGGGGGGGAAAAAAAGGGAAAATAAAAAAAAGAAAGAAAAAAAAAGGAAAAAAATCAACTCTGTTAATAGGATTATAAGATTTGGGGAATATAATGTTGCTGCAGATCATTTATTTTGAAAGCTGATTTCATTTTAGTGAAAACAAGCTCAGCCCTGCACACTGGGGGTTTGCAGCCATGATGCCAAACACAATCATTGCTGGTTTGAAAGATGTGATTGCTTTTTAATGTGGAAATTTCACAAGGTTACAAAAGAGGAAAAAATTAAACTCCTTTCTTATAACAAAGTCACCCTGGGATATGAGCTACAATGCCCTGACAATGTCCAGATACTCTGACCGCATTGCACATCAGAAAGGTGGATGAGTGTGATTTACGCCATTTCGCAATTGGGTTTTTTTCACACAGCTGAAAAAGCTTAAAATTTTGAGCAAAAATAAAAACAGCACTTTGTAAAATGCATTTGGAATTGCACAAACACAACCCAAGGGTCAAGGAAGTAGAGGGTGGATGAGAAATGTGTCCAGAGGGATAAATGAGGGGATAACATGATCGCCCCTTCATTCCTGACAGCTCTGGACCCACAGTGGCAGCCCACTTGACGTATTGAAAACTAAGCTCCTCCTCAGGGTAGCAGACAACTTTTATATTTTGTTAGACATCAGAATAAAAAAAACGATAGTCAGCATCCCTGGCCTTTTCAATAGCAACCTCCCAAAGGGCTTAAATATGTTCTAGAAATAATGGCTAAGCCCCATTTTCCTGGGTGTTAGATGATGTTCTGTCACCATCTCAGAAGAACCATTGTTGTGACAAAAGCCTCATGGCACAGCCCGGACAGGGCTGAACAGGGAAACAGGCACTAGCAGGAATGTCCCAGTCAGAGGAATTCATCAGGAGGGACCAAAAGGAATGAATTTTTCCAATGTGCTCTTAAAAGAGCAATGAAGAGGGTAACAAAGCTGCCACGTTCTGAGTTGGGGGGGCAGTACGGACACACGAGCTCTCTACTCCTTTGTAGTGAAGATGCTGCTTTTGATCTACGATGCGGGGAGTGTTCTCCCCAAAGGCAGGGGTGAGGGAGGGGGTAGATCTGGAGGGAGACACAAAGGATGGAGCTGAAGCACTGCCTCGGAGCTGGGGATTGAAATGACATGTGCGCCGCGGAACCTTTTTCTTTTCAAAGCAATTTGCTATCATTATATTGCCTGTGCATTTCCAATACATGTCAGCCTGTTCTCTTTTAACTTGGCAGGAGGGGAAGGTGCTTTCATTGCAGGGCTCCTTGCAGAAGCTCACCAGACATTGCTATTATTACATCTGCTGGGCACAGCACAGAATGATGCATGTTCATTAAAGGAATGGGGTTAGAGTAGAGCAAATTTGTTCAGTCCCTGTTAGAGAATGCTTGGGTGGGTTCAGATGTTTTCATGTACAGAAATATTCCAAATTTTAAAAGCAGGACAGTTTTTCCCTTTAACTTCAGTTCGGCTTCTATCTGGCATTATCAAAATCATTTAGCTTTGTTTGCCTGGGTCCTGTCAGTAGTGGAAATCCAGAAAACTGCTAGAACAGCATTTATTAAGGATTTCATAAAGTTGTAAATGACAAGATTCCCATTAACTATTTCAGTTAGGGTTCCTGTTTAACTATTTCAGTTAGGATTCCTGTTCTGGTCTGACTCATACGCCTCTCTAAATACTGAGGCACAGTGTATCACTATAAATCTTCATGTGTGAAAGGACAGGTGGGGCAAGATTCAAAACAAAAATTCAAATTACACTTCTTCAACCAGATGCTTTCTCATTCACATGCAAAGGGATGGAGCTGACAGTTGTTCCTTATGGCACTGTGCCTGGGCTGATACACTCAAGTGAGGCTTAACATCCATAGGCAACAAACAGAGATTAATTTAGTCTCTGTTTCTGCATTTTCAGTTATTAGTACAAGGAAAACTATGCAGAGCAGAACAATGTCATTTTGGTTCCCTTATCTATTTTACTCTGGTGTTGGGTCAACCCCAAACTGCCTGAGTGTGACCAAGCCCTTCCATCAAACTTCTTTTCCCTCTGTTCTTGCATGGGAGGTTGGTAGCTGGGAAGGGCCTTTTTGGTGGGAGAACAGCCAAACCCAGACATCTCTGGCTGTTTAGCTTCGGAGTCAGGATTCCTATGGGTACAGAGAGGCTCTGCAAATTCTTTGGTTTCTTCTGCAGAATTGTGAAGATGGCATCAGTCATTTCCTCCAAAGACATAGAGGAGAGCAGAAGTTCTGTCCACTTAGACCCACGTCCAGCAACCATCACTTATTGATAATGCAAACACCTGAAATCATCCTATAACACGTGGTGAAGGAGCTTCAGGAAGAAGCATCAGCAATAGTTTGCCGTTTATTTGTGCCTGCACCTTCCTCTCTTGGAGCCATTGATGGGGCATTTGAAAAGGCAAGTGATGCTGCTGGGTTGTGGTGATGCCTGCAATGCCTCTCTCCAGAATGACAGTGTCAGGAAGTGCTTTCAGAGGACTTGTGCAGCCGAGCCAAGAGGTGGGCTTGGGAGACAAGATGCCCAGAATTTGCTCTGTCGTTCTCCATGGTCTCCTAAAGGAGTGTTGAACTGTGGGGAGGCTCTCTCCTGCTGCCTCTCTTTTTTCGCACAGAAGCCTGAGTAACAAAATCAAAAGCGCAGCTTGAAGCAAACCAACTGCACACAGGTTTCCTCGTGGCATGACAGGCTATTGCAGCCTTAATGGTAGGCTGCTAGACTAGAAGCAGTCTTTCATTGAGTTTGTCTTACTGAGAGGAAAAACTGCTTTGTGTAATAACTTTATGGTAAATGTTGGCAAAAGATTTGCACTGCATACTGAAAGAAAGACATTTCTGACCACAGCTCATGAACCACATTTATTTACTCTGGCATTTGTCCATTATTTGTTCATAGGCTTTCTGTCTCTGCTAAATGTGTTCCAATTTTGGGAGCTAAATCATTGCCAGTAGTTTCCAGGACATTCCGCTAGGCTAAGCAAAATTGCCCTAAGCAGTTGTCAGAAACCACTGGAGTAGTATTTTAAATACAGAGTATTTGAAGAAAAGAAAAGATACCAAGTGTCCTATCTGTCTGGATCCCAGATCTTGTGTGTTGTAAAAAGTTAGGAAACAGAAGCAGAAGGCTTCAAGAACTGCCTGACTTTCCTGAACCATTTTCCAGAAGCAGCGGGCTTAAAGCACTGCCTGTCTTTCCTGAGACATTTTCCATCATTTAATGAACCAGTCTGGTTTAAAAATGAGGATGGTAATTAAAAATATGCATATGTATTTGTCAGCAGCTCATCAGATAGAAATCATGCTTAAAATTCCATCTGGAAAATCCTATTTATTTATTTATTTATAAAAATGAACTACAAAGTACAGGAGGAAAGCCATCGCTATTAAAACTGACAATTGCTATCAGATGGCCTCACAAAAATGCATATTTATAGTTTAGACAGAACAATAATATGAAAATTACTTTTCTAGACCAGCCTGATGCATCTGCTCACTATTCCATATCTGATAGAGCTCAGAGTAACATGATGTATTACCTGCCCTGACAACAGTCCAATGAAGATTGCAAAATAATCCCTAAAACAATGAGTGCTGTCTTGAACTATGAGTTCCTATATTTTTCTCTAATGTTATTTTTCTTGGCATTAATTATTTTAATTGCAGATAGCATCATCGCCCCAAAAAAACCTCAGTGTTTCTTCAGACTTTGTTGAGTTCCTGTTGTTGAATTCTGGTATCCTCTGGCAAAGCCAGAGTCAGTGTGAGTCTTCAGAAAGCAGGAAACTTGCCTGCTAGTGGTCTGGACTTATCTGCCTTTGATTTTCATCAAGTGACCACATTTTGCTGTGTGTTACATGGAACACTGATTATTTTCTCTACTTTTATCATGTCCCTTTATTTTTCTCTCAATTTCAAAGAGAAACAAATCCCAGCTTTCCAATTTCGCCACCAATGAGTCAGAGTAATTTCTGAGTTAATTTCCAAATGCACTCTCTTTCTGCAGACAGAACAGCCAGTCCCACCTATGCAGTGCTGCGTGAAGTGGTGGTAGCGATTTATGTAAGAGCATTCTGCTGTTCTGCTCCTTATCCGTCCCATTAAATCCCATCAAGGGTTTTAACCCACAGCTTCATGTTAATAGAGCATCTCAATGAACTGCCAAATAGGATTCCTCTCTAAACCAGTGCTTGAGAAGTCTTTGAAAAAAGGTGGGTGTTTTTTTCCTTTTTGGCTATATAAATATTTTATCAACACTGAATTTTAGTTGCCATTTTATTGCTGTTTATTTGATTTATTAAAATATTGATCCATTTGCAACCACATGAGCCTCTTCAAAATGCTCTTTTCACACCACAAAAAAAATTAGCCTATGTCCTAATATTTTTCATCACGCTGCCCAACTGTATAGCAAACACAGTAGTAAGAGCAATATAGTAATAACAGAATAGTAAGTAATGACACTGATCCTAATAAATGGAGCATCTCAATGGTAAACCTCTTACTTTGGCAAGAGCTGGCCATTTAATCTCTATGTGAGTAGTTTTTATTCACTAGCTATAAAGAGTACTTTGCTTACTATGTTCCAGACGGTTTTGATTGATAGAAATATTCAGCTTAACTTGCATGATGCGGTGGGGTTTTTTCCTTAGCTTCACGTGTGTATTTTGTTAGAGGTTAGTGGAAGTCTAGAGAAATTGATTTCTGGTTCACCTCTGTCCACCCTTCTGTGGACATGAGCAAAGATTCAGAGAGATTAGGAAGGCAAAGTGAGATTTGGCAAAATCTGCACCAAACTTTATCTTCTCGCATATTCGTGCTCACTTAATCCTGTTCCTATTTTATTTTTACTTGCTATTTGATGAATTTAATGGGTGCAGATAAGATTCCCACTGGTTCACAAATCCCAAATTATCCCTGTATTTTTAAATACTGGTAGTCTAAGCGCAATCCTAATGCTTTAAATATTATGTCTTCTATCTCCTAGAATTTTCCTATTCCCACCAGTAATAAGGAAATGCAAATCTACTTGGCAGTGGTAGATTTATACTGTATGGTAGTCATTTGCTTTTAATTTACCGCTTTGCTTCAGTGACACCTTTGTTTCACATTCTGTACCATTACTACTACTAGAACAGAGAACATGAAGATTAGCTAACTTTCGAAAACCTTATGTAATAAAAATCTTTCTTAGCTCCCCCTTTAATTCCTGTGAGCCCAAGAAATGCTGTGATTCCCTTGAAGCCTTCAAGTTTGTGATACATTCAAATAAAGCATTCTTATTCTTTTTGAGACATGCTGCTACCTGGGACTGTAAAAAGCTATCTTGACTTCTTAATTTTCCTCTTGCTTGTTCTCTGCCAAAAGGCAGCACTGTTATCACTCACTCATGCATTAAAATACATTTTTTAACAAGAAAAATAGTAGAAGGACTACAGCAGGAAAGCAGCAGCATGTGGAAAAATCAAACAATGTGAATTAATACATTCTTTGTGGGCTGGAGGAAGCGATGGAGTCAAGGAAGGCCTTTGGATGTTATGTTTTACAATACCTCTGGAGGCCCAAGCCCCACTATAGGCTGTTTTCCTCCTGTCTCTGAACAAGCTGAAATTAACTGGTAATAACACACAATTAAAAGCGCATGTGTGTGTCTGTGAGGGGGTGTGTTACTTTGCTCTATTTCCACTCCTTCTGTGCATTTTAACTTTCAAACTTAGACAGTGGTGAAGAGGAGACAGACAGGTATACATAGCAGCCACATCAAAATCTTGGTGGGGCGGGGGGAACATTTGACACCTCCTTGTTTCAATGCCCCCTGTCTGTTTTTAATTTCACTAAATCACTCCCGTCTGGGGATTGTATATTTTCAGTGGCCTCTCCCAGCAATGCAGAGGTGGAGCGTTAGTGTGCCAAACCCCAGCTATGCTCAGGCACAGGGCTGCACATTTACAGGAGGCAAGAAGGGAGTCTGCTCATGGGACCAGCCATTCACCCAACTTAGGTCTAAAAGTAATGCTAAGAAATTTCACTTGCCCTTTTGCCTTTATAGTCATCTTATGAGGGAAGAGGTGGACAACTTGAGTAATAAACTGGCTAATAGTCTTCTCAGAGTGCAGCTTTGAAAGTATCATCAAGGTTTGTGTGTGTGAAAAGTCCCCTGTTATGAGGGAATACTGTACTGCAGTTGCTGCTCCAGATAACAAGGATTATGTTGGCTTGGGTAGGGGGTTTGCTTGGTTTTAAGAGGCAAGCAGGATCTGGTCCTCAGCACTTCCAGGAAAAGGAATGGTTTGTAAGGGCAGTTTGAGGAGGATTTCACTGGACAGCTATAGGCACAGTGGAGCCTGGGCACCCTGTCCATTGCCATGGAGGCAAGTGGAGGTTTTGCTTCTGGCTTTGTTGAGAGAAAAGTTCTGGCCCAACACAGAAGGCTTGTGCAACCTTGGGAGGAGCTGCCTCATAGCAAGGAAAGTGAACAACAAGGCAGCACTGAATAAGGAAGAAAGAAGAGCTCCCTAATCAGCTGCTCTAAGGCTGAATATCACTGTCATGGGGTACATGGGGTACAGCCCTACATCCCTCCTCCTGTGAGCATCTCACCAGAGCGATCCCCTCACAGGCACTGAATAATGCACAGCCATTTTAAATGCTTATGCCTCAGCAGAAGCCCTTCACATATGAATACGTCAGGATCTAAAGCAAAGATATCCCCTCTAGTATTAGTTCGCACAACTCACATGCCTTCTTCTGCTTGTGCATGGATAGGGGCACGGAATGAGGTTGGTGTGAAGGTCTGGTCAGACTCCAGGCCAGTGTAGGCACTGGGAGGATTGCAGAACTCTGCCTCTAGGAGCCTGAGGGCTAAAATAACCCTCAAGAGAAAGCCAGCCAAGGCACATCGTGAATTACTTTGGCCCACTGTAGCTCGTCCTGAAAGGAGCAGCATTTGGCTTCAATACAGCGAGGAAACCGAGGTGGTAATAGGGTGCTTTGAGAAATCTCGTCATGCCATTGCATGGCCCTGAGGATGCAATGAATGAGTTACACAATAAGCTGGTAAGAGCATGAAAAGATAAGATACCTGAGCCACTTCCACTAGGGCTTTGTTACATGAAAGCACACTTCTTTGAGATCGGAAGGATTTTTTTTCCTCCCCTTTACTCGCTGAGTTCTCTGAGAATTGAGCATTACAGTGGCTTTGACTGTAACCATTATAATAATTTTCCAGTGCTAATGTTGTGGTTTTAATGAAAGGAAACAGCAAATGGTGTATCGACTCGTATACACAAATCTGCACTTCATTTGCACAGAATAGCTTCTGGATGGCTTTCCTCCATGTTTTTGGTCAAAGCCACTCTTTTTGAGAAATGATCAATGTCTACACTGTTTGCTCTTCCACAGATAAAGCAGATGCTATTCATTACTGCCTTTGCCATGCATATATTGCTACTTTCCCCAAAGCAGCCACAGTGGGTCATGTGTTTATTTTTCTTTAAATCCTTTTGTTCTTAAATCACTCCACTTCTGCTTTCAGGATATGATGAATGATTAATGCTGTAGTAGCAGCATTATTGAATTAGGAAAGTCACTGGCAGCTTCCAAAATCATTGAGACAACCAACAAATAAATACAAGCCACTTCTTTAGAGTTAGATGTAGTGAAGCAGTGTGATGGTGTCAAGATAAGAACAGCCAAGGCTGACGTGAGTACTTTTAAAGATGTAGGACAAACTTATTGTTGCTGACATGTAAATCACAGCAGCTCTGATAACAATGCAGATGTTTTGAACCATTTGCATTGGAGTAAAGTAACTGCAATAAAGAAAAATGCTAAGGAAGACTCAGAACTGGTATGGGTACTTGGAGGGAATTCTGTTGTATAACAAGCTATATGATAAAGAAAAGAACTATTCATGGGTTTATGGTTTGGCTTTATTTGAAGAATAGAGATTTGGAGTCAGATGCTGAAAGGTAGGTGTTCAGCACCTCATGGGGATTACAGCCAACAGCACCAGCAACTACTCACCAGGAAGGGAGAGAGATTATAGATTTCTGGACTAACTGTTTGCAATCACCACTGGAACACCTGGTTTGCAAGCAGAGTTAGCCTACTGTTCGTGGTGATCCAAGACGATATCATACGGTAACATTCAAGTTAAATGGGAGTTTGTGTGAAACCGGAAAGCAGGACTAAATTCATTTTCTTACATTCAGACACAGATGGTTCTCTACTGACTTCCTAGCAAGACCCATCAGGTTCTGATGTGATCTTGTCTCTCATGTATTTCATCACAGCACCACGGTGGACAGAACAGCCAGTGTGGTCAGGCAACTGCTTGCACCACTGAGCCTTTAAAACTCCTTTATGCAGAAGTGAAGGACTGAAGAGACTATGGAATGGTGAGAAATAAGCCCTAGCATCTCCAACTGCCTCAGTTTGCAATCTGAAAGGGAGAACTTCTGTGGATATGGCACTGCAGGTTGTTTGACAGCAGTAATTATCATGGCTTTCCTCACCTGGGGCTGCCCCTGAGCACACTGCAGGCCTGACCCTAATTCTTCTCCCTGCACTTCTGTTTAGGATGTCTGTAGATATCAAGAGACTCGTGCTAGTTACTTCTGTGTACCCCTGAAAATAAAGGGCCCCTTTATTGAGTGCTATAGTGCTGTATACTTTCCTGGCCTTAAAATCTTTTTTTATTTTTCATTGACCTGTTCCTTATTAGAGCTGGGTAGGAAAAATGGTTTCCCTGCAGAGTGAAAGATCTGTTTCAAGATGGTCTCGCTGCTGTTCTACTTCAGGATGCTACTAAGTCCTTTCAAATCGGGCCTGCTCTGAGCAGTCAATAGCCAGACATTAAGGCTCTCACTGGACCTATTGAAGGACTGGGTAAAACATATTTCTATAAAGAAAAAACAGAATAAAAATCTGCTGAAGTCCAGGATCAGCTCAGTGTGCTGGAAGAGGGTGGGATGCTTTTGCTCATTTCCCTGGCTGAAGCAGTTTCACTATACACAAGTAATGACATGTCAGCCTGGGAAGAGACCTGGACTTCCATCTGCTCCTCTCAGCATGGTGATGTAATTCCTGGACTGCCAACTCAGGCTCTTTCACTCTCTTGCCTAATGAGTGCCTTGGCATCTATGCAAATTGGAGCATCTCCAATAGGAGAAGCTCTCATTTTGAAGCAGACAGCAGCCCAGAACCCACCCAGACTGCAGGGTGCTGACTTCCGTGTCCTTGGGTCATCTTAAGGAGATCATAGTCCTACATGTGGTCTGCTGTTTTGAATCTGAATATCCTATCCAGAGAGTTCTGGCTGCCCTGAGACAGCAAATGGAAGTCTTTTACTTGGACCAGAAACTCACTGAACTTATAACTGTTGCGATAAGAAGCGACGCAGAGTCCCCAGGCAGGTGCAAGGGAGAGCCGCTTTACTGCAAAAACCCGGCCTGTTTAAGCAGTTAGCCGCTTATCAGTTTACATAGTTTTAAGGCATAACAAACATAATTCAGCCAACCATCATACACCACGATGTGAACATACAATGGTCACTCAGCATGTTTTCCTACCCCTAATTCAGCTGTGTCTCTTTCCCACAGTCCTTTTCTATTTAGCCAAAGTAAAAGGAGTAGGCCATGATTTTACAAAGGCAACAAGGCCTTCATTTTAAAAGGTTTTACCTATGTGCAACATATAACCATCTTCCCTTTGAAAGTTCTAAGTTTGACAAATCAGCCTTTTCTGATTTGAGGATTTTATTTCAAAGAGCTTCCTGCCATCTGTGTTCCCTGTCACCTTTACCTGTACATTTTCAGCAGATTCCTCTACCTGCGAGTCTTCATTTTTCTAAGACGTTTTTGTAAAGCTGATTCAAGGAAAATTATTGAAGACTACTTCATCAGCCTTTCCATCGCATAAGCTCTGCCTTTGTTTTCACCATGCTTTTGGTCAACTTGTATTTATGCTCACCCAGGTGCAACCCTAGAGAGTTCTCTCTCTTCATCCCCCACCACTGATAGGAAACATATTGCTAAAATCCTTGACAGGAGTTATACATATGTTACGTCTCACCAGCTGAGAACTTGTATCTGGGGTATTAAGGGAGAAACTGGAGGTCCCTTCCGATCTGATTAACTGCATGCAGAGGGTAGGGACTATCATGGGCAGGTGAACAACAGCCCTGCCCCTTGAAAACCACAAAACCCATAAGAGAATCAATCAAATTTTACTCTGTAACAGACTCATCCACCTTTTCTTTATTTCCTCCCCCCACATGGCAAAACCAGTATTTGGAAGTCTCCACTCTTCTTGTGCTTGTGTCAAAAAGAGAGAGATCAGGAGCCCTGTTAGAGCTGGCAGAGCTCAACCACATTCACCCCCTTCCTGCCCTGGCTCACTGCTGTTTTGATGCTCCAACTAAAGAAAATCTCTGCAGATTTCTTTTTGTCTGCAGAATGAAGCTTCCCACTGCTAGCCTTGGGAGACACAGAACATCCCGGCTGGGCAAGAGCTCTTTATGGATATTTCTAGTGCTCAGAGGGAGAAGGGGAAAAAAACCAAACTACAGCAAGTTTATGGTAATTGCTTTAATGAGGCAAAGCCCTTTAGAATGCAAACACGCTCAACAATACACAAAGAAACAATAAAAAAAACGTGTTTTATACAGGCTGTTTTATAAGAAGGTAATAAAAGCAATTGTATGGCATACTCAGTTGCATAAACAGGCTCACCATGGAAGGTGTTTGTGTGAGAGCATGACTATGAATACTTAATTGCTTTCTTATTCTTGTTTTCAGTACAAAATACTGCAATCAAAACTTAATCTGTGGCTTGATTTTTAAATAAAAATGTTATATTCCAGTTCCATTGTTGTAAATATAATAAAGCATGGTCTTTCTGTGAAATGGTATTTTATTTCTTACTCTTTGTAAAGAGGTATAAAAGTGATTAATGTCTACATCCTTGGCAATTTGAAAATGTTTTTCAAATGCAGGATCATTATTTCCCTTCATATGGAAGGCGGAAGACCAAAATATTCAAAAGGTCTTCATTAATGGTGTAACTGAAAGTCATGGAAACCTTTGGTGAGATCCTTCTATGGCTGCTAATCCCGTTTGAACCAAGCCCCAAAAGCAATGCAGATTTCAGATCTATTTTCATTCACACATGTCTTCTGACAAATACAGTGAGTACAAAGGAAGAGTGTAAGGAAATATGAATTTGGGGACCTCAATAAGTTGCAAAGTACAAAACTGAAAAATTGACACCCAATTTCCCGTAACTCTCAGGAGAGTAAATTACTCAGACAAAAGGCTCATATGAATTGGAATACAATCTGGTGTGTCTGGAATGTTGTATTCTGCATCTGGTGATTTCTTTTTAAATATGTACTGTGACTTTTGAGCTTTAGTGGCATCTAGACCAGAGTAATTTTCAAATACTTAGGCATAAGAATGCATTTTTATTTCCTCTTGACTTTCTGCTTTAGGAAGAAATACAGAACTGTCAAAGACCTGTTGTGCGTATAAACTGAGTGATAGGTCTGAAAAGATTTAGGGAACAAGACTGTTTTATACAAGAAAATGAGTATCTGGATGATAAAATATATTCATTAATGGTTTGTACTGTAGAGGCTGAGCACATTGCTAAGGAATAATATAACAGAGTAATACCAGAAGGGCCAGAGTCACTCTCAGTGAAAATGGATGTCTCTAGGAAAGAAGTGACAATTTCTGGTTTCAAACTGATGGCAAAGAATGACTTTAAATTTGATATCTTAATTTACATATTTATTTTAAAGAATCTTCTCCTATAATATACAGAAAGAAGTAGCAGTTTTTCAGTTCACTAAGCCTATAAGAATTTCTATTCTTGAAATTGTTGGACTCCCTGTTAATGCTACAGAGCATCTGCCAAATTGGAAATGTCATTTTTATTTTTACTTTTCTCATCATTACGGACATCCTAATGCTGTCAGGAATCAAGCAGGTACCATTAAATGTTTCCTGCTCACAATTTCATGATCATATTTTAATACATTACATCACTGATGCCCAAAAACTGTTCACATGAAGCAGAAAAAAAAAATTGACAAGGCAGAAGCTCTCAATATGCCCTATCCCAGGGAAAGTAATTTTAACACTTTCCATCTTACTACAGTAGAACTACTGCCTAGGAGAACAAAGGACACTTAACTAAATTGGTGAATATTTTAAACCACCTACGAACTGCATGAAGAATGTAGACTTTCCTATAACCAAACTCTGATCAACTTTCATGCCTTATGGCAAAATCAGCTTTCCCAGGTACTTATTGGCAGGATGTCCAAGGGGCCAAGAACTCCCAAACACCAACTGTTGACCTTTCAGCAATGTATCTTACCCTCTTGTTAGACATCAAAACCAAATTGTTTGCTGGCATCTATCAGTCTCCAACAATTAAAGGCAAGCAGCTTAATGATGGTACTCAAGAGCAAACTTTTGCTCAGAAAGTAAATGGGCATCTAGGTTTGGTTTACATATTACACAGAAAGATCTAGCACATTAATCTGAAATTTTTGGAAGGAATCCAGATCATGCTTTCCTTTTAGTATCTAATTCTTCAAGGATCAGAAAGCAAGTCTGCAACCAGAAGTCTATACGCATGAAGAGAATCTATAATATGCTAGAGAAGTGGAATTAAGAAGACAAGTCATTCAGTCTGATGAGGTAGATGGGTGTCTGGAACCATGCTAAATATTGTCTGCTATCAACAGCCTTCAAGATCAAGGAGCCTAGCAAGGGCAGACTGAAAGTCAGTCACAAGGCAACATCTGCTTACAAGGACATGTGAAGAACAGCCGGGTATTAGTCATGAGGAACTTTCTAAAAAGATGTGTGATATTAACCAGCTCCCAAAACTCATCAGAGAGGCTTGGTGAGATGCCACCATATTATTATCTGACTGATCCTAAATGCATTGGCTCTAGGATCTGAAAGTAGAGCTTTGCCAATGTATGTGTTTTGTCATAGGAGAGTTGTTAAATTTTCCTCCTCCATCCCTTGACAGAGGCGCCTTATTACAGAAATCAGGCTACAGTGAAGGTAGTCATAGATAAACCCTATACTGCTCTTTCGTCACTCTCCTCCTTTGGTTTCCCCTTTTCTAATAGGAAGCTCTCCGTACTGGGAGCTCAGGTGGGTTCATCCTCCAGCAGAATATCCATCTAAGCCACCTAATAATGGTCCATGATTACCTTGGAGAGGCCTCCATCTCTCCAAGCCAATGAACACCACCCCCATGGCGATGCCTCCCAGTGCCTGGCACTTCCCCCTGCCACAGCAGCCTTCCCATGTGCTGTGCAGACTGAGGACAGAGAAATGCAAGTGACTGCCACATGCGAGCACACTGAGTAGGGTACTGACTGCAGGCAGCAGCCTGCTATGGTGCTGCATTTTCATTAAGGGCCTCAAAATAGCAAGAATGAAAATAGAGATACCAACACACTGAGCTTGGCTTGTTTTGCATTGCTGGTTACGTATGTTGGATAGTAGATGAGATATCACTCTCTGGACGTGAACCTGCAGTCAGACCAGGTTGCCTGGATTGGCTCTATGTGATGTAACACATTAGTGACCATGTATCAGTCACAGGTAAGATCTCTCAGCCTTACTGACAGAGTCTGCACACTGATCAAAGCCATAACAAGGGCTTTATAAAGCATTGTGATTCAAGGCTTTGGGAGGTGTAAATGGGTGCAGTAGCTATGGTCAAACCCCATTTCCAACAGCTCTTCGCCTTTACCTCTGTTTTTATCACACTTGCATTGGTAAAGTTGCTTACTGAAGAAAAAAAAAGCTGGTTTCCTTAGAAGAAATGTTGCCCAAGAGCAGTTTACATCATATGTTATCTGGAAGCTGTTCTGTGAAACATCGTAATAATTGCTTTTCCTGGACTGAGACACTTATTAGTAGCAGCTAAAGTTAAGAGATTGGAAGATTGCCTGAAGATGATGGATGGGTTTTCTCAGATAGTAGGTTTCTGGTCGTTTTCCATGGCAGCTGTAAATTAAAAATTAATACAAAGTTAAGCAGTGTTAGGATAGAAATCACTAATACTACACAGCTACTGACTTGATCATTAATCATCCTAAATTAATGTTAAAGTTTTGCTGTGATGAGCCAAACTTTGCCCTGGGGTGTATGCAGAAGTTACTCATTGATTGCAAATGGGAAATGGCACATGTATGTGAACACTAAATTTAGCCAACTGCTTGTTTGATTTGCTGGGGTTTTTTAATTACTGCTTGAGGGAGGTGGAGATGTTTCTGTTTTAGGAATTCCCTTTCATAACAGTGATCCGGAAGAGCCATCCACTGATGTGCAGTCAATACTCCAGGTTATTGCAAAGATATCTCTGTGAATTTTAAAGCTGAAGACCATTAATTCCCTCTAGAATTCAGGAGTCATTTGATCTGTCTAATGTTCACTTTTAAGGTTGCTGCAGTCAAAAAATAATTTTTTTGGGCAGAATGAAGATTTTTGTCCACAACTGAAATTCCTTCTAATCTAAACCACAATTTTTTGTAGACTTTGTCCTAATTTACCCTGGCATTTTTGATGAAGTCATGTGTCTTCTTCAGATGAGTAACTAGAGAGGAGGTGCCAGAGACACAAACGTGCGGAAAAAAACTCAAACCACAACAATCAAATCTGATGCAACTGAAGAAGTCTTGCACTCAGAGATACCGTAATGATTTCTTACCTCTGCAGAATCTGGAGGTCAGAAAACCTGCAATGGCCATGGCAAGGTCATGGAGATACACAGACCCTTACCTTGTGAACATCTAACTCCTCTCAGCTACTTTTGCACTGTTATACTTATTGCTTAGGCATGTTTATGTAATGCATGCTGTTAGTCTTAATGTATATTAGCTATAGGACATTACTTAGCCTCATATTTAATGTCTTTCAGATTTTAGGTACAAATGCTCCACAGTAGTTTCACTGAAAACAATTTAACTTAAACGCCAACTGCAGAATACTGTTAGCAGCAGGTTTTCTCAGGGCGATTTACTTCTGTTTATCCACAGGGTTTGGTAATAAATACATATATTTTGGGGCCCTATGTACGTTAAACATACTGAATAGTCAGAGCTTGTAGAAGCTAATTTCTCTGTCATTGCATTATAGCTAAATTGGTTGAGCATGTCTCATTCAATTATGCAACTTGAAGAATACCGACAACACAGATTCCTGATTTCAATAGTGCGTATCCTTGTTTTAGCGCTTACAATGGATCAGCTTTTAGCATGAGACCCTAAAATCATCATGCTTTGAATTTCGGAGTCACAATTACAAATCTAATGCTGTCTTTGTGTGTGTGTCATTAATGGCTTTTCTTTTTCTTCTTTCTGGATATATACTATAATATTCAGCACAAATCAAAGTGAAGACTGGAAGGTAACTCACAATGGATATAAGTGTTTACACCATCAAATTTTTTATTGATATCGGCTTAGTCAAGTAGCTATTCAACCAGTAAAAAAACGTGCACAATAGCCAAATAAAGTATTTGCTGTTAAATCCTGATGTAGAGGAAGTGCCAGGTATACTATCAAGCCTCTTCAATGAGACTTCTTTAGCGGTAGTTATTCTCCATGGAAGGCACTCTGCTAGTACAGTAGCACAGAAGGAACAAGGAGAAAGGAAGAGTTAAATTCATATCCACAGGAATTGACATACTATTATGATTCTAGTATTTATAATAGTAATAAAACACATATTAAATGGATTAAAAACTGACAGATCGCAAAAAAATAGGCATCAGCTGGAATTTGCAGTTGAATGGATGTTCCCGATGTTCCTTTGAGTTACAAGGCTTCATGTTCTTTAATAACTTCACCAATGGTCTTGGAAACATATCCCTAAATATAATCTCTGAATGACATCAGTTTGGCAGGATGATATACAATGATGAAAACTGGGCAGTCAAACAGAAACCAGGAATGGTAAAGGAAAGAACCACAAAGTTATTCAAAGAAGAATTCCTTGCAGTAAACAAACTAAAAAATAAAGAATTCCATGTTGATTTTATTAGGAGGAAGATGAGAAGACGTTAGTTGTTCACAGGAGAGATTCACAGCAGTGAAGTATCAAGTTAAAAAGCACTCTTCCATCTGGGAGGAGCACCAAGGGCAGGAAACTTAAGCCAGGCAGACCAAAAGTAAGGTGCCTTTCTAAGAATAAAGGTGATTATGAGTTGGAAAAAAATTTACCAGATACATTTTATGAGCTCTTAAGGCCAAGAGGAATATATGCTTTAGCCAAAACCAGATATTTTTTATTTAACATAAGAAGAGATAGTGGAGATAGTGTAAAAATATATAAGCACATTGATCATATTTTATGAGTATAAATATAGGCAAATTTGCCAGAGTCAACATTTTATCATCTGCCTGTGGTATGTCTCATTAAGAAAACTGCTTGTTAAGAACTGTCTTCTAAAGAGATGCATTATCATTGTTTAATCTTAAGAGATAGTATGAAATAAAAAGTTTATCAAACATTTTAGTACAGTTTAGAAAGTTTAGTACAGTCTAAAATACAACTTGTCTTGCAACATTGCAAGTTGCTGGAGAGAGCAGCCCTTATTTTTTAGATACAAACCTGAGGTAAAATGCAATGAAGAAATGGAATTCATCTCAATTTCGCAAATCTTAATAGCTTAATCAGGAAAATACTGCCACCATATATGCTTCGAACTACGTGTGCCCCAGTGCTATTTTTAAAATAATTAGGATCATAATATATCTTCAGATACTTTCTGCTTCTAGCAAATAACAATTAATAGCTGTTAGCATCCTTCCTTCTTCCATTTTGTAACATGTTATCTCTTCCAGAAACTTGCTAGGCCAGTGACATTAGTGAAAACAGAGTAAATCCATTCAAAACAATGTGAGTGAAAGCAGAATCTGTCTGTTTGCTTTTGCATGGTTAGAACAAAAAGCTCCATTGCTGCTTTTACAGCTAAAGAGCATTTTATAATGAGCTCTGAAATTTTTGAGAAAGTCGGATTACAATGTTGGTTTAACATCAGACAGTCCATTGTTTAGATGTAGGATCACTGCGATGTCCGGTCTCTGAAAAATTTAGTGTTCCTTTTGATATTAAAAAGATCACTGAAATAATCCACAAAGAGCTTGGGCCTCGGGAAAGAAGTCTGAAAAACAAACACTGTTAAAGATCAGTAAAACACGATTATGTGGCTGACAATTACATGTGATAACAATTAAAATTATCTGATTCCAACCACATGGCATCTTAATACAGCAGATCTCCAAGTAAATAACATGTCACATAATAGGTTTTGATTGATGTTGTCAGCAGCCTTTTGAATGTTACAGATACCTTCCCATCAATGCCTTTGAAATCAGTGGAGACTGCTGACCTCATCCTAACCTGAAATTATTTGCATGTACCTAAATACCCTAGTTCTAACTGCTTGGTAACCTAAAATTCTTCTTTTACTAGATAATTGGATACTTGTACATGGTGTCCATCTCCTTACTTCCAATTGTAAATAACTTCGCTAATATATGCATTCATGGTTTTACTGAAAACCCTAGATGTTTTCTGAAAGGTCTTGCAGTTACCTGCCAGTACAGATCTGGGAAAACACATCTGTTTGCAAGCCATCTGAAGCACTGCAAACAATTTCTGAAGTCCATGGCTTGGTTGGTGTAGGGGACCTAACCAGGGAGAACACGGAGCTGCCAAGGAGCTGCCACCGAGCAGCAGGAGGTTACTTTGCTGCCAACTTTAATTTGTGTCAAAAAAAACCAGGATGAGTTAATGATTGCTAAACCAACAAATCATCCTCCTATTGGAGGAGCCCCAGAGGACATCCTGTCTCCAGCAGTGATGTACCCAGTAAGAAAACACATTGTCACATTGCCTAGAATGGGCATACAAAAAGCAGAGCGGATCGGAGCAGGAATTTGGAGTATTTTCATGGTGCCAGTCTCCACACGTGTTCTTGGCTTAGCCTCATGCTCCCTATTTTCCTCTAGACCAGCCCAAGAGCTACTCTTCAGATCTGTGATGCAAGTTTTATTGTTTCCTTCTGTATATTGTTAAGTGGGAAGTGAAACAAAATGTCTTGAAAATGGATTGAGGAATAATACCATACATTTGTTAGAAGGACAGTTTTTGCTACCATTGTTGTTTTTAAAAAACAACTTTTTCTACTTTGGCATCTAAATCAGGATTTCAACATCACAGCTGGAAAAGCAGCTGTCTTTTCTAACCAGGGCTGCCACTAACACAGCTCTCCCACTGTAGGATGTGGAGTCAACAGCTTGTCGAGAATGATGCTTTAGTTGAGATATTGCAGCGGTTTAGAAGGTGTTGCTGAAGGTGAGCAAAAACCTTATGAGTTATTCACATCAGTTTCACTGGTCTGACAAAGCATGTTATCCAGCCACAATGCAAGATCCTGCCTGGGATATAAATATATTGGGGTTTTAACGCATGTGTTGTAAATTTCCCCATTCTTTATACCAGATCACCCCAATGAGAAAGAAAAAAATGAAGCAACAAAACTCACAAGTAGACAACGCAACTCAGCAGTCATACTTGACACCTCAGTCATAAACGTGTTTCTGTCTTGAGTAACAGTTCTACAGGATATGCCACAGCTTTCTCTAAATGGCCTTCCCAGTAAGCAACAGTCATTTGACTGCACAATGGATGACACTTTACTGTGAAGGAAATATATTTGGTTTCCAATAATAAAAAGAGAAGAATTATCTATATGGTCCATGTTAAATTAGAATTCCATATTGCTTCTCTGCAAGAAAAATTAGATTTGCTCTAGTTATGCACCAAAACAGTTAGCGCCATGGGAGAGCAGGCTCCCAGAAGAACAGCAAAGCACCTGCTCATTGAAGTACACCAAACATATGAAAACTCTGCATATTCATACACCTCTAAACTTTCAACACTAATCAGACAACCACATTCCTTGTCCTGAACTGCAGAGAATGCTCCAAAAAATCAAGTCACGTGATACTTAGATTTTACAGAGACAAGATCTCAATATTGTGCAAGAATACATCAGACAAAATGACCAAATCATTAAAGAGCCATTGATGGACCAATGATTAGAGTATGTAAACAAGCCAAATTCTACAAAACCAGATGTAGCCATGCATCTGTAAAGATGTTGCCATAGTCACATTCTCTGAAGAACTGTGAGAACAGTAGGACCGAGGTAGTTCATCTGGTATGTGTTTTCCACCCCTGATGTCCAAGACTATACACTCAGAAGCTACTTTACAAGTATAGCATTTGTGCAGCTGAAGCATGAGCAGAGGTGATTAGCATGGGAGCAGGGCCTCTCATTTTCTTCATGCAGAGCACAATACAAAGAGACTTTGATCTTTAGGGGGATCTCTACCACAGTGCAAACTAATGATGGTGTTAACACAACAGTAATAATAGGTACAGATAGCAATGCTGAACTTTAAACATGTATCCATTATAAACACATAAATATTCAGTTGTCTACTGTAAGAGCACAGGTCATAGACTCTTTAGCTTCATTTCCCTCCTACACATCCAAAAGTAGGCAGAAAAAATATTGAAATATATTTATTAGCTGGTAAACAGTATCTTTTCAAATTGGCATGGCAGAAATTTGGAGAATCAGGCTGCTAATGTGTATCTGAGAATTTACATAATATTAGAAGCAAACAGAATATTTGAGCTGTAGAAGAATCTCCAGAAATAACCAAAACAGCAGAGACTTTCTTTCAAGGTTGTACAGGACAGGTTGTGAAAAATCTAAATTCCCTGCAATGTTTTGAAAAAGTTAGCATCTACCTGCAAATCAGCTGAGGGGCTCAGATTATTATTCTATTGATTCTATATATGACTTCCTGGTTTTGTATGAGGTTTTTCATTTTTTGGGGTTTTTTTCATATTTGGGGGTTTGGTTTGTTTGGTTCATTTTTGTTTTCTTGTAGATTTTTTAGAATAAAGGATAAATTACCAACATATGGCCTCCAGGCCAGCTTCCAAAGGCCAGGCAGAATAACTTATCCAACCAATAGCTACATTTTTGCTGTCCTCTCCTTTACTGAGGCCTTCAGTCAGAGGGAAAAGATGAATTGCAAGCTGTTAATCTCACAAAAAAGTGGCCAGAAGCTTGGTCTTAGCATCATTTTGGCCCAAGGCCCTCTGGCCTCTATACCATTACAACCCAGGAATTACAGCTGTCCTAACTCAGGCACATCCCCACAGCGTGACGAACAGGTGATGTGACAAGCCCTGTGATAAAAGTATGAGTGAACCTCAGCCTTGATACAGGCACTACTTGAACTCCTCGTCCCTTACTGAAGGAAGCATTTTCTGAAGAAAGGACTTGCATTTTAGATTTCTAATGGATATGTGTCTCACTGAGTTAAAGGTTAGAGCATATATTTCTTCCTTTAAAATGATACAATCTTCCAAACCAAAAGGCTGAGACTGACACAAGGAAGGTGGAGTACATATTTATGGAGTAAACACAACTATTATTTGTTGCCAGATCTAATGTACCAGAACATTGCCTCGGACATACGTATCAACAGTCTAGCATTTTCCTGAAGCTGTGTGTCATGTCTTTCTGTCACAATGTTTCATCCATGACATTCATATTTCAGATGCATGCAGAGAAAGAGCATCCCTGCCCTGGGAAATAACACTCCAAGAACAGAAGGGCTAAAAAAGGCCCAGGAAGTAAAACATTCAGAAGGTCACCAACAGTGACATTTTCTCCAGACGTCATAGCAAGAGAATAGGTAGATTGAATGTGGAGAAGGCAGTGGCCTGAGGAAAGAATTCAGGGATACTGAATAATACCAGCGGGGCTGCAGAGAAGAAGCCAAGTATCTCTGTTATTTTCTGCTAAAAAGGAATCAGTTGAAGTGACTGAAAAGTGATGAGCTAGTGCTTCAGAGAGGGGTTGAAAACAGGGAGGTGGGGCTGTTTGCATAGTTTTGCTTGGCATGGTTTCGTTGTTCACAAAAATAGGGGGAAAAAACAATATTCCAAAACTCTTTCTGGGCAGTTAATAATTATTTTTCTCCCTTGGATTACAACACACATAAATATCAACAACCCTTTTGGCTATGTTGGCCTGGAGCCCTGCTCAGGCTTTCCATGTGGAGTTCTTAAGGAGCTGTCCCACTTGATGCATGTTGAAAGCCTCTCCCTTAGAAATGTACTTGGGCTGGTGCCTTGAAGGGACATTTGAAACCTGCCTATGCTGCTTTGCTTTTCTCCTGTTCTTGTTGTCAGGCTCATCATGCTGAGTCATATCTGCAGCTAGATCATTATGATTATCCTGAAATGTCAGCAGCTGCTCTTTTCACCCCCATATGGTGCCAGATTTAGGATGAGGTTTCCCTAATGCATAAACAATGACTATAATTGTGGTTTTTGACAACCAAGGTATCGCAGAGATGTTGTTCTGGTGTAAAAAACCTGCATTTCCACAGTTGTAATGAAGGGGTGGGTCATAATGACCCATATGTTTCTGTGTGTTTCTCTCCAAAGAAAGCCTATGACATAAGCGAATCCCTGTCAGCACGGCTTTTGGCCATCAGATGTTGTTTGACACGGGAAACATCTAAAAGCTTTAACAGCTAATAGCTTCCTAACTGTAAGAGCATTATTTGCCTAATTCCAGAGATGGTTGTTTGATAGACAAAAAACTGGCTTTAACCTCTATTCTCTTAATTTAGATGTAATTTCCTCACAGTCCTCAGATGGTCTTATCCCTTAGTGTTGCTTAAAGTTACAAGCTCTCTTTAAAAGCCAGCTAAAAAAAAGCTGAGGTATCAGAGAAATAAAAAAGAGAACAAACGAACAAACAAACAAAAACCCTAGCAGGACTTGACAAAAGTAATGAAAAAACCAAAGCTCTATCTCTTCTTTCATTTATGGATGTACATCAAAAGTATTTCCAGTATCTATTATCTGTGGAGATAGAAGATAGTAGAACTGTCAGTGAGAGGGGAATTTAGTCCCAGCACGTCCATTCTGTATTTTAGTGCCAAATAAAGCAATACAGTGATAAATGAAAGATAAGCAAGTAGAAAATCCTGTAAGGGCAAAGACAGGGTGAACATGATGTACTATTGTTCAAGTCTGAGAGAAGAGGCATTGAAGCTGATGGAAGTAACCACCACGTTTCATCTGAGATAACAGAGCCAAGTAGTTCTTTGATGAGGTAATACAGGTTTCTGAGACAAGGCAAAAGTACACCCTAAATCTTGAATAATGTAGGCAGATGGTACTGATGGTTATTGCTTTGAGTAAAGCTGTATTTGTGTGTATGCATGTACAAGAAAACAAGGTAGCAGAAACAGAAAGAGAAATAAGCTCTAAACACAGCAGCTAAAAGGAAACTCTCTGGGCATAAAGCCTAAAGGGAGAACTTACTGGGGATACTGAACACAAAAAAATGTGATGCTGTAAGCAAAGATACTGTCTTTGGTGGTTTGATTGCATCTGCAGGCAGAGAAAGGGAAGTTGGCATGTTCTCTGTAAATAGGTGGAACTGAAGCCAAGAAAGGGCCTGACTCCATCAATGGTTTAGCTTTCTAACCTGAACAAGCTCTGATGTGTGACCATCTGTGTCAAAGGAAGAAATATTGTAGATAACAAAGCAGACTAAAGGAAAGAGTACAGAAAAACCTATGCTGTCCTGAGAAAGCTAAGGATGTTATAATCAATTAAATCCTCTTGTAATGAATCAGAAGTCACATGTACAGAAATTATTGCAAATACAAAATGCTTTAACAGTTAGAAACACTGACACTCTCAATTTTTGACTAAAAGAAACTCCCTTGAAGCTTAAACGAGTCCTCAAAAACTAGACTGAGAAGATGCTATTGCTCTGCAGGGCAAGAGGTTCAGGTTCAGTGAGACGAAAGTGGGAGACAAGTTCCAGGTCAGTGTTCTTCTCTGAGAACAAAGTCCCTCCAGGCTCACTATATAGGGGCTTAGGCCTCATACCCAAAGCTGGCTTAGACAGCTGAGCCCTAATTAGGTGCTTAAGGTCCCATCCACTCCTTCCCCCGAAATAATCAATGAGACCAGCTGTTATGTACCAAATGGTACATAAAATGGCAGAGAGCGGTCTACCATTTCGCTGTTTTCGATTCTGCTTGCACCAGCCTTCCTGCTGAAGCCATCAGAGGAGATGAAAACCAGCTGGAGAGATAAGCACAGAAATTACCTCTGCAGTAACCTGAAGTGTACCTGCTCTGTTCTTCCCGTGGCACCAAGCAGTACACATCACTCTCCTAAAGAGCAGTTAATTTGGATCTCTAGCACTAAAACCATACTGCACTTCCACAGCTGTAACTGAGAAACAAAACTGGTCTGATTGGAAGCTATTCTGATTCTTCACAAACTAGGCACAGAACAAAATTTGTAGGACAGCAAACATCCAGTCACAGTTGAATTTTTATACACATCTTTACTTTCCCTCTGGGCATTGTTTCATCCGCTTGGATGATATCTATCTCCTTAGATTTAGCTGTCTAAGAATTTGGCATCTAGGATAAAGCAGTTGTCTGTGCCTCCTTTTTAGCTATGGAGGTAGATGTTCACTTCCAGAAACATGTCACCATACCCTAACATAGAATTTAAAGTTTGATATCTCTGAAAAATAGTACAGGATGTCTTTTTCCATTGAGTGAAGTGGGAGCCTAGACAGCTAGTCAGTCTGGACACACTACTTTGGGACAGTAGCAGACAAGGCCTACAGAAGTTTTTGTGTACTGGGCCGTGATATACTTCAAAATCTTTCTCAAGGGCATCTGTGGTTACTGGTGTAACCTTTCTTGGGTGTGCCAAAAGAGACACCCTCAAATGGAGCAAGCACATGAGAACAGGAGACCCAACAAGAGCTCTCGGAGAGGAGAGCCATTAGACAGGCTGCTTGGGTGAGTATGAGGAACAAACCTCACATGGCTTCTTTCCATGAAGGAGCACTACTTGCCATTCAGTATTCCTCTCTCATAAAAAGTTATGTGTGGTGGGAAAAAACAAGAGCACCTGTGTTGTCTGAAAAAGGCGTGGCTTGTTCAGGTTAGACTTCAGAGCCACAGTTGTCTGAATGAGGACTAGTAAGAGATGAGAGCATTTTGATCTATCTGCCACTCTGTAAGGGATAATAGGCACTTGTTTTATTATTCCTTCAGTGTAATGTACAAGGATGATTTGTAATGAGGCAGAATCTAGGATAAATAGCTCTTGCTATAATACTTTGCCTTCAGATATCTCAAGAGCTAATCTGCGGTAGGTATGCTTGCTGTAAATCAGAGGCTATGTCTTTGCATCTGGAAGTCACTATTATTATGTTAAAGGGTGTATCCCTTCATAGTTCAAGTATGGCATTTGGAAAGAAGTAATTTCACCTCAGAGTGGAAGCTTCCCTGGGGCACAGATCTTCAACAGTGAAATTTTTTGTGTGTACTTTGACAAACGCATGCCCAGTGGGCATGTGCCAAATTATGCCTTTGAAGCCATGGAAGCCTTGCTGTGGGAACCTAGAACTTTGAAGAATTTCTCAAGGGAGAGGAAGCAAAGCCAGCTGGACTCATTTTCCATAGACAAAAATTTAATTGCTAGCTAGCAGCTACTACATTAGAAGAGAAATCATCTCAGAGACCTGGAACATGTTGGTGTGAACCCTTGTTAGAGAAGTTGGAAGGCAGCTTGACTGTGACCCATCCAGATCCCCCTCTTTACACATTCTTTTTAACTTTGGTATTTACTGTCATGGTAAAATGTGATCATAATTATAAGAACCAACGCATCATTGTCATTACTCAGCACCTAAGAACAATCTGTAAATACTCTGCTTTTGAGTGCAAACCAGCTAAGCAAAGAACAATTTCTTTGGAACCAGTACTTATCAATACAGGAGATTACAGAAATGAAATTAACTTGATACAATAAAATTTATGTACAGCCTTTTCTGCAAGAAGTGGTTTATTTTCACAACCCACTGACTTCATCTTTCTTATTCTCTGAGACATAACCTTGCAGCCCCTGAGAAGCAGGTTCCTCTTTGTGGCAGCAGATACCCGTCCCACTCCGTGAGCTCTTTTTTGACTTCATCCTTCTTCAGTGCTCTCAAGTAGGTCCTATGTCATCCTTAACTCACACAAATGCACATTATTTTGCCTGACCACCAGAAGACAAAACTGCTGTAAAATACTGCCCCAAGAATAGGAAGTGTATGTGTGTGTGTGTGGTGTAAAATGGTAATTCACATGTTACTGTACTATTAAGATAATGTTTCTCTACCAAAATAATTACTTTATAAATAAAGCACTTCAGATAATAATTAAAAATCTTACTGAAGGAAATTACCTAGTGAAAGGAGATTCAGGATATACCTTTATCGCTACTCTGAGGTTAGTGCTAATTGGCAGACAACAAAGCTTAAGAATTCAGAGGCTGATTGTTGCCTTCTGCTTTTCTCCACTGACAGGTGAGCACACCTCTCCCTCTGTTACTCTTGTGATTTATTTGTACTTGTATGCAGACCTCTGATAAGAACAATCCATCACTATGTTGGACTCCGTGCCAACATGAAGTGAGAACATTTCCACTATACAACTTACAATCTGGACAGAGAAAGAAGAGGGAGGTAAAAGCTCCTCCCTTTTAAAATGAGGAACAAATACTCTGATTCATAGAGACATTTAGGTGCTTTGCTGATTGGGATCTAACAGGTCAGACCCACAACACTGAAATATCTTCAAGCACCAGTTGATCTGCTCGCTCCATGCACGTCATTTTACTCCACATTAATGGCGAAGTAACCAGACCTGTTTCACTACAGGTTAAATCAGCACTGCCACTGTATGCCCAACATTGCTACCAAAAAACTACTGCTCCAGTGACATGCGCTGGGGAACTGGTGAAGATTGAAAACTGGTGAAGATTAAAAATCCAGAAAAAAAAGTAAAGCAAAACAAAACAAAAACCTCACAAATTTTAAACCAGATTAGTTGCCTTCTCAGGGATACAATCTCATGGCAGCAGAGCTAGTTGCACTGATTTAATTTGCTCATATGACTACACTTCGGGTCACATCAGCCTATTTGCTCTGGGTGAAAGTGCACACAAGGACAGTCACTGCTGTTCAACTGAGACACAATAGCTTGTTAAATTGTTATAAACTGATCATAAGTCTGAGTCCCAAATGTCTTACCCGAGGTCACCCAGCAGTTTGAGACACACCCAGCAACAGAACATCCCCGGAGTCCAGCCTAGTGTCAAATACAATGGCACTTTTCCTCTCTAATTGCAACCAATTGTCACTATCTTCTGGTGGGTGTAACCAGGAGAAAACGGACACGGGAATGAATTAGGACTGTCCAGTGAGCCCTTCCAGTTTCAGCTGAAGCATGTTGGCAAGACTTCATCAGGAGAACTCCATGGTTTCACCAGGTCTTGTTTCTTCATAGGCAACAAGTGAATAGATATTGTTGAGTAACTCGGAGAAAAGTTCTTGTGATAGGTGTAGGTGTTGTGCTGGACAATAGGTTTGAGGGAGAGTGGGCATCAGCTGCAGAAATAAAAAGTATTTTTGACCCTAGAGAAGCTTGCTCAATTCAGTGCCTTCCTTTCCCATGCACCAGAGCAGCAGAATGTTGTGGTTAGTGCTACTCAGTGCATAATACATGAGCACTGTATTGATCTGAAGAGCAACTAGCTTGGGAGATGTAAAAATGAAATAGTGGGGCAGAGGGATCCAGTGCTGGAGGAACGCTGCTTTCCACAAGCGTTAGCTTAAACCCTAATTGATAGACAAAGAGCTCTATTCTTCGCCTGTGTTTAACTCCTCCCCTCTTGCTTCTCTTCCCTTTAACTGCACTCCTTTTCCCCCTCCAGTTCACAGTAGCATATACAGGACCTCATGAAAGCCCACACAAACAAACGGCAACACTCCCATTGACTCCAATGGGCTTTGTAACAAGCAAAGACATAAGAAAATAGGTGATTCTTTTTTCCTTTCCAAATGACAAGACCCTCCCCCCCCAGTAAAACAATCCATAGAGTAATCGTAAGTGCCTTATATTGTGCAGTGCAATGGGCATAATTAATCCTACCCTGTAAACCACTAGTAGCAGTTGGTGTCTCTAATGCTTGGAAAATTATTTTAAATAGACTTCATATCTACAGAACAGGATTTTTTTAGATTGTAAATACCTAGAGTCCAATATCAGCAGTTTTTAGCAGCATGTCTGTGCTGACTTTAAAAAGTATAGTCAATTCATACATATAGAAGAATGGGGCCCAAACCAGCATTTGCTGAACAGTCAAAATCCTTTTGATATCCATGAGCTCTTCTCTCAAAGCTGTAAATGTAGGGTCAACCCTGCTGTTGCTCTTTGGCCAATTATCTAGACATGGTCTTGATTAATGACTTACCTGGTTCTTCTTTAGATTCAAGCAGACAAATCTCCATCTATTTTCTCTGCTCTACAACCAAACACAAAAAAAATCCTCCCCCTCTTCCTCTTGATTCACTGAACTGAGGACTTTACTGGTAAGAGCAAAAATCCCAGGTATATTTTAAAAGTTATTTTCTTTTCCCTAACTGCTGCCTGCAAGTTTGTCTGCTTAACAAAGGGCTATGATACTGGGCAGGAGGGAGGGGAGAGAATCCATTGCTAATTTAGTGTCCTAGCATGCTCTGGATATCTGAAATACCTTTGTTCTGAAAAGCTGCACATTTTTTTAGCAACACTTGGACAAAAAGGTTCCAACTGTATTGAAGTTTAGGTCATATGCAGATGCTCGTATTCAAAATGGTGTAGGCAACACTGTCTTTCTAATCCTACCACTAAAATATGATTTGTGGCTGTTCTTCAGAACGTCTGCCTGATTAAACATTCTTGGAAAAAATGCACGGGATTGTAATAAAGAATCATAAAAACGTTTCTTTTAATCAGTAATTAAGTAGCAATTAAGCATAATTATTACAATTTGTATCTAATTTATAATATCGGTAGAATGAACAGATGTAATTCATCCTCCAGCAGTCAACAGTGCTTGGTTTAAGCAAAGCCAGCTCACACTTCTCTTCACATTTGCAACACAAAAAGGACACTGTGGATGGTGAGCAAATGCGTCTTCCCCAAGGGGTGGGAATATTCAGCAGTGGGGTAGGAACTGCTCAGTCATCTGAAAGCCTGTGAAAATACCCATAAAGACAACATAAGGTTTTCCTACTGTCTTCAGCAGATGGTAAAAATCTTCAGGTTTTTAACCTCACGAGGAGCTCTCAGTTTTGTGTAGGTGGTACAGTAACTGTTCAGTGTCACAACCAACCATTGCAAAACATAACCATAGGCACACTTTTTTTTATATGAAGTATTATCAAAATTGGTCAAGTTTTTTCATGTCGTGGTTGGGGGAAGTTCTTCATTTGCAGCCTAGGAAAAATTACATAGTTTACTGAGTAACTCAGAGAGGAAAAAAAGTTTTCATTACAAACTCTAGGTTAATTTTCCTTAACTCCAAGGTTTTTAGATGTTTTAGAAACACGTGCGTGATCTTGGAATGTCTGGAAGGAGCCAATCTGACTACTTTCTGCCAGGGATGCTTTCAAATAAAACTACTAGGATTTTTTCTTTGTTGTCTCAAACCTTGCTTAAGGTTCATCTGAGACATACATGGCTTGATGGTAAAACATCAGTCTTTCGATGTAGCTGATTACCACGGAGCTGTGTTTGGAAAGTTACATGACAGGGGGGCATTAAAGCACCTTAGAGAGTTCTCTGGAATCACTCAGTATAGAGTAGATACATTTATAGCCCAGAAGCTTTTCTATTTGTGTAACAGTAGCAAAATCATACAAGAGGCCTCTGCCAAGGTAACCTTCTGAATCTGCTTCAACGGAAAGTGAAAAACCTGTACATTTGATGGATCTGGAATGCTTTTCAGGCTCAGAAGCCTGAATGTATATGCCCTGTCCTTACTCTGATCCCATACGTGGCTAAGAGTTGATCCCCTAAGCGCTTCTGCTGCTTGGAGAAGAGGATTCCCCAGGGAAGGTGCAAAGATGCCCAGAAGGAACTGGAACAAACTAGTATACTACTACTGAATCTGACCAGCCTGAATCTAGAATTATTCGGCATTTGAAAATGCAAAAGAACTTTTTGAGAAATTAAAATCTAGTGTGCTCAAGCCAGTGTTACTTCAGAGAACCAAACCAGGTCTGTGGTTTTCTCAGTGACAGAAGTCTCACACAGTTTGTGGATCTGTAAGCTGAAGATTTCGTGGATTCCTAAGCCCTTAATTAAAATGTACTGTTAAAAAGATTCTTATACAGCAAAAACTTTATGGTTTTAAAATGAAGTTAATGGTTTACTGATGGAATGTACCATTAAGATCTAGCCATTTGGAAGTGGTAATAAGGAGACAGATGCATATTCAAATGTTTATCTCTTTAATGTTCCAAAACCTAATCTCTTAAATGAGTGTAATCAGAAAAGAGGCATTCTAATTCTCTTTTGGGGAAGAAAAGACGCCAGAGATCAAGTGATAACTGTGCTGTGAGTTAAAGCCATTCTCATGAAACTTTGGCTGTGTTTGAACTCAAACTGGAGAGGTTTTTTTAGGTACTGTATCTGCCAGAATTCAAAGAGAAGACAAACCTCTGCTTTCGGGGCACAAAACCAAACTACGGGCAACCTTCACTCAAAAAAGAAAAAAAAAACCAAACCAACAAAAAGCCAACTTTATAAAAATGTTAGGCTTGCCGGTTTTGCTTTGGTTTACACAAAGACCTTTCTCACACACCTATACCTCAAAGCTAAAAGAACAATAAGGTTGTGAAGTTAGTCACTCAAAAAATAGAAAGTGCCAGACATGAGGTTACATATGCAACCCAAATTCAGTTCCTTAAGTGAACTCATGATTAGACATGCTTTAATCACATGGCCACATACATTTTTTCCACAAGACAAAGACAGTGTAAGCCTGACGACTTAGAGGAGCAAAGCACAATATTATGCACTGTGCTGGATCATTGTGACAGAAGAGAATTACCAGGTCTGTATGGCAAGAAATGGGTTGAGACACCCAGCTCTGCCCAGGGCACTGGAGGTGGGAGGCTGTGAAGGGCCCTGCTGCCGTGTCAGCATGTCCCTCCCCTGTGCCAGTAAGCCCCTACACAGAAGTGTGAGGAGAAATGGAGCAAGGCAGGTAGCAGGCTGGGCCTGCAGCAGCATGGCCTGCTGCACACCACCAAGGAAATTACTGTGAAAAGGGGCAGACTGCAACCAAGGTTGTTCGCTAGTCTAATGACCCATTCTGTTTTCTGTGACAATCTGGTTCACATTACAAGTAACTACCGGCAAAGTTGTGATGAGTTTTGGTGGGGTTTGGGTGGTTCGTTTGGGGTTTTTTTTGGGGGGGGCGGGGTTGGTGGTTCTAGCATTTTCTGGCAGTTACATGGCTTTTGTCATCTCTTGTCTACATATTTCTTTGTTCAGCCTTGTGCCTTTGAAACTTTACACCCAGATCTAGTTTTCTTTGCTTTTGTAGCACTCAAAAGTAGCCACTATCTTGTAAGCAAGCATGGACTCATGTAGGCCTGAAGTTTTCCTAAATAAAAGACCTACAAATAATTGCTACAACTAATCACCTGCTGCCTGAAAATGCACTGGCACCCTCTGAACCACAGTGGGTATTACAGATATTTGGGTTGACACCCACAATCATTTCAATGTGCAGGCACTGACTTCCTTGAGCCCAAGTCAAGTCCCCACATTAAGGACGGCAGGAGGAAGCCCAGACAGAGGCTCTCATCTCCCAGATAATAGCAGGAGACTAGGCCAGGCTGGCTTTAATCTCATCCCTCGAATTATAATTTATTCCTTTCTACTGACAGTGAGGCACCTGGCAGGGGGAGCCCGGCCCCCTCCGATGGATCTCCCCTGCAAAGCGCTCGTTTCGCTGGCGGAGCGACCCGGGATCCGCTGGGATGGCCCGTCAGGCATCCGGGCGGGACTCGTGCCGTTGCCCGCCGCTTGCACCCGCGTGACAGAAGTCGGGGGGTCGCGGTANATCGGCGCCAGCCCCGCGGGGCCCGGGAAGTCCCCCCAGGTGCGCCGCTCCCAGGGGCCCCGAGGCCGCTCCCGCCCGGCCCCGGCAACTTGGCCGCCCCCGGGTCCCGGCGAGGGACGCGGGGAAGGGAGGCCGTGGATCCCCCGAGGGCCGCCCGCTCCGCTCGCCGCTCCCTCCCTGAGGTGCCTCACCCCGGGGCCCCGCGCTGCCCTCGCCCCCCGGAAGGGGCTTCGGCAGGAAGCGGACCGGGGGATGCAGCCCGAGGGGTCCCACCACCGCCGGGGCTCCCTGGCATCGCCCCCGCGGCACGGAGGGCACGGCGTTGCCCAGGCGGCTGGCGGGGCCGCTGCCCCGGGCGGGGGGAAGAGCTGGACACGGCTGGACCCTCGGATCCCCGTGTTTAGCTTAATCTAATAGCAGCAGTGATTAGAGTTTATTATTACTTGCGCGCTGAACTTTTCAGCTGAAGGGAGATTTAAAAATCAATAGTAAAGTCACATGCCTGACTGCTTGGACACTTATGGAAAAGCTGTTGGCCAAGGCCAATAAATCAATCCTCCTTTTTCAGTCCTGTTTGTTTCTTTTCCACTTCCAGAATTTTCTTCCTTGCAGAAGGGAACCCACACCTAACAAGATGCCACTTTGAAATACATCATGCTTGAAGCCAACATGCTAATTATAGATTAATAGGAGGTGAAACTCTGTTGAAGTGACATAGTGAAAAAAATCCAAGCTGATCAAATATAGTATGTCATCAAACATATTATGGTCTCTTAAAATCCTATGTTTAAGACAAGACTGCAAAATCATCTCAAACTCATGACTCACTGGCACCGGCTTTTACTGAGAGAAGTAAAGTTAGAATTCACTTAAAGTTATTTTGTGGTAACTGGGCTTTCAGACCTCCGAGAGTTTTTACAGCCCCAGTCAAGGTATGTACAGTATTTCCAGCCTGACACAGCAGCAGCCTACAGACGGAACTAGTAAATGAAATGGAAGTGTTTAACAGGCTTCACACGTTTCATTTATTTGGATTTGAACTGAGGAGCTGAGCTGAGCCTTGAATCACCAATGAAGGAAGAGCATAATTACTTGTCATTATATTCATTCCAATTTATAAATAATGTTTCTGGCTTTATTTTATTCAATGCTTAATTTAAAAATAATGATTAAATATTAGCCCTTGGGCTGCGTGCTGGATTATAGCCAGATGCGTTATTACTTCTCCTTGGGACTCCGGAAATATCTAAATGGACTAGGAGGGAAAATGAAGATTTCCCACACAATTAGTTATGATGGAAGGACAGTGCTATAACTTAAGCATATATTTTAATTGTTTTAAAACGACGAGGTATTTCACCAGGATCAAGAAATAAATGTTAGGAGAAATCACATTTTCTGTAAGCTGGTGGTACACGTCCTTGGTATTAACGCAGAGGAATACACAGCACTGCGTTTCTGGGTCTGGCTGTATATACACACGTGTAAGGAAATCGTGGATGCCTGCATATCTGCACACACACGTAAATTTCTCTAATATGTTTATATGTTCAGTGGCTGGAACAGCAGCAAAATAAGTCTTCCCTGATTTGGAGCACTTCCCAGGTGCTGCAAACACTGATGAACTAAAATCCTTATGTAGAAAATGAATAGGTCCCCCACACGTACACACATACACACCTCAAAAAAAAAAA
>VZTD01005397.1:244853-274242 GCA_013397725.1 Rhagologus leucostigma | reverse complement strand
GGGGCGGCGCTGGGGCCCCGACCGAGCCCCACGGCCGGCCGGGCGCTGTGTCCCGGCCGGTGCCCGCCGGCCGCCGCGCCCTTCCCCGGTCCTGGCTCGAGAGTATCCCCACCGGCTGAACCCTCCGCCCGGGTTCGCAGAGGGCTCTCCGTCCCCTCTCGCTCTGCAGCGCTTTGTTTCCGGCCAACGAGCGAAATATTTCGGATGAGCCTCTCAGACTTTTGGATAAAATCTTGCAATTGTTCAAAGAAAATCTTTCACTTTCTGGATAAAATATTCTCTCTTGGGCACCGAGTTTTTGCTGGAAACTTTATTTGCATGGAAATTGCTGGCAAAGAATGAAAGGAAATTTTTTCCCTTCCTTAAAAAAAAAGCCCCAAACAGCCCTCCGCAGTGGAAACACGGATTAACTCTTGTTTTACAGCATCAGAAAATGGTGATTGCCATTCAACAACTTCAACAACTGAGGACTTTCCTCACCTTAGGCTTAGGACTTGTTTACCTAGGGGAGTATTTTCAGAATGAAGAGGCAAAGGGACTGAAAGTCCTTGTGTTCTCACCTAAGGCCGAAAAGAAATTCTGCTTCAAAGTAGAAAGTCTTGCAATTTTCAGTACGGGCAAAAGCTATCAGGGATCCAGTGCAGAGGGCTAGTGAACTGCCCAGAAGGATGTTCACAAGACAATGATAAAGGGGAGAAATGCAGGAAAGGATTTTGTGAAGCAGCAATTGGAAGCAGGGAAGGAGAAGTAAACCTGACAGAAAACTCAGGAAAGCCATCTAAGACTTTTTGCTCACATTTCAGTAGCTTTCTAAAGAGCCTTTGACTTTGGGTACAGCTGGTTCAGGGAGAGGAAAATGGGCATGTCTCCACCAAGGCACAACATGCTCTGCTTTGGGGAACTTAACTCACTCCTAAAGGAAAGGATATTTGTGTTCCTGTGAAGGTCACCATTTGTGTTGATGGAAGGATTCACATGTGAACTTGGGATCAAAGCCTGTCTGGTCCCTCAAACAGCAGTGCAGGCATTGTTTTAGCCCTCTATCCAAAAGTGTCCACTAGGCTCTGGTCATTTCCCACCCCTGGAACAGTGTTTTCTCTTCCAGTTTCTTGTGCATGCCCAAGAAATGCCGGGCCTCCAGTTAATGAAGCGAACCTGTCACTTTGGCATTTCCATAGCTGATGGACTCACTGCCAGGCTTGGCCACAGACTAGGCTCTGCTGGCCTCGCTTGTCCAGCCTGTAAATTGCACAGCGCATAAAAACCATGACATACAATGTTAGGAATTAGAATTTGCTTTTTAGGGCAAACTGTGACTATCTCTTTCAGTTGCCAAGGAGCTGACATGAGAAGCATACACTTGTACCTATTCCCCCAAATTGCACCAACATGGGTGAAGAGAGGAGCTCGGGGTTCTTGTTAAGGCTAGCTGTTGCAGGTTGAGCCAAAGATGGGGGACAAGATGATGTTAAGAGACACGAGACTCCCGCCTGCATCCCCCCTTCCCTTCTTTCTCAGGGCATGCCTTCCAGGGTTGCTGAGGGGTTGCTTAGCTGTTTCTTGATGCATCACAACCTTCCCAAGGCAAGGTATTGCCTTGCAGTCCCAGTTGAGCCATGGCCTGCTCCTCCAGAAAGGGAAATATTCAATGAACTCGACCATTCCTTTACCTTTCGGAGCTCTGTTCACATGAGCTCATGGGGCAGATGGGGAACTCATATTATTCTTCCATTCATGGGCTCAACATGGATGTGACCCGTCTCAACAAATATGGAGATCTGCTCTGGTCTGGGCGGGATGTTTCAGGAAAAGCCTGTCTTAGTCTTTTTTCCCCATTTCCAGCCCATTTTCTTCCATTGCAATGTAACACTGGCCTCTTTCTAAGGTCATGGAGGCCAGCAGAGAAGCATCATCAGAAAACCCAACTTCTCCCAGTGGAACTGTTCTACCTGCCTGCTCCTCAGGTAGCTGGGTGTTGTTATTCCAATAACTGTAGGTGCTTCAACTGACGTGAGGTCCAGTGGTTTCCAAGAAAGCCAAGACACAAAGCGGATGGAGCCCTCTCCAGATCTGCAGTTTGGGTCAGCAGTGAGAGCTGCAGAAGCATGGCTCCCTACGCAGTTGCCTCAAGTTTCCGTAACAGATGTTTGAGCATGGGTCTGGAGCCGCATGGGCAAAGCTCCTGCTGGAGCTGCTGCTCTGATGCAGAGCATGAGCCAGCACCACTGGAGAGCTGAATGTAAAATCTCTTTGCCAGAGACACTACAGGGAAAATATTTGCTCTAGCTGCCCTTGCTGCCCAGCAGCGGTGCCACAGGGAGGGCACTGCAGACGTCTGGCACGGCAGACAGTGATGGCAGTGACATACTGGGAAGGGCCTCCAACCAAGAGCAGAGGAGGGAAGGACCTCAGCTGTGGCAGCAAGAGGGGCAGGCATGAATGACTTCAGGAAATTCAGCATCCTGGATGAGTGGGCAGCTGGGCTGGATGACTGTAATGATCTTTTCAGGCCTTAAAATTTATTACTGTAGCTTTTAGCTCCGGGTAGCCAAAGGCAGTTGCTCCTCAAGGAAGAGGGTTGATTCATCTCCAGCACAGGCATTCACTCTGCTTATTCTCTCTTGCCTGTCACATCTCCTTCAGCTGTAACTCACTTGTCGGCCTCTCAGATAGGAGCAGGGTTGCTGCCTCTCTGCACGACTTCAGATGTGAGATAAATCCCTTTGCATCCCAATGCCACAGGAATGCTTTCCTAGATCTCTGACATCCCTGTTAAAAGATGACTGGCCAAAGAATTTGAGGCACAGCTCTTCAGGTCCTTTGGTGTGTTTTCAGTGGGGCAGGGCAGGGCAGGGCTGCTGGCTGAGGGGCTCAGGGAAGCCCACCTCTGAGCCCTTGTGGATTTTAACTTACAAATCTCAGGAATTAACCTTGCAACTTTCCTTTTGCTCTTTTAATAATGATCTAATACATTGTTTTCCTACAGAGGTCAGCCAAACTTTTATAATTTAGACCTTGAAGGATTTGCAGATGATGGCAGCCTTAGGGAAAACTCTCGAAAACTCCTGCTTAGCTAATGCCTGTGCAACTCAGCTCAACTCAGGCAGCATTAAACCATACACAAATCCACGAAGAAATTAACAAAAGCCATTAAAAGGTGCGAGCAGTAAATATGAGAAGGGACGCTGAACAAGGGACAAGGACAGGTTAAAGATCAAAGTGGCAAATGCAAATCTCTTGTCATTTGCTTCTATCCCTATTACTTATTCGTTACATCGTCTGCCTGGCCTTACCTACTAAGTTTATCAATATGCACTCACCAACAGTACTTACTCTAGCTAGCAGTAGAATATATCTACAAAATGACTTAGTAACTTGCATCTGTCATAAAACCCACTTTATGTTCAGTTCTTCAGTTATCGCTTCGCCTTTTCAACAATACTTTTAGAGTAAATATATGCTTGGCTTTCCCCATGTAATTCCAGGGCTGTATTATTTTACTTCATCTCATCTCCTGCCTTAGTTTTTCTGTCCTTCACTGAAACGTACACTACCATAATTCAAACGTGGTTTCCTGAAAGTTCCCTATGCAGTACAGGGGAACCTTCTCTTTCATCTTTCACAACCCAGTCTGCAGCTGCAAGCAGCCCTGCAGGGAAGCTGGATGTCACTGGCTGCGTTGTCAGTGCTGTCTCTTCAAGGGGCTCTGTAAGGTCACCACCATATTTATAAGCACAGAGGAAAAGACTTTTCTCTTTCTGGTATCCATGTTTGAATTACATCTTTGTCCTTGAAAGAGGGCCTGCTGCAAGAAACATCAAGATGCTCTGCTTTAAGATTCATTTTACATTCCTGTGAAGATCTTAATTTATCGGAAAAATTGAGGTTATTTTCTTCTTCAGCTAAGATTTCTTCATCACAATGTTCTCTAGTCAGTGACTGAAAAATAGCACTTGGGGCCATATTACTTTTGCTTCTGCAAGCCTGCTAGTTCTTTTATTATTAAGAAAAAGCCTTGGTTTGGGAATGAGAAATAAGGTGGTTTTCTTCAGAGACAGATTTTGAATATGCTGGCACATATTTTGAGGAAAAGTATCACCTGGGTGGATACCTACAGAAGGAAAAGAATTTTCATTAAGGATATTTAAGTGAAAATACATTTGTATTAGAAATAAAACATGTTTTACAATTTTTCTTTCTTCTTTCAAAAAGCATAAATTATTCTTTGAAAAAAAGTCCAAAAGGTTATGGTGGTGTCGTGGTTTGACACTGGTTTGAACACCAAACACACAAAATCCAATTATATGCATAAGGGGAATATGGATTTATTGAGGTAAATGTAAAGAAACTTCAGGGCAAAACAAAGTCCACACTTAAACAGTTGCAATATAAAGGAAAGTTTATTACTAACAGAATGAAAAAAAAGGAATTATAAGAAATTAAAGCAAACCTTTAAACGCCTTTCTTTCCCAGTGCTTCTTTCTTTACTACAAACCTCTCACAAGTGAAAACAAAACAAGAACAGGGAATTTTTGGTCAGAGTTGCACTTTAAGAGTCTTTCTATGCTTAAGGAAAAAGGTTCTTCTATGGTGCCATAGAATTTTCACAACTTTACAGTCTGCCCGGTCCTGTTGAAGTGAAAAAGGTATCTCTCCCATGAATCTTTCGCAGTCTTCCCACACTGCCAAGTTATGGGCCACAGGAGAAAATGGGGTTTTAGTCTTTTAAGGATGAGCTATCTCAGCCTGAAAGCAAAGGTTCTCTGCTTCGAATCTCTAACAGCTTCTCATAACTTCTATACGGCCTGGCATGGGCCTTTCTTTAAAGTCACAGGCTGCACAGGAATTTCCCATCCCCCCAAGTTTTTCCAAATGGATTAAAGTCCTTTCTACGGCTTTGCAAGAAGCATTTTTAAGCTCTGCGCCAAAAAAGCGCAACAGCCCTCTTTTCCCGTCACCATCTAACTGCCTTCCCACGTGGTCTCACCTCTTCCTTTCTGTTTCTGACCTTGGGGTCGTCATGTTCAGCTTCGTTCCACGTGACTTCACTTTTCTCTTCCTTCCTCACTGACTTGAAAGAAAAGGTGTCTTTGTCGGCTGCGGTGTGTGGTGTTTCTTTGGCTTTGGTGAGAGCTGTGCTGGATGCAAAGGTGCCCCATCAGCCCTGCCGGTCCCGTGTGGGGTCTCGATGGCCTCAGATCACCTCGGCCACATGGCCTCGGTCACACGCTGCCTGCAGAGCGGGAACAGCTCTCTGGGAGGGAGGGCCGGCCCCATGCCACCGCTGCACCGAGGGGTCGAGGAGGGCCCAGCCCAGACCTGGGCCTGGGGCCCTCTGCCTTCGGCCACCCCTTGGCCCGTGAGGCAAGAAAACAAGGAGAGATCTCCCGCTCTTGCACGGGTTTTTATATGCAAAATTGCAAAAGCGCAATTGGCCCAAAAGCCTGTCAATCAACTCAGGTTCAACCTATTACAGGTGGCTTCTGCATGACTCATCATACCTTTTCAAGAAGATGCCTCCTTTTCCAAGTGAGATATTTGGATCAACCAGAAGATGGAAGAATGATGGAGACATGACCAAACAAAGTTGTATGGCTCATGCTGTGCAGGAAACCAGAGCAAATTATCACTGTGTTCCTTTCTGGTCTTGAAATCTTTTTGTCAGTTTCATAAAAAGTTCTACTTTTTCCTCACACGCTGCCAAATAATGTCACATCACCCGGATTTGGGAATTATTCTGTATTAGAAATGGTGCGTGTGTGAGGATGCCTGGCTTTGGGACTTCCCATCACTTGAAAGAACAGCAGTTAACCCTACAGCTCTTTAAAACAAGGTGTGCATGGTGCATGGCCACATCTTCCTTTTCCCCTGATATCCATGGGGAACCCACACGACACAAACCACCACCATGATCCATGTCCTGCTAAACCAATAGAAAGGGTCTCCACTGGCTTCAGTGGGAGTAGACAGAAGTTTTGTGTGCCCACGGTCCCTCTCCTGGTTCAATACCTGGAGCCACAGAGCTGTAGCTTCTGCCTCACCCTATTCATTGCAGCACTTGTGCTTGGCTTTCAGCTGTTCTCTCTCCATCCCACTCTCCTGGAGGACTCCACTGTGTGATGGGCTGGACATAAAATCTTTCTTCCTCTGGCACTTGTTACTGAATTTAGGCAGCTAAGAAAACCTCATCATACTTGCTGTTGCTCTTTGCCTCAGTGAACTTGCAGTCTAGAGAAGGTACGGATAGACTGGAGAGAAGAGAAAGCCATTGCCCTTAAGCCTGTCCTCAGCCTTTCTGCTGTGTTATACAAAAGATGACAATTATCCTCTCTGGCTTTGGAAAAGAAGCTAGATAAAATGCAGAGATTATGAAGGGAAGCAGTCATATTACAACAATTCTGGGCAATGAAATAATAGTTGTGGGTGGAATGAAAGGATGGTACAGTGTCATCCAAAGGCGCGCTGGTGCCAGTGTGAGTCTTTCCAGCCACAGTCAAAAGAACTTTATGCAACCTTTTGTTTGCTTACACACTGTGATATAAAAGGTGAAATCTTCCATAGACTGACGTGACCAGTATGTCATTAGTGTTATTTTACACAGGATTTCAGGGGAGATGGCTTCAGGTGTTCATGCACAGGATTTGGACTGAGGATCTCTATCAAATCTAGTTCCTTTTTCCATGAAGTAATTGGTGATGCTGCAGCTTGAATGGAGCAGAGCTCCTTACTGAGGGCTTCACATTTAGTCTTTTCTCACTAGGACTTCAGAAACTAATAGAGTGTTAACAAAAGAGTGAGAATCACATTTTTCTGCACATTTTGTTTTTATAATTGTAATATTATAGTGCTGTTTACTCAACCAATATAAACCCAGTGCTCTTGGCAAATACTTACAATGTGTGTGCTCTGAATTTATTCTTTGCAAAGCAGACTTTACACGCCACAGATGAAAACGCTTCAGCTTCATTTAAATAGGAAATAAAAGGGATTGCATTACTCTATTTCTTTGCAAGCTGAAAAAAAAAAAGGCATTGTCCTCTTTCAGAGTTCAGATTTCATTTTCTTCAAATGAAGTTGCGGTGCTTAGATTTACAAAACCTCTATTATTTTTTTTTCTTCACAGATCTGCAAATTTCCTATCTTTAAAGTGTTTGCACAGAGTCAAAAAGGAAACAATAGAAACACAAATCTTCAAGCTGGCATGAAAAATGGCAAGAACAAGATTTGAACACTTCTTAATACCAGTGTAACTACGAGATTACTTTTAAATAATTTTGTTCTGAAAATTCTGTACTTTATTTATGAGGGCAAAGCAGAGTGTAAAGTAGAGGAGACATTTCTAAAGATTTTCTTGGACTGTTTAAAGCTACATCTGAAGACATACAGACATGTAATAGAAACACATAGACCAAACTACTATTGTGTTTTACACTTTGGCATTTTCGCAAACTTCCATAATTCTGTCTTTTTAGTACATTAAAACAAACAGCAAGGAAATAGAAAATACTTCTTCCACAGCTGTGTTTACTATCTTAAATGTGTTTTTTTTCCCTCAACCAGGCAACCAGTCTGAGATAAGAGGTTTCCCTGCTGTGTAACACAGCATAATCAGAAGCACACTCAGCACCTACCTGGAGTATTCCAAGACACGAGTAGTGGAAAATGAAAGCAATAGAATGGAAAAGTCAACAGCTTTTTCCAGTAAGACATATTTGATATAGCAATAGACATACTTTTAAAACATATGAATGTACATAAGATCTTGGAGGATTCCTTCGAGTGAAAATTCTGTTCATACAGGACGGAAAGAAAAGAATATTCAAACTTTCTTGAAGAAATCCAAATTTTAATTGAAAAAATTTAAAACATATTCCCATTTTACCACAATGTGAATCATGATTTTCTACTTTCTTTACTACTTTGGGAAGCATATTTTACATAAATGAAAGCCTAGTGAGCTATTCCTAGTAAAATGAAAATATTTTGTCAAAATTGCACATATCTGAAAAATGGTTTTTAGTTGAAAGCAGCAGTACCTTCAGAGATTTCCAGGAGAGTTTTAATCTGCTTGAATATCTGTTGAGAAATGAAATTGAAATTTTTCTTACCACCATTTCTGTAGAAGAAATCAGTTGCAAACTCACTGCAGAAAAGTATCTTTCCCTTAAAATTATCGATATTGCTTTCTGATTTTCAGCCATTGCTAATATGATGCAACCACTTTTCAAGAAGTTCAGATAATTTTAGGTGCTGATGTGATGTAACCAATTTTCAAAAAGTTCATACATTTTTAGGTAAGATTTTATTTCACAGGAAAGTTTGATGGATCTTTCAAAAATTTACTTTGAATTATCACTCAAGAATTATTCTGAATCCTGTAGGAATCCGACATTCTGACAAAATTTTTGTGTGAAGTAAAGCATACATTTTTCCTGACTGAAATGAAATATTTTATTTCAACTTTGAGTGTTTCTTTCAGTTCTTTTGTTTTGTATGAAGGAAATGAAAGAAATATTGTAATCACAGAATGAAAATGTGTTGTAAAACATCGATGTGGACTTTTCAGGCTTCCATACTATTTTGTCTTTTTTTTTTTTTTTTTTTGTCTTAGTATGGACAGCTGAAGATAAAAACCTCAGAAATCTAGTGATGGAATATTTCTGACTAATCAAATTTACAGTTTTTGTTAATAAACAACCTTGGCTGAAAAAAAAGCGATCAGAGCCTGCTTTCTTGTTTAAATCAAGCACTGGCCAATGAAGCGTAAGCCCTGACAGCAGACAGGCACTTAGAAAAGGAGGGCCATGAAGTTGATAAGGAGACTGGAGCACCTCCCCTATGAAGACAGGCTGAGAAAGTTGGGGCTGTTCAGCCTGGAGAAGAGAAGGTTGTGCGAGACCTCACATCACCTTCCAGTATGCTGAGGGGGCCCTACAGGGAAGCCAGAGAGGAACTCTTTGTCAGGAACTGTAGTGACAGGACAGGGAGTAATGGTTCAAACTGAAAGAGGGGACATTTAGGTTAGATATATGGAAGGAATTCTTTACTGTGAGGGTGGTGAGACACTGGAACAGGTTGCCCAGAGAAGCTGTGGCTGCCCCATCCATGGAAGTGCTCAAGGCCAGGTTGGAGGCAGCTTTGAGCAACCTGGTCTAGTGAAAGGTGTCCCTGCCCATCGCAGGGGATTGGAACTAAATGATCTTTAAGGTCCCTTCCAACCCAAACTATTCTATGATTCTGTGATTCTAAAAGTTCTTCTCAGCAGCTGAAATTTTATGCAATCTCCTTTGTCTTGTTTGCAGGTTCTGCCCATGAACATTGGGCATAATCTGGTCAGTAACCTTCATTAACATGGTGTTTGCAGCTTGCTTTATTTTAGCCACATAAAATCCAGGTTTCAAGTCTAGGCCAATACCCTCAGCTTCACTGCTGACATGAAGAAGGATTGGATGTGTCTCAAGGTGGGATCACTCGCTCCTAGGAGAGACATTATGGGACAGCTATGTGGCTGAAACCCTGAACTTCTACCAAGTCAAGGTCATGGTCACACTCAAGTGTTTAGGATACAAGTAGATGCTAATATAAGCTAATATAACCTGTCAGGAGAACTTTCCAGACCACCTATAATACAGTCTGAATATTTAGCACTGTAAGGGCGTATAATCCAGGACAACCAACAAGAACCAGCAAATAAAGGTGGTTTTGTTCTGCGTGCACATATTCCACAAGTTTAATGTTTGCCCCTTCAAACTCTTAGTTAAACCTATCCTCTGGCATGAGTGCCACTCCAGGCACTACGGACAGGTATTCAGTCACAGGGACAAGTGTAGCGTGATCTCAGGAGAAGCTGAAGTCAGAATGCTCCAAACAGATGTGACACAACTCTTCTTAATAATGAAGATAATTAAACCTCAGATATCACAGTCTAAGCAAATGTCAAGGCAAATTCATTACCATCAGCAAATCACGTCAAAAGTGTTTTGGAGCCAGGCTGCTCCCACTGGTGCCAGGCGAGCTTAACCATGGGCTTCCCCAGAGGCCAAGTCAGGTCAGCACCCAGCTTCTGCAAATTCTCAGCTTATCTTCATGTGCTCTAGTTTAGTTATTGGATAAGGCAGGGATAAGAGCCACCAGATGAAATTTTGTGTCTGTGCTACAGCAGATGAAGCTGGCTGCTTGCTCTTGCAGCATGTTATTTCACCTTTACTACATCCTCCACAGCACCTGGCTTTAAAGAGGACTTTGAGAAGTGTTTAGAAATAGTTTTGGTTATGAGAGAGCTTAGCAAACTCTGTGTCACAAACTTAATAAGGTAAATACAAGCTATTCCTGAAACTTGGGAGGTGTGTGTTTAACTCAGACAGTTCACATCCCTGGTAGGCTGGCCTTGTCCAGGATTTTGGTACCCACACTGCTGCTCACTTACTTCCCCCACCCAGAAGAAACAGGAAGAGCAAAAAGAGCAAGAAAACTCCTGAGTTGATATAAAGGCAGTTTAATTGGTGAAGTAAAGAGGAAAAAACAGCAAGCAAAGCAAAGGCAACCACCCATCACTTCCCATGGGCAGACCAATGCCAAGACAGTTGCTTAACTTGGCCACCTTGGACACTGGCTCTGCAACCCTCCTTCTTCTGGCTCAGGTTTTATTGCTAAACATGATGTTACAGGGCAGGGAGGTGAACAGCTGCAAAACACTAATCCTTCCTCAAAGGATGTGTGAATTTCTAGGCACTTGTAACCATTAAAAAGCAGAAAAAATAGATACAGGGGTAGAGTTGTCCTACCTGTGATGCCTAGAGAGTCCTTTCTTTAGGACGGTATTTGAAACATGGGATGTGAGTTTCCTTAAGGAGGATAACCGGATAAGAAGCATTTTGGTTTTCTTTCTCTTTCTTTCAAAAGAAAAATGACTGTTGATTTACACAAACAATGCAATGAACCTTTCTATTCCCTTTCAGAAGAAACCTGGAGTTGCAACTTGTTAAAAACCACTTTCTGCAACACAAAGCACTGTTCTGCTCACTGAGATATTTATAGAGGAAATTAGCACAACTTCTTGATAAATCTGCTGGATTACAAAGTGATGTGGCTGGCAAACAGAGTTTCCCTTTTTAGCTGCTTGAGCATTTCTGTCATAACAAACATTGTCCCTCAATTGTGGCACCCTTTCCTCTCACAAATTTTTGAGTGGTGCTGGAACACACTCTGATATGATTCCCTTTCATTTCTGACACCGCTATGTCATTTTATGGATTTGTACTGACAGCATTTCATTTCGACATCATTATAGCATCTCAACTGACTTTCCACACTGAGCACACCAAGAGGCTTTTGTGATGATGCTATACTAAGAGCAGTTAGAATAAATAGGTTATTAACAGGATTACAAATAACCTTGCTAAAGATTAATTATTATGCATGAACATGAACAGGCTTTCTTGCTTAAATTTTCAGCTGTTGCAAAATTTCATATTTTCTATCTTTTGCAAATGGTCAAGAGATTCAAGTTATAGGTAAAGCTACACTGCAACTGGAGGATGCAGAACCTGGTGGGTTCACAGACTACTGTTACGGCTAGCAAAAGTGGACACAGCACTCACCAGGAGTCAGGAGCCAGTTCATCATCTTTGGTTCCTTGGAAGTCAGGTGCCTGAGCTGGGCAGCAAGGTGCCCAGGTGTCTCAATTCCCACCACAGACAGCAGGAGGAACAAAAGAGGGGTTGACCTGTCAGTGTTAGACCAGCCTCTTAAGGTGTGATGAGATTTTCTTGGGACCATGGTGGTACCAGCTGCAGAGGGAGACTGGAGAAGTGAAAGATGTCCCTGCCCATGGCAGGGCAGTTGGAACTAGATGATCTTTAAGGTCCCTTCCAACCTAAATCATTTTATGTTTTTATGATTCTGTGAATTAGCATCACTGCCTTAATTTAAAAAAATTAAACTTAGGAGAGCCTAGTTCTATCCAAAGAAGTGACAAAAAAGGGAACTGGAGAAAAATACCATGATAGAGAACAGAAAAAGAGGAAGAACCCCTAATCTCCAACACATCTCTTCTTATGTCTCTCAGAGCTATGTCTTAGAGATTCATGGCTGCACAAGCCAGGGTTTGCAAAGGAATCCCAGGTGACAAATCTAAGCCAGATGCCTTTCTGAGGCCTCTGTGATTAGAAGGAATCGATGGTGGCAGAGGTGCTCTTGAAGTGACACCCATGTAGGCCGGCAGTGCAGCTTCCCCAGGACCAGGCACCTCCCTGGCTGCCATGGCTGGTGTCTCTGGTTCCCTGAGTCCAGAAACACTGCTCATCCAGGTAGCTGGGCTTGCAAGATGCAGATTGAGATGCAGATTGAAATGCAGATTGAGCTCTGGGTGGGAGCCTGAGACAAAAGGACTGCCAACCTTTGGGAAAACAAAGGCCACAAAGATGGGCGACGACTATCAAGGTGAACGAACACTGAGAGACACTTCAGCATCTGGGAATTGCTGACATTTTGGATAATAAATGAGATGAAGATGGGTGAAGGTTCCTGTGTTTAGGGTCCTCCTCGGAGACACCAGCTCTGGCTGTTTCTGTGTTATTGTGCTGTGAAAAAATGGAACTAGACATCTGAGACTCTGCTATGGGAAAACTAGAGCCGAACTGGTAAGGAAACCTGATCTGACTATGTGAGTGGGGTGTGGACACAGTCAAGCGGGCCTCCCATTGGCTCACTGGAGCTGCCTGCTCTGAAGGACCGTCGGTCCCAGCAGTGCAAGTCTCTGGTCTTGGGAATGTGACTGGCAGAGGGTCCTAATGAGTGGTCAGATTGGGTAGTTTCCTTAACACCTGAACCCTGCTGCAAAACCTCCACCTGCACCTGAGTGTTCCCAGACTTGTGTTTGCTCTAAGCAAGAAAAGATATGCAAACTCATGCACAATTACAATTACCAGTTATAGAATATTTAAATAGCAGCCGAACTAAATCCAGCAAAACTTAGATTTATCAAAATGTGCGACATTCAGAAAGCCTTCATTCATCTCCCTTCTGGAAGTGTGTTCTAACACAGGCTCTAATTACATCATCAGCTACTATTTTTTAAAATAAATTGGAACATTTGTGTTGGCGAGGATATCCAAGGCATGCTTAGGAAGTGAGATAGGTCAGTATTTTTACTGTCATTTTTAAATTAGTGATCTTCTTAACTAGTGCATTTGGTACAACAAGTAGAATCAGTCATTTCTCCATGGTCTTTCACAGGAGTGGAAATTTTCTAGTTTCTGTAGTATGTAAATACCTTAACAACCTTGATAATGTTTTTCGTAAGGTGAAATGAGATAATGAATAGCATTACCTCCGCTGTTTTAGATGGAAAAAGGAGACAGAGGACACTTACTGGAGTCCATATTAAAGTCAGCCATTTGGGCTCCCACATCCATCTCGTCACTGTCTCCACCTCTGTGCAGATATCCTCAGGCAGACAGAAAAACAGAGATCTATTTTCTTCTCCTTTACATTTTATCCTTTACACTTCTCTTCTCCTTTACACCTTCACACTGCAATGACATAGTAGGTTGCATAGAAAAAAATGTGCACCTGAAAGAAGAAAAATTTATGGTGTGCTTTTACTCAGCTAAATCCTCAGATAAATGTTCTGGCAAGCTCTGGCTGCATGGGATAGAGAGCAGGACTGAGACGAATCAGATGAGGAAGCAGTGAGCTGGGAATACAACTATTTAAGACAGCGCTGCATATTTTTTATTCAATATTTATGGATCAGCTGATGTAGATCAAAAAAATTACCAGGGGGCAGTTCTAAATGATCTTATTCAAATGAGAAATCCTGGGTAAATGTGAAAGTCTGGAGGCACAGCACTGGGAGTTCAGAAGCCTGAGACTGCTCTTAGTTGAGTAGTACAAAGTTTCCTCCACGTGCTTTGGAAAGTGAGCAGCCACAGTATGTATGACATGAATGTGGAGTGGTTTGTAGGAAATGAGCATGCCACCTGTAGCCTGACCCATGAATTATTAAGCTGATGTTTTGTCACAAAATCATTTTTTTTGTAAGAAATAACTTTGGAATATTTATAAAGACTAGTTCTGCACCATGGATGGCTCTAATTGCAGGTGAGTTTATCTGTAAGACAGCAGGTGAGGCTGCTGTGATCCTTAAACATATTCTGTCCCCATACAGCCCAGAGGACACTGCTGTAGTACCTGTGGACCTCTGCTTATCCAAGTGCAAGGGTTTGGTGGCCTAGACAGTCCAAGGGGACCTCATTTACAGGACCTCTGTGTGTATATCATACACCTCATATCCAAACTTGGAAACAGCCACAGTTCCCATCCATAGTTGTGGATGACCCACAGAATCACAGAATGAAATACGTTGGAAAAGACCTTTGAGATCATCAAGTCCAACCTATGGCCTAAAACCACTTCATCAACTAAACCATGGCACTGAATGCCACATCCAGTCTTCTTTTAAACATATCCAGGGATGGTGACTCCACCACCTCCCTGGGCAGATGATTCCAGTGCCAAATCACTCTTTCAGTGAAGAATTCTTTCCTGATGTCTAACCTAACTTTCCCCTGGTGCAGCTTAAGACCGTGTCCTCTCGTTCTGTCAGTGGTTGCCTGGGAGAAGAGACTGACCCCCACCTGACTACACTCTCCTTCGAGGTAGTTGTAGAGAGTGATAAGGTCTCCCCTGAGCCTCCTTTTTTCCAGGCTAAACAACCTCAGCTCCCTCAGCTGTTCTTCATAGGGCTTGTGTTTCAGGCCCTGTACCAGCCTTTTCGACCTCCTCTGGACACATCTGAGCATCTCAACATCCTTCCTAAATTGAAGGGCCCAGAAGTGGACACAGTACTCGAGGTGCGGCTTCACCAGTGCTGAGTACAGGGGAAGAATGACTGCCCTGGTCCTGCTGGCCACACTATTCCTGATACAGGCCAGGATGCCATTGGCCTTCTTGGCCATGTGGGGACACTGCTGGCTCATGTTCAGTCAGCTGTTGACTGGTACCCTCAGGTCCCTTTCTGCCTGGCCACTGTCCAGCCACTCTGTCCACCACTGGAAGTATTCAAGGTCAAGCTGGATGGGGCTTTGAGCAACCTGATTTAGTGAAAGGTGTCCCTGCCTATGGCAGGGAGTTGGATGTGGTGATCTCTAAAGGACCCTCACAACCCAGACCAGTTACCTACCTGTGCAAAAGTCTCCCAGTCCAGGAAGCGTTTTAGATGTTCCCATGAGCAAGCAAGAGGATGAGCCACTCTCCTGATAGCTCCTGTAGGCACTGCAAAGGAAGAACAGAGTTTCTCTTGTGCCATCTCAGGTTATTCCTGAGCTAGTGAAGCCTGAGCAGAGACTTGTGAAATGAAGCTTGTCCTTTCAAATCCAAGCCTGTGCCTTTCAGCTGCCTCACCCCAAGACAGATGTGCTGCGCCAGCCTCCAGAAAACCTGATTCATGGCTTCATCCATAGCCCATTGCCAACAAGCAAAAGATTTCCGTTGACTTCACTCAGTTTTGCAGCTGGCCCCTGGGACTCAAAACACATTGCAAAAGGCCAGTTCTCTGCTGAATCTGTCAAGGGTCTCCTGTGTTGTTAGAGCCAGCAGGGCCTCACTGGTTGCTGCCAGCAGGGAATTTGGCCCTCCATGCCATTTCCAGCATGAATGTTGCAAGACGATGGTTAAATGATGTCTCTTGAGTTTTTACTGATAAAAAATATGTCAGACTTCCTGGAAAACCCTACCTCTGGTACTACTGCCAAGTGTTTCCTTCTCCATTGCTACCAAGTTTTGACTTCAAATGGAACTTTCTAATTACATCACAAATATTATATCATGCAAATTGGGAAGCTGTTAACATAGTCCAGAATAAAATAGCTGAAAAATAACAGACTACAGCCTCTTTTCATTACACTCTAAAGGTCTAAAAAGTTCTGAAGTATAAATTCTCAATCCTGTCTGAGTATTGAAGAACAGATGACCTCACAGCAGAACAAGTTGGTTGCTTAAAGAAGCTGGCTAATCCATGAGACATTATTTCTCTCTTCTTCTGCTGGCATCTTTTGTAATAGTGTATTAACAATGATTTGTGTCCTGTTGAGTAAGCTGTGTTTGTATAACACCACTGGCACTATATTAGCTGAAGCCAAGGGTATTCTGGCTAGATAGTCACAGCTATCAAATGCTTGGAACTTAATTTTCACTCTTTTCTGGCTAAGCATTTTTAACAAATATTTTGCTGCAGGGTAGAGAAAATCCTAAATACTCAACAGTATTGTTTGCAGGACTGGACAGGCATTTGCAGCCAGACGAATATGTTTGATGTGCTTTTGAGGTGGAAACACAATGACATCTACTGGCCGGTGAAGATGGTTGTCAGAGTGTCTGCTGGAGCAAAACAGCCCAGAGTCGACTCTGCAAGGAAAGGGGATGTCATTTTTCTGAGAGGCAGGATGACGAATCAGAACAACACCCACAGATATCTGAAGAAATACAACAGAGATTGAAAAACAGAAAATATAATGTATTTTATTTATGTACCACTTGTTTATTATTAGTTGAAAAACAAGCAAACAAACAACACAAATCATCTGATGGTGGAAAGTTTCTCTGTTGTCCTCAGTAGTGGCTGTCAGAGCTTAAAAAGAAGTTAAAGCAACTTATACTGGGTGTAACCAGCTAAAATTCACAAACAAGATCCAGAACGCACAAGTGCCTCCTCCCCTCTTAAAAAAAGGGATGCATGTAAGCAGGACTTTCTGATATCCTAAAATGACACAGTCCTGCACGGCACTGCTATTCGTGCATTTTTCCTCTTAACATGATGTGATCTCTCTAAGTCTTGTGCAGAAGATTATACCTAATCAACCACAAAGGCATGGTGCTCCAGTAGTATGGTATTTCTCTTGCAAATAGTGTTATTAAAAATAAATAAAGGAGGCAATCAAAACATGTCTGTTTCTGAAACTGTAAATGCTAATGAGAGCAACGAGAATAAATTTCCTACCAGCTCACACTTCTTATGTTCAATGCGTATAATTTTGAAATCCCTTGTCTTCCATCAACTCTGGTCCTGTAATTTTTAGTTGTGTTGCCTCAACAAGATGATGCAGTTCAGCAGAACCAGCACCTCTGAAAATCATCATGCTTGCTTTCTAAAATGGATAGGCTGTGCAATTTACTCAGTGAGCGGCACTGGGTTGGAAATGTTATACAGCTGTTGTATCAGCGTGGCATCTAGAAGAGGAACTGTGTGGAAAAGAGGGCTTTGGCTTCTGTTCATGGAAGCAAATCAATCCAGAAGTAAGGAATACAGCACAGACTAGATCCTGTCCATGGTTGTACAGGCTTCCAGGTGATGACAAGAAAATTGAGGCCGTCCAAAACTAATGAATATTGTACATGGACGTAAGAGCAGAAAATATGAGCAATGCATTAAATGCAGTCACCGTAATCCATGGAGACTTGAGTACCATTTCACACTGGATTTAGCGGGAGTCAAGAATGTGCTTGAACAGGGGCAGCATCTTGTATATTCTAAGTGAGCACTTCAAAGCTCTGTACAATTTTGCATGTCACTCCCTCACTTAGATCTCATCCCTTACAGAGGAGATGAGGGAATGTGAGCAAAGGGATTTGACCCTAATATCACAACTCTACTGCTCAACAATGGGCTTTTCACAGTGCTGTTGCAAGGAAGAAAAGAAAAGGGGAGAAGGGAGATGGCACAACACAAACAAGTAAAAAATGATAAGGTGTTACTTGTTCAGTCTGTGATTATAAAGATCTAAAAATGGTCCTCCTCATAGCAATAAAAGAGACATCTGTAATAAAAGTGGTCTGACCATCAAAATATTGCAGAAAGTTCTTACCAGACCATATACAGCAGATGATTCCTTCTGCACATTGCATAGCAATGGGACGACTGTGGGCTGGATTTCCCTCCTCAAATAATTTCAGAGCGTCAGAATTGGCATTTGATTCGTGACTGGCAGCATTCAGAATGCAGGACAAAACAGGAATGTGTATATCTGCGAAGCTGCTTGTTTGCGTATGTCATCCTGGATATTGGTTCTGAAAGGCTGTATTGTACTGAGACAAAAAAAAAAAAGCAAGAGCAAGGAAATGTCTTCCATATTTTTCTGGTATGTGTAACTTTTATAAACAGAGCTCTTATGGGATATGAATTGTCATGTTAAACATTGTGACATCTAACAAAGAGTAAAAAACAAATCAGATTCAGATTTGTGGGCTGCTGTCCTATGTCACCACACCATCCATGACTTTTGCAAGTCGTAATGTATGTTAGTGGTTTTCGCACTGCAGTAACTGGGATGCAGCCTGAAAACGGTAAGCGTGATACTCATGTCCCTGCTCAGTGCTAATACAAACCCCATCTTTTATGCTGCCAGGTGGGTGCACCATGTGTCCATGGGTGCATTCCACAGTAATTCTGGGTAATAACCACTCCGTGGACTCCCTCTAGTTATTGTCTTCCCTCATTTGACTTTTATTACATTTTCCATGAACATACTTATATAGAAATATTAAAAAAAAAATTGTTTAGATAATAAAGGGTGGGCTTTGTTTTTTTCTTCCTTCCAAGCCCCAAAAATCTGCTGACTGTCTTGACCAGCCAAGAAGATGTTCACTGGTAACCTTCACTCCCCCTCCAAAAAGCATTGCACTGCCTGGGTTATTTGTTTAAAGAGATACTGTGATGTCAAACTGGGACCTAAAGATAGCAACTTTAAACACAATTCTTTTCACAAACCAGACACTCGTGGAGACATTTCTATGTTTATAATTTCCAGTGGATACAGGAGATTTTCTTGAATCCCTATTACAAATAAACATCTTCCACTCAGCCAATGCATCCCAGACAATGCAGCTTTATGCTTGTGCATGGGAGTTAGGGAGTAAAAATGATCAGAAATTCATTACTTAAACTTGAAATGAATCAAATAATTTTGTTTAATTTGGAAGAGTGAGGAAATACAGCATGGCAGTTAAATACTCGAAAAATATTTGTGAAGTCTCAGAAAGTAAAGGTGGGAGGGTTAAGCATCCTGGTTAAAAACGCAGTTGGAAGAAGATTTGTCCTCAGGTGTGCCAGATCACTGCTATTTCCAGTTAAACAAAGTTGGGAGGAGCCTTTTACATAATTTTCTGCATTCTTGTCTTCAGTACAGAGATCTGTTTGCCTATGTGGATGCATAGATATGTGCTTTCTGCACATAGATATGTAGAGATGAACCAGAGAACTTTGCATGCACAGAACGGCAGTCTCCATCCGGACACACTTCAGGAGTGAACTGCACTATTCACTTTGTGTGCTCACTTTGAGACATCCTGGAAGATCCTGCTTTTTGGGAGCACAGAGCCTATGCCATCCTTAGGATACTTAATGCTGACTCTAGATGTGAAGAACACTTTGTTTCCAGCCTTACAGCATCATCTGTCAAGCCTAAAGACAAAACTCCTGTGGGACATGCAAAACTGGACGCACGAACTCACAGGGTGAGGAGTGAAGCCAAGAGAGGCAGGTGAGGATGCTGATGTTGAGGCTACTCTCATCTTGCCTTGACCCCTTGTTGATCCTGGGTAAATCTCTTTATTTTCTTCAGCAAGGAGACACCCAGTTAGGAAGGGATGATTACTAGACAGTGAATAAGCCAGCTGTGGAATGGGTAAACAACATAGCCATGCTAATAATTCTCAGCAGTTTTTAGTCCTCATCTCCTTTAAAATACATTTTTTTCATCCTGTGGCAATACTCATCTGTCTTTCTCTGGTCCTGCAGAGTGGCACAATGCTGAGATTTGGCTTACCACCATCTGGAGATGAGACAGATAGAATACAAAACTTCCACTTTGCTAAATGACCAAACACAAAGAGCTGTCTTTGACCACTTCCCATCCTTCTCCACCCTGAAAAGACCAACCAGAAAATGGAAGAGGATGCATATAAAATACCCTTAAGTTTGTGAGCATCTCCTGGTAGTTGGTGTTCATATGACTTTCGAATGTTTCAGCAAATCTTTAGTTCTCTTTGATTCTTCTGAGGTTATATGGGTGGTTGCTGGCAGAATTACACAAATACAGTCTTCACAGCTCAGCAATCCTTGGATCCAGATTTGGAGTTCAATGTGGGTGGCATAGGAGTAAATGCCAATAAGAAGGCTAGGACAGTGTTGTTACTTTCAGAAACTAAATGACTCAGTACAGAGCCTTTGCAAGCAGCAATTAAAGAGCCAGAAGAATGTTTTGTAACTACTAAAGAGTAAGAGGGAAACCTCATTTTTTTTTGTACTGATGTTTTATTTTCACTCTTTAATGAATGTTTTAATCTTGCCTTAAGATATATTTCTGTTACTGAATATCAGCTAGAGACAATCAGTATCTTTCAAGTCTTTCGCTGCCAGGGGCATTTCCAGCTTTGCTGTGGGAACACCTTTCAGTTCATTTTAGGGTTAAGGCTTCAGATCTCAATAGTTGCATGTTCCTTTTGTTGAGCGAGCCTCTACAGGATATACAGAAAGCATTTACTAAAACCCCCATAGACTTTACATTGATTTGTATGGGTAATATATCATATGATGACGATGATGTATTGTCCAAAAAGTTTTAAATAAAAACTGACACATTGACACAGTGTGGAATAATACAAAGTTGTGCAAACCTCAGAGACAATATCAGCTATTGGCTGAAGTGCTGAATTGAGACACAGGAAAGCCTTAAGTCATTGTACCATCTCTGACACTGTCTTACTGAATGCTAGGTTGGCATGATGCCTCAGTTTCTGAAGTTCCCTGTATGTTGAATGGCGATGTGGTGCTCTCAGACAATCTCAGTGTATCTGGAGGCACATTTTGATTGGCAAGTGTGCAAAGCAATTGGTGAGTGTCAAGTACACATGCACAGGACACTGTTTATATTGTGGCAAGTAGTGGGATGAGTTACCAGAAAGAAAAAAACGGCACCCTATTAAAAGCCTTAAAAATCTGATTACAAAGTAAGCCAGGGAAATGGTTTTGGTATGTTACTTCAGAATGTTACAGTAACAAAGCAGTTTTGTGTGCACTTGTATATGTGTGTGTATTCAAGTCCATGGACATACATATGAGAGTTTGGAAGGGCATGTGGGTGTAAGTATATGTATAAACATTTATATAAAAACAGGTTTATGCACATATAGTACAAACAACTTGTGTGGCATATCTGTGGCATATCTATTCCTTTGCTTGTACAACAGCACATGTATCACACAGAAAACACTTGAGAAGGAATTGAAAGTATTTACTGACAGCAAGAGAAATGATTCATGTTCTCGTATCAGAAAAGTAATTTTTGATTTTGTTTTACTTTTTCTAAACCATCAGTAGCGTTAAATATTTCTTAACTGGCTGTTTACCAAATTTCAGTAGTCAGTTTGGTTAGCTGAGGAATTAAGCTTAGGATCAGTCTGCAACATACACATATTTCATGGGTTTCATACCCTCAGATTTCTATGACCTGTTTACAAAAAAAAAAATTCAAGACTCAAAAATTGCTAAGCAGCTACACAGGGAGGGAGGAATTACTCCAAATATACACCATGAAATGTTCCACAGTTATTGTCACGACTGAGTTTTCAAGACAATCATCATCTCCCAGTGGATTTCCGAGCATATAAAATGCAATCCTCCTGGGAAGGTTGAAAAGAAAGGGTATTATCTGAAGACCTGTTAGACCAACTGACTTCAGACCTTCATGGATAATGTTGCCTCTGGCTCTGGTGAGGTGTAACAATTTTCAAAACATGTTGGAGATGCCTGTGGATTTCAGAGCACTTTGAAATCCAGATCTTAAATGAGAAGTTTTGCTCCCAGGGCATAACTTCGAAAACAGTGCAGGAAGACAGTAAATGAGTCCCAGCAAAGCCCTCTGGAAGCTGTGAAGGGTACAATTTTGATATATGAAGCTGAACAACAGAAGGGGTACAATTCTTGTCCATTTGAAGAATTTCTGATGTACTGATCCCCTCAAGTACAGCTTTTGATATCACAACCTGATATTTGAAATAGAGACTGTACCCTAGACCTGGATGGGATTCTCCAATTTTTCAAGATGACACAGCAATCATTTGAATTTTAGAGCTCACAGAAAAATCATCTGTCCTACAGAATGTTGTTTTCACCATAAGCTCCAGGAGTACATCACTGCACCATTAAACACTCTGCTTTCAAGATTCATTGTCAAGGATTTTTAAATATACATTATCTTTATATCCTACTAGTGAATAAAAAAAAATTATAATTTATATATGGTGGGAAAATAAAACTGGAGAATTAACAATGCTAGGACAATTGTAATTGCTGTATCTCATCAGTGAAAAGTCTCCAACTTTTTTCCTTTCAAGAGATTGTGACCATCCTACTGTCTAACACACTAGACTGAAACAGTTGACATTTGTTTCCCTATATCTTGGTCTGTGCTTTCTATAGCGCCCGGAGCTGCTACTGCTCCATAGCATACAAGAACAAGTTATCTTTCAACATCTCAGTTTAAAATCAAATCTCAAAGAAGTAAAAAACCAAATGCCACTTCCACAAAGCAGCAAGGAGTTTGTGATCACTAACTTACTTGTTTTTCAGTCTAAAAATTATTCCTGTGGCACCTTGCAAATAACTTTTGTTTTGGTTTAGGAGAAGTGAAAAGCCATAATTCACACAGCAACAGCAACAAACTCATTATTAAAAACCATATTTCACAGAGGAGATCATTTCAGTACTAAGAAATGCTACATGTCTTTTGATCACCACTGATCCTGCCCTCAGGTGGTTTGGGGAGGGGGCGGAGGGAGGAACTGATTAACAGTGATAGTGATGTTGGATAAAAAGGTTTTAAGGAACCTTGAGTATTTACTTAAAAGCTACCTTTTTTCATGTGGTATCCTAAACTTCCATCCTGAATCTCAACCATTAGCCCAAGATGTTATATCAAGAAACCACCTAGGAAAATCCTGACTATCAAGAAATGTAATTACAAATATTACCAGATCCAGTGAATAATAAACCTTGGATGAGTAGCCATCCAGATACACCCCCAGTCTGCAGTGCGGTGCTGAGTTTCAGGGCAGGGAACACAACAAAAAGACACAAACAGTTTCAGAGCTACACAGTTTCATGTTGGATTTGTTTTCCCGATTGATTACAACATCAGAAACTGGATAGAGACAAGAGATGCCTATCCAAGGCTGCACATCAAAGGTGACGCCAAGCGTTTTAACGTGAGGCCAGTTAAGTATTCCAGAACTTAGCCTGCACATTCAATTTTCCTGCACAGACTGGATGCATTCAGAGGGCTATCAAAGAGCTAGAGACATGAGATGGAACACGTGCTTTGCTGATAGCATATTGTTTATGCCAAAATAATGAATGATGTTGGATTATGCATGCTTCATTTTAAACAGCAGACAATGATCTGGATTTGTGAAACAATGACAGTGTTATAGCAAAGCCTTGAACCTGAAAACCTGTAGCCACTGAGGATAGTAAAAGAAGAAATCCAAACACTCTCAAAGGCTACCAAAATTTACGTTGGCTTCAAATGTTGTGGGTTTGCCCTGCTTTCTGCATTTAAGTGTGCAGCACTGCCTGGGCACTTGCAGCTGCACCTCCCATGGTCAGTGCAGTCAATGGCTTTGTTTCTCTCCCAGTGGGAAGGTATGGGCTCCCAGACCAGTATGAGCCACAGGGCTCATGCTTTATTGGTGACATGTATTCTGTTATCTACATATCTTAAAAAAGCAAGAAGGGATTTCCAATTGGTCTGTGGTTACTTGGTGGAGGGAGGTAGAAAGAGAAAGCACAGTCTTCTTCCCAGTCCCCTTTGGCTCAGTACTAATGCCAAAACCGAAGCAGCCACACAGAGAGCAGAGGAAACTTAAAAAAGTTAATTAGGGAAGAAAGCAAACAAAATAATACTATGGTGTGTTTACTTAGAGCTGCAATGCTGCCAGAGAAACCACATAGCTTGGATCTGTAAGCTATGCTTTTCATATAAAACATATTTAATTAAAACAGGGGACGGGACAACAAGCTTTCTTCTAACTTCATTTAAACACATTTATGTTCCACTTTAAATTCCTCTTGGGTTAATGTGAAGCTGGGCTAAAAGTTTGGAAGCAATGTAGCCTAGCTAGATTTATTCCCTGAATTTAGACTTCAGGGCACGACAGCATATCATCTGGAGCTCCCAGGACCCACGGACACCACCAATCAGAAGGGGCTCACTTGTGCTCCCCTCCTGATGCTTTGAGGCTGGGCTATGCTTTTGCAGTCACGTATATACGGTCTTTTCTGCAGCTTTAAAAAGTATTAATTTTTGAATTTTATCATCTACTAACTTTTCCTGTTTCCACCCTCTGCTGAAAGCATCAACATAAAAATATCTGCACTCTTTTTGTGTTATTCCGGAAGGAATTTTAATGGATTTGTGGAAGCATCTTTGCGTGGCTTTAAGTTTTACAATGACTTAATAAGTAGAACAGGAAAACAAAGCCTTACCTATGAATGGTGCACACTTTATATTATATTTGAAATAACAAAATGTGTGCTTTCAAATTGTATTTATTTCAGCATCAACATTCTGCTGTTAACTCACTATGTGAATTAAGAGCAGGATATTGCATCTCTTACAGAATTTGAATGCAGTTAAACAGAACAGCACGTGGCACATTAACCAATTGAACTAGTACTGTATTTACCAAAAAGATTGTTCACAAGAGGACACACAGCAATTCCAAATACTGAAATTTTCAAATTCTGTTTGAATTTTCAAAAGTAAAAGAATTGTTTTGTAATACAGGCAATCTTTTGGGTGTTTTCTTTGAATGTTGAAGACAATAATAGCCTAAGGATGGAAAAGATTTCCAGTTCACAGTCTGACTTGGCACCATCTATAAAGGAAGGTGTAGGATTTCCCCCCTAAAACCATCTTGCCTGCCATTACATTGAGTTTTGATGCTCTTTAATCATTCTACCCAAAATTTTAATTTTGGATCAGTTCACAGCATTGACCTCTTTTAGAAAATTTCCACTGAATACTAGATGTTTCTGAAATGAGATTAAAGAAAACCCTCACAAGATTAATCGCAATCCTTCTCTCTTTCTTTCACAACACTTCCCTGAGACATGCTGGTGCATGTGTGCTTTGAAATCCAGCGCTGGACTAGGGAGAGGAGATGAAGGCGGGGAGATGGTGAGCGGGGGGGTCCACTTGCAAGCCTGGCACTCCTCTGGGCTGATGTTGCCTACACTTGGCTTGCTGCGAAGCTCTGCTCACACATATTCAAGCAGAAACTTGATAGAGTTTGGTAGCTGGATTGTCTGAATATTTTAACTCACTTGGCATCTTTCATGTCTGCAGGAGGCAAGCAGAGCTTTCTCAGGAACTGTCAAAAATTTGTTTTGGATGATACCAATCATGTGCTTCTGATGAAAGTACAAGAAATCCTGCAATGAATGAGCAGCTCAAGCATAAGTTGAACAAAAGCAGAACTTCCTTTTAATATCCAAAAGCTACCAGCGTGCCAAGCATGAAATTGACTGTAGTCCAAAAACAGCTGACTGCCTCTCCCTTCCAAAATCGTCATGTGCTGTATTTATTTAATCAGAAATACATTCTATTATTTGTTTTCATCCTACTATCAGATGCATGTGTGAGTACCTGAAGCCATCCTGATGAGTTGCACCAAATTACATCTATTATGGCATCTTTTTTCCTCACTGAAATGGAGCTTTTGCAAGAAAATTCTGTTTTCACTACCATGCTCTGCTGACCAGCCTGGAGCATACCAAGCACAGGCTGTGTGAAGAATGCTGGGCCAGACATGGACAGGCAGTTGCCTCTACAGCCAACAGCAAGCATGACTGGTATCTTCACCAGCTGTATTTCCCCAAGTCCTGGGGAAGGAGCTGGTCCATTTTTAACAGCATCCATGTATAGTAGGTTGCATGTCCAACTTTTGGGTGGCTTTTGAAGCAGACAGTCCCATGCCAGGACTGATTTTGCTTCTGCTGAATCAAGGACAAAACTGTACTCCACTTTGACAGAGGCAGAAGCATCCTCAGAATCTCTAAGTACCTGTGGCTCTTTCTAAGTCATTTACGAAAGTATTAATTTTGCAGTTGTCTCCCACAGAGCAGGGATAATTCCATGTCTTTTTAGTTTATGAAGCACATTGGAAGATGCCACAGAATGTTTAGTAGACAACTTGTGCTGTCATAACAGATCTTTGGCTTGGTTTTTGAATCTGCCTTGGTCTGGAATAGCATGCAAAAAGAAACTGTCTTGAATCTATTCAAATGTTTAGAGAGTTTATTAAAAACATCATAGTTCTGAAATAAGAGATGCAATTTTATTTTGACCTGCACAATGCAATAAAAGGAAACATGGAACAGGGCTTTACTTTTTTTAATAGCAGGAAATTAGACTGTACTTTAACATTTACACACAGTTTATAGAAGAAGATTGCAGATTATTCTGTGGAGGTTTTTTAAAATATGACAATACAATTTAACTTCATCAGGACTACCAACAGTTCTGGAAAGAAATATCACATCATTGCATTCTATATTTAATCATTTATTTTTGATTCACAAAAAGAACTTCTCTCAGGATGCTCTTGATAATTTAAAAAATTACAGCAATTATACCAGCTCAATAAATACTTCAGCTTCATCTTCTTTAGTCAACGTAATACTGATAAAAGGAAAAAATAAACATGGAAGTGTTACTCCAGTCTTTCTACATTTGGAATTAGGACTGTAGCAAACAACATGGTCACTCTGGCAGATTCACAGGGTCAAAGCTCAGAAGGATGGCTAAGAAACTAGACCATTTTGCATCCATGCTTTACCATAGATTTCTTTTAAGTCCTTGGGAAAAAGCTGAGATGCTACTCACACAGTTACTAGCCATGCAAATAGAGATTTAATATATTGGCTAAGCCACTCTGCCTGCCTTTGTGCTGACCTATTGCAGAGCTGACACTGCCTCCCCAGATCCAAAGGCACTATGATGGAGTATGGCACAAAGACACTCTGGTATCTTTGTAGGATCCACACCAATTCTAGCACAACAAACACTGAGCCAGTTCTCTAAAGCACAGTTGGATACAGAATAATCCTTAATGTGTTGTCTAAATCACATGTACCACAGTACATCCTTCTACCGACACTTGAAAGGAAGTAGTGATTAATTGCTTCCACTTGCCCAAAAAGGGGTGGGATGAACCACTCTCCTGAGGTGCCTCTTTCTTTGATGCAAGCTAAGAAGTTCTCCCAGGTTGTGGAGCACCAGGAGCAGTAGGACAGATGCCCCAGTGCCCTGCACAGAAGCAGTGCTGCCTGGAAGCAAAAGCAGGAACCAACAAGAGGCAAGCAGAGGAGCTGCACTCATGCATGTTAACTAAAATTGTGTCTGGATTCAAAGTGTGGCACAGATATTTTGAGTACTGATGACTGAGAGGTCATTATATGGAAATAATGCCTGTAATATATATCATATCTTAATGATGGTGAGTCCTTTTCTGCCCATACGCAAAGAATAACTCAACTCCTCTGCTGCCTCTCTACATTGCCTGATAGTGTAGAGACCTTCGAGGACTTAGGCTTATAAAAATTGTTAATAGACAAAGACTGACAACTTAGACTGTTACCAGCAGCTTGATGAGCTTACAGCTCTACCTTCTGCTCCATGGGGAATTCACCGGTAAATTCCTCACTCCTCTAGCAGCACCTAGGGAGGGCGCAAGAAAGAGGCTCAAGAGCTGCAGCTGAAGCAGCCTGGAGGTGCAGAGATGCTGCAGGAATCCTCCTGGGCAGGAACCACCTGCCCCACAGGATGGGCAAAAATGGTTTTTGGTCTTTGTGGACAGAAAGACAAGATGTAAGAAATGTTGAAGGCCACAGATCTGCCTGAGTTGGTATTTCAGCCTGGTGACTGTTTGAGTGGCAAAGTGAGTGTCCAGCAGAGGGCTTAAGCAGGCCACGGAAGGAAGAGGATTCCTAAAAACCACACACGGTGGCTGTAGCAAGGAGAAAGCTCTCAATGTGCAACATGAGATGGTCAAGATGGAATAAAATACTCGAATAATTTCTCTAACTGAGTGCACCCTGACATGATTTGGTGGAATTGCATCACTGCAAATAAGTGATACAGCCAATTAGTTTTTTAACCTCAATCCTTTTAAACTGTGAACATATTGAAGGACATACAGTAGACAAAACGCATTAGGTCCAGAAATCCTTCCTCAAAGAAATGTCTGCAGAAAATACAGTTTGAAAATATAGCAATACCAACCAATTTGAGGATCAGGCCATCTCTGCCAGGGCCCAACTGCTCACTCGGACAGCATCACCAGCATGAAAAGGACAGGAGACTGTCATTGAGAAAAAGTGAACCTATAAGCATTTGCTTTTATTTCAGTAACTTAGTGTTACTGGGGACTTCAGTTTTCTATCAGTGAAGTGCTTAGGACAATATATAAACATAAAGAAATAGTAGTCAGTAAAATAGCCTGTACTTTGTTGTTTACTCTGTTGCTCTCATATCATGACTTGGGCTTTTGATGAAGCAGTAAATTTTTATGGCATTTCCTAGTATTTTAGTACAGCTTAATGCTCCCCGGTCCTATGGAAATGTTTCCTTTTTGTTTTGAATCATGAATAATTTGACCGGCTGGAAGGAGCTTAACACTCAGCCTTAATGAGGCAGGAGTTTTGCCACTGCTGCCACTGCCTGACTCTGCTTTTTCCATACTATCTATGACTGTTGACATTTGCCGGTTTTTCCACAGGGGCGAGTTGGATGTGATGTCAAGCTGCTGAAAAACCTTTATGGAGAACTAGGGAGTTGGAGCTTGGGCTGTCAGTGGGAGGTAGGAGAAAGCAGGAGCTCGGTAGTGACAGCGTGGTGGCACAAAGTCCCCGGCAGCCCCATGGAGGCAGGAAGGTTTCTTGCTATGGCTCCTCTCGTCTCGTAGTGAAAATGCAAGTAAATCAAATTTAAGCGTATGAAGCTTGGGCTTAGTGGCGTGATTAATTTGTGCCACATTCTACCTTGGTATTAAGTGCACAGTTCGTTCTTCTGGTGGTGAACCTGGAGCCAAAAATGAACTGTTTCCTATATATCTATATCTATGTATCGTGGTCCCTGCCACCCGCACCCGTCTTTTTGAAACAATATCCTCCATGCATTTTTACATCTACTATTTGGAACTGCATTTCTTGGTATCGCTTTAACCGGCAAGACGCAAGCTCCAAGGTTACGTGTAGTGCCGCCCCACAGGGAAGGCTGAGCGCTGGTTTGACCCGGCGGCCGCGGAGGAGGCGCGGCCCGGCCCTCGGCCC
>VZTD01005397.1:148311-244772 GCA_013397725.1 Rhagologus leucostigma | reverse complement strand
GCCTGTACCGCCGCATCCTGCAGCTGCACCGGGCGCTGCCGCCCGCCCTGCGCGACCTGGGCGACCGCTACGTCAAGGAGGAGTTCCAGAGGCACAAGGCGGCCGGGCCCGCCGAGGCCCAGCGCTTCCTGCGGGAATGGGAGGCAAGTGCCCGCAGCCCCGCGGGGCAAGGACGCGGCCAGGAACGGCGGGGCCCGGCAGGGCGGAGGGCAGGCCCCGGCAAGGTCAGGGGCGCCGGGCGGTCGCAGCTGTTCAGAGGTTGGACTCGGTGATCTCAGAGGTCTTTCCCAGCACAGTTGATTCTGTCTCCTCGGGCTTGCTCCCCGGAAGGGCGAGCTCCTTACAGAGGTGCAGAATGCCTTGTAGCTCCGTGTCTCTGCGCAGCTTATTTCTTACGATTCTCATTGCCTTGCCTCAGATATGTGTGATCATTGTTATGCACACACAGGTATATGTAACAGAATGACAACGGTTATGTAATTACTGTATATAAATATATAAACAAAAACGTACACACAATTATCTGTATGATCTATAATAGTACATTATGTAAGTCTATAAACATATTTATAACTACATACATAACTAATTGTATAATTAGCTAAGTACATAGGTGTGAGTAGCTTCCCTATGAACTTGCATTTCATTTTTGAGTGACATTTTTTCAGTGTTTCCTAAGGAAACAAGTCTTACGTGAACATTGCTTCTCTGCTTAACACCCATTCCCCTGAACTTAGTGCCTGGTTTCACCAAGGAAAGAAAAGCAGATCACTCCCGAGTGATGCGGTTGTAACAATTTTCACAAGCAGCAGAGGAGGGAGACCCATAAGGTGCTTTCCTGACATGCCTGGACTCCAGTAGATATTACCATGTTAATAGGTCCCCCAAAAAGTCCACATGGTGGTAGGCAAATGTATAGACACTTCACAGAGAAGCTTCAGTTAAAGCATGAACACAGCTGCAAGAGACAGATGTATAGACAAGCTTCCCATTAATTTTCATGCTCCTTGAACTACTGGTTTGATAGTATTTTTGAATCTCTGAATTATTTTCCTTTCTGTGGAATGAAATTCTGTTCTGCTTTGCATGGAAGGTGGTTAGCATAGGGAGCATCCATTGCCTCCCAGTTTACCAGTAGAAGAGTAGTGGGGGAGAACTGACCCATCCCTTCTACCTGCAGTAGCTGAAGTCTTGTGAGTTAAAGTAACTTGGGCTGGGGCACCAGGAATAAGCAGGGAGAAGACTGCCTGGTATTCTCTACAGAGCAAAGGAGTAAGTGTATTTTAATTGCCTCTTGCCAACTGATAGATCCTCAAATCAGAGAAAATTTTATCTACCTCTCAAATGCCTGATGCTATTGTAATTCTCAACTGCCGTTTACTTGATATTGCTGAAATGTTTCTGCATCACTGCTTTCAATTTTAACATGAGCTAAAAAGACAAGTTACAGGTTACTGTTTTCAGTGCTAAAATCTTCCTTAAAATAGTTTTAGAAAAGGAAGTAAATGTTTACATTGAAATGTTTACACTGAAATATCTTTAGCCATCTTTAAAGTGAAGTAAACAAATAGTGAAAATATTTCTCAGTTTTGAAATGTTTTAAAAGTAGATTATAGGGAAAATTGTGACAAAATTAGACTACGAGCAACAGAAGTTGAATTTTGAAACCTGACATTTAGAGCTATTAGCTATGATATGTTCAAGGAAAGGAAACTAATTTAATAACTGTTTTGAGTGTGTGAGTATAAAGAACTTTGCAAATATGTCTGTCTTCTAACAAGATGCTGGGAGATACTAGCACGTAGTTAACGTGTCTCTTCTCACCTTTAATTTTTGTTTTGTTCTGGGATCTTTTTCTCACCCAAATAATAATCTGTTTCAAGTGTGGAATTTAAATCAGACTTTCACTTTTTTGGCTTGTGAGACTAGCTTTGCATCTTATGTTATGCTGTGGTTCCCAGCCCCATGAAGGCTTGAACTAGGTAATTGAGGAAAGTGGACTGCGGACAAACATGGATTAGGTAACTCTGGGCTCTAATTACATGCTAATTCATGTTGGTCTCAGTCGTCTGACCCGGTTTTGGCTAAGATAGAGTTAATTTTCTTTGCAGTAGCTTGTTCAGTGCTGTGTTTTGGGTTTAGTATGAGAATAATGTTGGTAATGCACTGTTTTAGCTGTTCCTAGTTGTGCTTACTCTAGATCAAGTATTTTTCAGATGCCCATGCTCTGCCAGTGAGGAGATGCACAGGAAGCTGGGAGAGAGAATAGCCAGGACAGCTGATCCAAAGTGGCCAAATGGATATTCCATACCGTGCAACCTGTAGTATGTTCAGTATATAAACTGGGGGAAGTTGGCTGTGAGGGGTTGATCACTGCTCAGGCACGGGCAGGGCATCAGTCAGCAGGTGGTGAGCAGGTGCACCACTTGTTTCTCTTGTGTTTTATTCTTTGCACCCTTCCTGGGCAGCAGGACGCTCTTTTGACCAGAAACAGGCTGGAAGTTCCAGGACAGTTCCTGCAGGACACACCAGCATAGCTGTGAAGTGCCCGGTTCTTGCCTAAAAGTCACACAGGTAGCCACGAGTGAAGCTGAGATAATGCCAATTTATTAAACAAAATAAAAAACAAACAAGCCAAACAAAAAAATCCACCTAAATGAATGACTACAACATTAATGCAAACTGGTTGTTTAAATTTCCTGTTAAGTTTAAGTTTCTTTTTTTTGGAAAAAAGCATAGTCGCAGCTCTGATAACAGTATTTTGGTGTTTTGCATTTCCAACATTTTTCTTCCCAATTTGCTTGTTCATTAGGCTAAGTACATACCTTGCTGTATGCACCTCATTGTTGTCAGTATTCAGCTTCCATCTGGAAATGTTCTTTCCTCATGCCTTCTGTTGTGTGCAGCGCAGGGCATCTGGTACAGAGTGGCATGATGTCTCACATTACAGAAAATTAGTATTCTTAATTTTATGTTAAAATAATATATATTGATGTATATTCATCAGAGGGTAAAGATTATGGGTATGATGATTGCAGTGATGTTTCTTGACTTTGAATGAGGATTTCAATATGAAGTGTAATCTTAATAAGTCATCCCAAATGCTTTTTGAACGAAGATTTCCAAGGATGTCTTATTTTAACGTGAAACTACTTGACTAATGCTAAAACTCTTCAGGCTCTTTTTGGGTAGTCAGACCTTCTGGGTGTGCTTGAATATACTAGTTCATAGTCTGTGGTGTGCTTTCTTGTCCTCCCATTTGATTCGTATTAGCTAAATGGTTAGGAAACAGGCCTGGCATTTCAATCACGTTACGGTTGCCTCAAATGATCCTCCCGCCTCCCTTGCTATTTAAATTATTCTGATTCCAGGGAACTGGGCATATTCATTCGAGGTTGTAGCCAGGTGGGAGTCAGCCTCTTGTCCCAGGCAGCTGGTGCCAGGGTGAGAGAACATAGCCTCAGGTTGTGCCACGTGGAGGTTCAGGTTGGACATCAGAAGGAGTTTCTTCACAAGAATGGTTGTTACGAACAGAGTGCCTGGGGAGGTAGTGGAATCACTATCCCTGGAAGTGTTCAGGAAATGACTGGACGTGGCACTTAGTACCATGTTTTAGTTGACAAGTTGTGTTCGATCAAAGGTTGGACTCAATGGCCTTAGAGGTCTTTTCCAGTCTGAATGATTCTGTGATTATGTCTCACAAACTGAACAAATTTCTTTTATTTCTTGTGAAACATGGTGGAAAACCTGTAGGGAATTTCTAAGATCAGCTTTAAAAATAAAGGAGGGAAAAAAGAGGTAAAAAGCTCTGAAATGATATTGCTGTAGTATGTGAATGGTTTCCGTTGTTTTCCTCTAACGGAGATGAGAAGAGATCTTCTTGTTTAGAATGCACAGGAATTGAGGAATTTAGTGTTAGAGCCAACCATGTAGATGGCTGATGTAGTTCTCTAGCAAACCTGTGATGACCTATTTGCATTTACAAAATATGGAAACTATCCACTGAATATTCTTGGAAGACTTTTTAAGTGGGTACGACCAAGAATAGACTTCAAATCCATATGTATTTATATAAAAGTAGAAGAGTATAAGTATTGTGGTTTTCCTATTGTTGGTATTGGATTGCTAGTTTGTGTCTGGAAACCTGCTGGAAAATATTAAAGGGGATACAAAGAAAGTAAGCTTTGTTGTTCAGGAATTATGTTTGTTCAGGTAGATTCAAATTAAGCATATAAATTATTAATATATGTTCCTATCTATTTTCTAAATATTTAATATTTTAATTAAAATAATTGGTACTCGTTTACAGGAGACTGCTGATATAATTAGATTGATACTGATTATTACCTTGGAATGCTACTGAATTAATGTTGACAGGTATGATAAGTCAATTAGTTCAACAATCTTCTAAATCATATGGTAGCTGATGAGAATGCTTCCATAAGATAGGTAATATTAAGATAGTATTGATTACTTCATTTCAGATTGCAATAGGTACAATATTCAGCTAAATAATTTCAGTAACAATTTGTTTCACATTTAGACATTAATTTTGAAAATGACCAGTTTGTACATGGCTTTTTTAAAAAGCCTGACCCTGTAGTTGAGAAGGCCTGGACTGTCTCTAAGATGAGCAGAATCATTCTGCAGAATTACACAACGTTTTCTCAATCTAATAGATTGAATAAATTGCCTTTGAAATTCTTTGGCCACTCTTGACCCTGAAAATCTTTATACAAGCTTGCAAATGAACTGTCTGGGGAACCTGGTCACGTAGCCTCTCAGGAATGACTAAATTTTTAGAATCAGTGTATTTGATGCTATACAAATAACTGTCATTCATCAGATTTATTTTCAGTTGCCCACGTCACTTGCAGTATTTGCTTTGCTGGGATGATTGTGGGATGCTGTCATATTTCAGAGAATATAGTTGTTCTGATACGTCTTTTTCTGCTCATGAGTGGATATACTTAACAGATCTTTCTGCTGCTTAATTTTCTGGGCGAGTATGATCTTCCCTCCCCTTCTTGATTTATTTTTAAGCTACAGGCACTCAAAAATATGTTGAAATGTTGAATGGAGAATTTGAAGAACAAATAGTCAAAGAGGGTGGAAGAGGAAATTGTGGCCAGTACTGGAGTCAGACTGAAATGGGAACGGGATGTGTGGGTTGCCCTTTGTGCTGTCTTTCAGCAAATAATGTATAAGTATAAAACTGCTGCTGGCATTCTGAGTTCTGCTCTCAGTTTCAGTGAAGTACGTTATATAAGAGATGTTTTCTTTGCCTGACAAAGAAATACATTTTTTGGAAGTAAAATGTGCTTAGGTTTTTTGCCATTTTATTACTTTTATTGAAGTTGTGGAATAGGATTTTAGAGTAGTATTTCATTTTAACATTACCGGATACATTGGAATTTGCTTTTAGTGATTTTTATGGCTATCTGGATGAAAACCTTCTTATTAAGAGTAAATTCCTACTGAGTCCTATGTTTTTATCCCCCACTTAGGGTGTTCACTAGTTATTAATTTGTAAGAACTAAATTGGAGTCAATTTCCTCTATTTTCTTTTATATTTCTCAAAAGGCAGGAAGGAATTTTGCACTTTTCTGAGAGCCAGGGAGTTGTGGCTGATAAACTGAAGAGCATGTGGGATTTGGGTATGAATGGCTGCAGGAAATCAGGCTGCTGCTGTGACCTAGCATTCCTGGTGGCCTGCGTGGTTGTAAGATTTGAAGTGTACCTCTGATGAAATTTTGCCTGGGTGCACCCATGATTTGGTGAGTGTCCTGAGTTAGTGTTTATGTGGAATTGCAGAGGTCGACCACCTGGATCTCTGTTGCAAAGTTTCATGCAAATAACATCTTTTTCATGTGCCATCACTTCCATCCTTTCAGTGCTCTTTCAGATTTGGGTTTAGAAGTAGGAGCTGGTGTCTGCTTCTCTTCCATGGAGAATCCAGGCAGTCTGGGAGCTTTCTGAAGTGGTGAGACTTGGGGTAGCCTGGTGGATACCCACTGGCTTGTGCATGATGCACACCGGTTGCAGGAAGGGGCATTTGTTACTTCTCACCTGGAAAGCAGCATCATTCGCTTTCAGGTTCATCTGCCCCCTGCTGAGGCCAGTGATTTTTAGCTGGGCTGTTTATTTTTTTCCTGTGTACATACTGGTTTTAGACCTTTGCCGTATTTTCCAAATCTAAAATTTTATAAATTGTGGCATCAGTATTCTCAATGCTTCTGTCATGTTACCATATCAATTATCCATATGCTATCATATCTGTGATTGCATGTAGCTAGTCAGATGGCTGTTTTGATAACTGCTTATCTGCTAGTTGAAGTTTTTATTTACAAGCATTTTGACACAGCAGGAAATAATATCTGAGTCACAGGGGTCACATCCAACAGTAATGTCAGTCACTTGCATGTGCCAGTCACCTCACAACAAGGTACACTGCAAGTATAAATACATGATGTGCAAATAGGTTTATAAATTTCAGATGGTTTTGTAGCATGCCTCTGATATTTAAAATGTGGCATGAATTGAATTGCTGAACTGAAATTTCATGGCAGAGTGTAGCAATTTTATTAGTTGTAACTTGGATTGAGAAGTTTAAATTGCTGTAGAAGTGGGATGCCTCTCTAATGAATGTAACAGTTTATTCCTTGCAGTGAGTAGCAGTGGCAGGCTGTTCATGCTCTTAGAGTTGAAGATACTGTAGAAGTTTTGTCAGTGTCTGCTCCATGGACATCTTCCTAACGAGTGCAGGTTAGTGACAGCCAGTGTGAGAACAGATCTCTAAATAAGAAAACAGCCAGACACAGTAGAAGCAGAACCAGTAATGGACCATTTACAGAATTGTCAGTTTAAAAGGTAATTCAGGTTTCCATCTAGTGGTGGTATAAAATTCTGTCCAAGCCATATGAGAAAGCATGTGCATAGCCATGCTAGCTAACATACCATTGTACTTGTGTATGTGTGTGAAACTTACGGAATCAAAAGCCTTTATTTTGTATAAATTATATATGTAATAGCACATGATTCTCAGGACCTCCAGATTTTTTTAAAATTAGAGCTGCAGTGATCAGCAATCTGTTATTTTGTGCATTCAGATATCCAAATACTCTTTGAATGTAAGTTTATCTTATTTGCTGTGAATTAGGCTGATTCTCTTTTTCAGTATTCCTTGACAGCCATTTCAAAAGTTTAACATGACACAGGTTACTGGAAGCAAATGGGTGTCTGAAAAATGGGTGTTCTTCATGTTGTATGTGTGCAAGTATGAGTGTTTAACGTTAGATTTCTTGCTTTCTCTTACATATAAACAAAAAAAAAATAGGAAAGAGGAGTAGATGGGTACTCCGATTGTTTTGCCCCCAATGTTACAGCCCTGTATTTAGTATTTAAAGTATTTTTCAGTAGAATTTAGAAAACCTTACCAGGTTAGGTTTTCAGATGAAGGTATTGAGGTCTGAACTTTGCATTTTAATACAATGTAGTGGGTCAGACAAACAAACTGAGTATGAATTGCAGTCGCAAAGTTATAAGGATTTCTGCTTGTTTGTATTTTACTGACACTTTCCTTCTAGCATTTGTTTGGTACTTGTGTGAATATTGTCAGCATGTAGTGTTTTGTAAGCATGGTAGGTTTTACCGTGTTGTTGGTGCATTTCCACTATCAACACTATAAACACTGCCAACTTTCTACAAGTGCTGTCAAGTACCATATTTTGTAATTACTGCAGTAATATTATGAGTGCTGTAATTGCATGTACTGTATAGATGTGCCTTTCTGTCCTGTGTAGACACAAAATTGATATTTTCTGCAAGTTAAAATGGCATCTGGAGCACATCAGAATAATTGTTTGGAAACTGGTTTTTTTTTTTTTCTTCTTTCAGCATAATGTGAGGTTTCACAAATAGAGTTATGCATATTAGAGGATTTTAAAGCCCCAGGTTTTTATATATATAGAGCTATACTTAGGACATACTCATGTGTACCTATTGAAGAATGAAAGGTTTTTTATACAGTTCACTGATATTAAATAATTTAATTGAATCTTGCTTTTTGCAAGAAGTTGAACCTCAGATTTTGACCTCATAAGCTTGTATTTAGTGGCATCTTTATCACCATTCATGTTGCTTTAGCTGTCTTTTGTAATGCTGAGAGCTTTGGCTGTTTTGAGGCTGAAGCTGACTGTACTTACAACTGTACGTCTTCTTAGTGATATCCTGCTTTTTGTGCAGCTCACTCCTGGGACTCCGTCGAGCAGAAAATTTCTGCTGAAATATTTTGTGTTTCTGTGTCTCAAAGCTGCTAATTTCAAACTGTATTTTTGAAGGATATAATTTAGAAAATACATTTAATCATAGTATCTGATAAAATGTTTGAACCTACAGCTTTTAAAGGTAATTTCCAGAAATAATGTATAGTAATGAGATATTTCTAGTGAACAAGTTAGAAGTCATACTAGAAGCAGAGTTACTGAGTGTTGGATTTTAGGCTCACTGGTATGTGGGGGGGTTGAGTCTTGTTAATATGCTGGTTTTTATTGTTTCAGAGTTATTAGTGAGAGACAGAGCAGTCTAAGATGAAAGAGAGCATGATGCACTTTTTTCCTCACTGCAGCAACTAGGTAAATCTGTAAAATACCTTCTAAATTGACGTTGCACCAGTATTTCAAGACTGGCTAACAACAGACACAATGTAGATGCATCTTCCCTTTCTCTGTTGGAATTACTGAATGGTGTAAACTTGATAAACTAGTTTTATGCAACTTAATAATATTTTTTTTCTTCTTGCTGAACTGTTCTATTCCATAATTTAGAGGAAATGAACATTAGGTCACTGCAACATTCTTTTTTTTTCTTTTTTTTTTCTTCCTGAACCAGAAGAAATGTGGTAGAAGGGTTTGAGTTTTAAGTCCCCATCACCATTGCTTCTTTGGAGATGTCATGGTTGAAGGTATTGGATGGTGTTGGAAGCACTGATATATGCATGGAATAAGCCAGAGCAACTGGTTTATTTTTTGTGGGCCATCAAATACCATTTACTTATAATCAGTTTCTTGCTTCTTATGATTGCATAGTGAAAGCTTGTGGTCTTTGTAATAGAATTTGGCTTATAATAGGCAATCTATATTGAGGTAAGAATTCATATTACATTAGAAATCCTTGAAACTTCATCACCTTCTGACTGAAGCCTGTAATGCCCTTATGGGTACTCTCATGGCTGATTTTTGACCTGATGAAGGAAAAGTATTATTCATAAGTTTGCAGTTTTTAAAGTGTACACACGATGGCAGCAAATACTTAACTAGAGAAGCCTTGTTCCTATGCTAGAAAAAAGTAGGATGCTGAATTTTCTAATATAAACCAGAATTCCTACAGATTCAATTATTGTTAAGTTATTTATTGAAATATATATTGAGAATTGTTAACTTACTGCTGCAGATTTTGAGAAGGCTTTTCAATTAGAAAACTTTATTGTGGTTTCCACCTGGTTTAATCATAATATTGTCGTAATGTGCTTTCTGGTTTGGATTTGCATTGGTAAAGTGTTTGGACAATACTGTTGGGCATAGGGTGTGACTCTTGTGGATGGTGCTGTGCAGGGCCAGGAGTTGGACTCATCCTTGTGGGTCCCTTCCAACTTGGCATATTCTGTGATTATAAAATTCAGATCAGCCATGGTAGTCCCCAGGAGAGTATGCCCAGAGCAGATGGAGCCTCAGTATGTAGATACAAAACTCTTTTTAAAAATTTTATTTATTTTAATTTTTTCATAATGAATCTATTGAGTTTTAAAGCAATTGTGGTTTTGGAAGGGTATAGTAGTACTCCAAATGCAAATTTTTTTTTGCCAAATGAAAAGCTTTATTGTTAGTAATGTCACATTTTAGATGCTGTTACAAAATATGTTAGTATTGCATAGTACTGTTTAGAGTAGGCAGTTTTCTTTAAAAATGAAAATATAGTATAAAGTGTTATTTATTCCTGTTTTTATTCCTGGGCACCAGTGAAACATTTAAACTGGATCTCTTTCTCTTTTTTCTCTCCCTTTCAAAATGAATATGGCATGTGTCAGTCATCCACCATGATATTTTAAGCCAAGAAGTTACGGTTTGCCACAGTTCCAGAAATAAAACCTTGTGGAAGGTGTAGGTCAGCTTTTGGCTGTGGTACAAGCAGGCTGGTCTAAAATTAAGGATATTTTGGTTCATGTTCAATTACTTGTTCTGTCTATGTACTTTATTTGCAGTAGTTTAAACTTGATTTTCTGCTTAGAATTAATTTTAAGGTGTTCAGCAAATCATGACATTCAGTTGTTTTCTGGGCCTTTTAAATTCAGTTTATTGTTCACAGTGAAGTACCCTGGTGAGCTATTTAACATCCATTACAGTGAGTCATTGTAAGAATTTATTTAAGAGATCCATGATGTGAAGGGTTTTAATTAAATAGCAAACATGTCTTTTGTTCTTCAGTTCAGCTGCTGATTGAGAAGTGAAAAGAAATCTCATTGGTAGTGCTAGGAATGTTGTTGTGGTTCATGGGCAATTCAGCACCATCAGTATAACTGAAAGGAGTTACACTGTTGAGAAAAACATCATCATCTTATCAATCAAGGAGGTGAGAGTTGCTTTGTGAATAATGTGAACTCTGATACATCTTTTTAAAAATTTTTATTATTTGTTTTACTGATGAATCTGATTTTTGTGGAGTGCTTGTCTACCAGCAGATGCCACTCCTCAGCAGCAGACTAGTTTCCCATACTTAACCAGATAGAGGAAGATAGTTATGGTAGACCCTGGTTTTTAGAAACATTGATGGCAGTTTGCCTAGGATTGTCTTTGTTTTCCTCAATAAGAACAACCTATGCTATAAACAATTAAATATTTATATTTTACAATGGAGCTGTTTCAAGGTTTGTTTCCTGCTGATGCATTAAACCCTAGGGCTGCAGAAATGGTAGTATGTGGGGTAAGATGCCTTTGTTCTTCAAAGTTTTGTGTACAGCAGTATTTTAGTTGAATAGAGGATGACCCAGAAATCCTTTAGGACTCAGGGAGCTTCATTACGGAAGGTGGAAAAGTGTCTGTGTTGGAATTGCTGGAAAGATGTAATGAGGAAGACTTGGAAGCTGAAGTCTCAATGGCTTGCAGTAGGCCAAGTCCTTGTAAAACCTTTACACATATGGAAAAACGGCCCAGTTTTAAGTGTAAGAAGGAACTAAGAAGCTGTGCAGTGAAAACAGGCAAGGAAATCCTGGTAAGAATATTCTGTTTGTCATTTCTAAATTTTGAAAAGACATTGTCCTGTGATTATGTGTCCTGGGACATGAATAATGACATACTGCTGTCTCTGAAGTTTAACAGCCATCTTTTTAACAGCGCTGGTGTGCTGGATATGGGCAAGGCCTGTCTTGGCCTCTGTAGACATCTGCAGTAGAAAACTATTTTGATAATTGGTAAATATGATTAGACCACCAGACCCTGGACTGAGATGATGGATGTCACCTTTCCAGCCTCAACCCCTTCCATCTGTCTGCCAGTAATGGAAATACTCCTGATATAGCTAAGAAGTTTTTGATTTTTCACACAGAACCACCTGTGTGTGTTGTTGTTTTCTTCTAAAGGGTTTAGTTTTATATTCCTGGTGAGAGAAGATCTGTTATATATGTGTGTGTGTGTATATATATAAATATATATACACATATTATGCCTCCTTAACTTCAAAAATAATGCAGACTGCTTTCTTGTGGCTGGTGGGAAACCTGTGAAGATCTGGGGATGCCATTTGAGCCCTGGAGAATTAACTGTGAAAAAAGCTATCAGTCCCAATTTTATTGCATTCCCTCATGTTTCCTGGGAAAGTTCTTCTTTAACTTCTAGTTTGTATTCTATTGTTTGGGTTTCATCAGCTCTTCCTTGGAAATAGTATATTCTGCATTTTGTTTTATTCCCATCACTTTCAGGAAAAAGTGTTTCTGACTTCATTTGACATTACAACAAACTTGCTTCTCCTAAGGATGTTTTCTGTAGCATTGATTAGTATCAGTTATCCAGTGTTAACAAACTTAAGTGTTTAACAAAGTTAATTTTCTAGATGTTAACTATTTCCAACCTATTGGGATTGGTTTTTTCTGTATTCATGTATCTATAGCTATCTATGCAGTATACATGCATAGTGTATTTCAAGGGTTTGGCACCATCTACTTCATTGAGTGTTTAATGGCTTTGACTTGAAGCAAAGCATGTTGAAATCGTAGGGTGATTTCAGTGGGTTCTTATGAAATTGCAAGTGGGCTGGATAGTCTCCTCAGTGGACAGCAGCTGTGGGTGAAGTTGAAGTTCCTCTCAGATCTTTTACTGAAGTATGGAGGTAAAGCCATTCATGTATCAGAGTATTTGGTTAAGAGAAAGGAGTTGGAATTTTGCAGTTGGAGAACTTGAACATTTCCTGTTTGCATGCAAGCAAACTTTTGTATTAATTCTGCTTGACAACATTCCAGATGTTGTACTCTGCCATGCAGAGTCTTTGGAGACTCCACAGTGATGGAGTTTTGGAAAAAATTACCCAATACAAAAACTACACACCACAGAGGAGATACTAGGACAAAAGCAAGCAGTGTATGAAATAAGCTTTTGGCTTGGGAATACACCTCTTGCAGAGTGTGCTGGGGACTGTTTGGCCAGAGCATTGTCGAGCTAAAGGTGGGTCTGTACTGCTGAATCGATGTACGTGGGCTGCTTTGCAACTGGCAGTGGAACAGCCCATTTCCATGCTGTTAAACTCTTACGCTCCAAAGCAGGGTGGCCACATCCAAACTGCATGCTGGGAGCAGTCCCTGATCTGTGCCAGCTTACTGGCTGAACTTGGGAGTTGTTTCGCAGAAAGGTGGTTATCCTTGATCAAAACCTGTGCCAGGGACTGTGGTACCAAGCTCCCAGGGTGGGTGGTTGAGTTCTGGTACCTTCTCAAAGCATTACCTGGCAGTGCCGTAAGTTGTTACTGCAGACAGAGCTCTGACTCCTCTGCAGTCAAGTGCAAGTGCTGCTTTTGTTCTGAATTCTTTCTGTCACGCATTAGCAGATTCTCAACAACTGTTAGATTTATCTACCTTTCTCCAAATCAAGACTCGTCATATCTGAAATCTGTGTGGAGATTGAGCTGTCTAAGAAACAAGCTCTGAACTCTCCAGTGCTGTTCTGCTGCTGGTCTGGTGAAATAAGAGGAGACTCTAGGCCATAATGAAATTGCATGTCAAAGCTGGGTGGTGTGTCTGCACAGTAGCATTTGTGAATGTTCAGCTCTGGGCAGGTGAAAAATATATTCCTGGAAGGAAAAGAAAGTGAAAAAACCCACCCTTGCTGTCTTTCTAACCAGGAGGGATTGCCAGACATGTCTTGTTATTCTGCATCCTAGATCCGTAAAATATTTGAATAGTAACATTTACTTAAAATTTCATGTCTGATTCAATTAGAAGGGAGCGTTCACTGCTGTTTCAGAGGCCTCTGGACAGCATAGGCCAGCTGCTGTTCATAGTTATGCTTTGTGTTGATAAGACAAGTAAGCACACACTTTTTCATCGTTCCCTTTTACTGATCTGCTTTTGAAATGTCATGGGCCATGTTTACACTCTGTCATGGGCCACAGAGATGTGACTGAGTTTGGGAAGTTCATTTTGTGTGGTGCCTCTGAGAGGGTGTTGTATGGGTGAAGGAAGAGCTGCATGAAGACGCCTGTTAACTTGTTTGGGTGACAGTGGGTATAGACGAACTCCTGAGTTCCCTGGAAAAACTAGAGCTGCTATCATCTTACACAATACCTCAAGGGCAAGCAGGCAGAAAATAAACCTTTGGGTAATGTCAATTTGTGTATTAGAGCATTTCTAATTATCCTTTGCTGTCATTGAGCCTAATTTGGTGAACTGTTAAGATGCACTGCTTGTAAATTTTGATCAGATTTTTTTTGAGTGCTGTTGCATAGTGTGTATTGTGTTTCAAGTGGAAAGGAGGTTTTGTTCTTCTTTTCACTTGCATATTGTACAAGTAAAGCTGCAGTGACTTTGGTCTAGTGAGGAAAATTATAAATACAGTCTGTTTCTTTTCTGAAAAATAGCTGCTAATGAAGTTTTGTGTTGGTTAAAGAAAGAATAGGATGGAATCTAGCTTATGCGTGTGTTAGTAAAAGCTTATATACTAAAAGAGTTTTATACTAAAATCAGCTGATTATTGAATAATGTTACTATTCTATTACCAATCTCTTAAGTATGTGAACTTGTCTGTCTTAGTGAACTTTGTAGTTGATTTAGTTATTTTGAAACAATTGCCTTGGGGGAAGAACTGTTTGATATAGTATGATATCTTCAGTACTGAAACATTTGAAAAAAATGTAAAATGTGGTAGTCCTCAAAACATAATGTCAGATCGTATCAATAACCTGAGATTTGTATTTTAAACATTTTTAACTTGAGGGTAATCATTAAAATATAACTTGGGCTAATCTTGGGGTTTTAATGAATAGAGTAATAAAGCAGAGGTAGCCTGGAAGACCTTGACTTGGAAGGGCCATTTTAGATCAGGTTGGTTGTGGCCTCATCCAGTCCTTTACACAAACCTTTCTGGGTTTTGCTGGTAGAGGTTGTGTAGAGGATGTGGAGAAAAGATTTAACTTAAAGTATAATTTTCGAATGTTAGCTGAGAAGGTTCCCAAAGTTTCTTATGTTCAAGCAAAACTAACTACAGTTCCAAAAGTCAGTTGTAACCTAAGTCACATTTCACAGCTGAATGGTACTCAAGTACGAGTGCTGACTCAGCACTTTGAAAGTACATGATCACTGACACACATTGGTATCCTTTGTGGCACATTTAATCACTTGGTTTCAATCCAAGAGTAGTACATCCCCAAAAATTGGAAGTCATACCGTATTGGGTTTTGCCTAATAATTAGTTAGGTTTGTATATAAATGTAACTATGTAGGTGTGATGTTGGCAGGGGGTTTATGTTTCAGCAATATGTTTATGCAGAGACACAAGTCAGCCATATAAATTGCATCTGTCGTTGAAATGAGGATTAATGAGCTAGACAGTGTGGAATGTAACTGTTACGGAACAACTTTCATGCAAGAGCTTGGAAACCTGTATTATACTGATGTGAATGCTGTCTGCATCATTATTAATTTTTATTGTGTTGTTTTTGATGGGTTGTTTGCATACTTATTTGCACAAATACACACTTTTAATGCACAGTAACAAGTATAAGAATAAATGAAGCGTATGAGTTTGTACATCTTTTTCTTTTGAAAATCAATGCCATGGTATCTAAAAGACTTAGTTCCAGTCTTTCATGGCATTAGATTGATATCTAACAGTTTCACTTGAATTTATTTAGTAGTCTAGCAGAAAGCATGCAGCAGTGTGCAGTGGATTTAATTGCAGTGTGAACAAGCGCTTTGAATTTGTTTTATTTGGCTTTGTCTTTTTTTTTCTTCACCTTCAGATGTTCAGTTCTGTTGTGTGAGACTAAGTCCTCATGATCCCTTGTACTATTTAGCATATCCTATTTGTTGATTAAATCTTTTGGTACAGTGATGCATCTGTCACTGAGTACTTACCAAGTTACTTGCCAAAGGTTTCCTTTTTCTTGAGTAATGGGACTTTTTTGTTTTCGTTTGTGATTAGATAGCTTGTAGGAGCATTGCTGAGGGAAGATAGATTCCGAAAAACATTTCAAATAGGTATGATAATTTTGACAGCAGTTGTAGCAGAACTTTCCCAGGGAAATTCTCTACCTACCTGATGAAATAAAGCATTACCAAGCTGGGTTTTGTAAAGGAAGTTGTTTAGCAAAGCTGTTATTTTTAAATTCACTGCTATAGTAGATATAGCAAAGAGTTCAGTGAAGATGAGGAGATCTGCTTTATTTTTGTCCTAAATATAGTAGAATACAAATGATGGGGACCATCACTTTTCCCCAGTGCTGTATGGTCTCGTTTTCAGTGTTTTTGTCTTTTGAGAAATTAAAAATTCATGTTAAAATGTTATGCTCTGACACAGAGAAGTTAAATTTTTTTCCAGTTTTCTAGGGCAGCAGTCAATAGTCAAGGCTAGTCCTGCACTATAGCAGCAGGTGGACTTCAGGCTGAATTTACTGTAGTGCACATGCCTGTCGGTCAGAGGTCCATGAGGAGCTTTCAATGTCTAGTCCATGGGGACATTTCAGAAGCAGCCCACAAGTGGGTTTTGGAAGAAGTGTTTATTCTGATCTACCCGTGTCTTCTATGATAGAAATGATGCACGTGCTGGGATGGCAGAGGAACCCTTGCAGTCCGACGCCTTCCTGTGCATGGCCAGTGCTCAGAGCTGTGACCTGCAGCACATGTGTGCTGTGTTCACCTGCTGCATCTCATGATACAGGTGAGGGGGAGGGCTTTCCCCTACATCACTGAACAGATGTAGTGGGACTGGTCTAGGCTCCCCTCTCAACTGGTGCCTTCACAAATTATTTTTTTCAGAGGTACATGAAACATTCTGCAGGACAGCAAATCATGCTAATATTCATCCCCCCCTTTAAGACTGAAATAAACCCCTGCTCACAAAGACCGCATAAACTGCCATTCATTGTGATCCATGAGGTGCTGCTCTGCTTGCGGGCAGATGTATACAAGATTTTCTTTTCCATATTTGTATTCGGCTAGCAAGGAAAATCCATTAAGACGTATGAACAACTCAAAAATAATTCAAGTTTTTATTGCTCTAATAGCATTGCATTGCTTGAAATAAGTCCAGAGTAATTTTAAAGCCATGCAAATATAAGCTGAGATAATTCCTCAGTGTTGAAAAGTCTTAAAACACAAATGAAACCTCTTGAATAGCTTTAGTATTCTCTGACTAGAAATGAGGTTCTGGTAGAAACCTTATTTATTGCATCATCAGTGGACAGCAGGCAGAGATTTTTCTAAACTTATTATATAGTCAGTTTGAAAACTCTTCCTGATCATATACAGTAGAAAAAGAACTTGGTTCTTAATTCAGTATAAACAAACAGTGCAGTGGTTTGACATTGATGCTAATGATAGGAGTATCATTGTGCTAGTGTGGAGAGAGCAGCTGAACAGATGGCAGTGCACCATACCAAAATGATTACCACTTAGAGCAGAGGTAGTTTATCATGGGAGTTTAGGACATAGAACTAGTATGTGACACTTCCCATTCATGCTGTCTTCGCCATGGGCAGGCTGCTTCTGCTCCAAATGTTAATGCTTTCTTTACCTCTGAGTGAAGACCATGGCACTTGGCTGTGGAAGCACCTGCGAGGCTGGCAGCCAGAGCACAGAGCTGAGCTTGCCCAGTCTTAATGTGGTGCATCTCCATTTCTGAAAGGTTGCCCTGATATTTTCTTGTCTCTGGTGGTTTTACGTGCTTTAAAGTATTGAGGTAAATTAATTTCTGTTCCAGTTCAACACATATCTGTTTGCTTGGGACCAGACAGCTTGTTTTTGCACAGAGAAAAAGTAGAGGTTCTAGGTGGGTGAGAATTTTCAGGAGTATGTAGGCAGTCTGGATTTTTGTTGTGAAGCCTTAGAGCTTTGTTAACTGAGTGTTCACTTAAAAGTGAAGTACATACAGGTATAAGCTATTTGACATACTTGATTTCCATCCCTTAATTTTCCCCCTATCCTATTTTCCCTGTTATTTGCTAATTGAAAGCAAGCCCTCTTTCGTAGCTAGAAAACCTCTGGCAATAGCAGGAAAAAGAAAGAAAGAAAAAAGAACAAGATGTAAGTGAGTTAATTTTAAAGTATTTGTTGTATAGAGATTACAGGAGAACGTGTGGAGGCTTGAGTTTGATATGTATTTGATCTCCCCAAGAACAGTACAGAATATTTGATTTTTTTTTAAGAAGTACGTTCAGATTAGCTGTGTCTACAGTACTTTATTGAATTTTGAAACTTGTTTAGCAGATGACTGAATTTTCCTTTTTGATTTTCTGCTTAATCTCTCCAGTTTTCTGTAACAGCACAGCCTTCACTTGCTGTATTGTGACAGACACTATGAAAATCCTCTTAAATGTCGGAGCTGTTGGATAAATGGATAGTAACTTGCAGATGATTACAGAAGTTTTTTGGTTTTTCAGATTTGAGGGTTCTGATGTAGTCCATATAGATTCAATGCTCCCTTTTAGCAGCTCTTGACTGTACTGATGACACATTTGTTTTTTTCAGTTAACTTCTGTGGCTAGTTCTGAAGTAGTTCAGAAATTATATAAAAATCTGCAAGTTAAAAACTCTTGGTAAGATACATAGGTTTGTAGGCTTTAGAGTTTTTTACCTTAAGAAACTGCTGAAAGAATAAGCACAGTTTTAGAATTATGTTTAGAATGGGAACTTTTAGTTTCTCTGAGCATCTTTGTCTGCAGTTAAACCAGAGGACTTTCTGGCTACATGTGTTATATCACAATATTTTAGGAAAATAAAACAGAGTAAGGAACTTTATGTTGTAATTTTGAGAGCAGTAAAACTAAAGGTGGAGGAAATACTGTGATTTATTCTATTGGTTGGAGGATATGGAAGACTTTTTAAACAATGTATGTTATTAATTTCATTTGACAGTGTCATAGTTTGACACTGGCCCAATGCCAGGCACCCACAAGAGCCGCTCGCTCACCCTCCCCTGCCACAGCTGGGTAAAAGGAGGGAAAAGGGAAAAAAAAATAAATGAATGCTTCATGAGTGAGATAAGGACCGGGAGAAACACTTCAAGGGCAAAACAGGCTCAAGTTAAGTTGCAAAGTGAATTTATTACTAACAGAATCAGAGGAGGATAATGAGAAGTAAAATAAGCCCTTAGAACACCTTTCCCCCCCAGCCCCTCCTTCCTCCCCACTGACAGCGCAGGGAGACGGGGCATGGGCGTTTGGTCAGTCCATCACTGAGATTTCCTTCTGCTGCTCCGGGAGAGGAGTCTTCCCCTGTGAGGCCCTGGGGTCCCTCTCACGGGAGACAGTTCTCCATGAACTTCCCGGCNCTCCAGGCATCCACCCGCTCTGGCACAGGAATCTCCCCAACGGGCTATGGGTGGATCTCTACATCCCACGTGGACCCATGGTCTGCAGGGGGACAACCTGCTTCACCATGGTCTTCACCACGGCCTGAAGAGGAATCTGGGCTCCGGCACCTGGAGCACCTCCTCCTCCTCCTCCTTCTCCACTGACCTTGGTGCCTCCATGTTGTTTTCCCTCACATGTTCTCACCTCCTCCTTTTCTCTGACTAGAATCCAAAATCTTATGACTTTGTTTTGATTTTCTTCTTAAATATGTCATCGCAGAGGCGTTACCAGCCTCTCTCATTGGCCCAGTTCTAGCCAGCAGCATGTCCATCTTCAGAGGCATCAGCCATTGGCTCTGCCAGACATGGTGGGAAGCTCCCAGCAGCTTCTCACAGGAGCCATCTTTGTGGCCCTCTGCTACCTAAAACCAGGCCGTGCCAAACCAGTACACAGAGGTAGGTGTATGTGTATACAAAGCATATATGTGGTCTAAAACTTGAACGTCATTTAACGTATTTTGCTGCAGCAACAAGAACTAAAAAAATTTGCACTGGGTCTAGCACAGAGAGTAATAAGTTAACCTTTTTTGCCTTTTATTAAGTACTGTGAAGTAGATGTTAATTACAGTAACAAGCTTTCTTTCCATAGAGTGAGTTTACAAATACAGACCAGCGTACTGTTAGTTGTCTTAAGAAAAATGTCAGTTATATCAATTTGCATTTCTTTTCAAAGAGATGTCCTATTGCTCCTGTTTAAAAGTAAGAAGGACTGAATTGCAACCAAACGACTGTGGCCAAATACACTGATTTATTTTTACAGAGTAGGACCTTCAGAAGTTCCAGACTAAATGTCATACTTAGATAAGTAACACCCTTGTAAGAATTCACCTGTGTTTCCCAGTGGCAGTATTTTTTTCATTTTTTAAATCATGAGTCTGCCAATGTGTAGGCTTTCTTTTATTGATGGCCAGTCTCCTAGGTAGTGCTCTGTGAAGAGCACACCTCAAAATGTTGAAGAAGCAGGTAGATAAACTTCCGTGACTCCTTGTTTGTCTGTTTTAAATGCCTCCACAAGCACTGAGGTAGGGCTTGTCTCTCTCCTCTGTAACTGGAGGGACCATGCTAATACTGGCCAAAAAAATCAGCCTCTGATTCAGTGTTTTGTGATGCCAAATTTGCTTTGCTAAATTAGTATCCCATGTATTGTATTGGAACAGGTAATGTTGACAGTGTTAATTTAAAACTGGGGATGTTTCTGTCCGTTTGTCCTAACGGGTGAATCTGACTTCTAAACTAATGACCTTCTTGTATGTTTATTAAATATTGCCCATGACTTTTTACTTAGTTCATTCAAGCACGTATTTCTTCTACAGGTCCATTAAAGTAAAAAATTCAGCGCACCCTCGGCAGAAAGGTTATTTGTGGTGTCACGGAAATCAGTGTAAGATGCCCGTTAGTGGATTAATTTTTTGTTTGTACTTGAGGTTTTCTTCGTCGCTGTATTAGTTTTTGTTTCTAATGAGCATATAGAAATGTGTGCAATGGAAAAATAAGAATGCCAAATCTCTTTTGGATATATATGTGTACTTTAAATGCATCATTAGAAGAACATGCATGGAAGTCTTTGACGTGTTATCATCTGGGATAGATAATCTTTTGCATGTTCTTAGTATCTAGCGGTCTGGCAAGTAATGTGGTTGTCTTGGAAACAGGCTTTATTTTCCTTTTGTGAATATCTAGATGTGAAATCATCTTCCTTGAAAATCTAGAAGTAATACTTCTGAAAGAAGTAACTGCAGATTTAAGATGCTTGTCCTCTATTTAAAGAATTGATACGGGATTCTGTAAGTGATGTTTGCATTGTGAGCTTTAATTATAGTTGTGTGCTTATGTTGCTAAAACAGTCTTTAGTGGTTTTTTTTTGGGTAAAATGCTTGCACTTAGTGTTGATGTTTGTCTGGGAATTATCTGCAGTGAAACACTTTGCCAAGATTTCCTAGCTTAGTGTTTAAATAGAAATATTACAGTGTAACTGATGCATTAGAAGTGAAATTCCTAAAAACAAACTGATACTATGACTTCCAGTCTTTTCCCTTGCCTTGTTTTAAATTAACAGCATGTGATAAATCCTTGGATATTCTGTGAGATTATAGCGTAATATTTACCAGACAAAACATCAGCCATAGACAAAAGTGCAGAGAACAGCTTTTTTATTAGCCAAAGAGCTACCATGCGTGACATAAAATGTTAAAGTAAAATAGAAACTGAGTCAAGAAATAACCATCTTTCAAATTGCTGGGTTTTTATTAGGATTTGTATGAAAATATGAAATAGTGTTCTTGAAATTTAATTTTTCTGGTCTATATCTTATTTGTCCAGTCACAGCAGTCTGATAGCTTCGTGCTACCAACAGTGTAGTTTCATCCTAATTTTTACAGATGAAGGTCCAGACTGAATAATTTTCCATGTTTTGTTCTTAAATTGTTATGTTTAGTAAGTTTTTTAGTGGAGTTTTTAGTATAGTTCTCTTCCAAGTGTTTTTGTCTCCAATACCAATTTAAAAGGCTTTCAAATACTAACATGTACTTCAGAGAAGAATATTTTTTAAAGTCTCTCATAAAAGAACTGCTTTTTTCAGTGGAACTTACACTTTGAATGATACAACCCATCCAAGGGTAGAGAACCATGGCAAGATCTTGTTTAGCCATTGGAACCCAATTGCATGACCATTTCTTTCATTTTACCTCCCATCTCTTCCTCCTGCTTCATTTCTTGTACTGCACCCACATTTCAGATTGATCTTTCTTTCCAGAACTTAATTGGCTGTTTTATTTTTTGCTTAAATGTTCAAGTATGTTCCAGTTTTTTTTAACTTCCGTATTCCCTAGAGTAAGATCAAGCTTTCTATATGAGGCCTGAGATGAAGCTTATTGACCTAAGTGGAGAGAATCTGAAAGATTATGGTTGTTATCAGATGATGCAAAAAGCTTTTAGTGACGTGTATTTTGGCCCCAGTGTACAACAGTGGTGTAAGTATTCTGCACCCAGAAAGAAATAAGTAATCACAGCTTGTTTTTCCACGAATGACAGTAGTCACTCTGATGTACTCTAATGGTGTTGTGTTCCACTTTGGATGTAGTACCATTTATATGTGTTTACCTTGATGGCCAGGCCATAAACTTCCCACTTTCACGTCAAGTTATGATCTCATAAATCTTACATTAAAAAGGACGTTAAAAAAACATGTTTTTTAAGCTACAAACAAAGCTGAGTTAGTCCTTGAGCTTTTTTCACAATCCTCTAAATAAATGTTATTACTTCCAGTTTAACAGTATTAGTTAACTATGTTCAGAAAAAGCAGTCCATTTTATACCTTCCTGATCAAATAATAATTCTCCATGCTGATTACTAAGTATTACATAATTATATTCCCTGGCTCCATTTTAGCGGAACAATTTTTCATTCTTTGCTCCCAAACTGCAAACAAGCAAGCAACCAAAAAAAAACCCCCAAACCCCTTATGGTAACAATTCTATATAGTTACAGTATGTGCATCATTGTGTTACTGTGATCTGTTCCCTGAAATTGGTTAATAGTCATGTACTCTAGCATCCTTCTTGAATATCCTAGGAAAACCTGATACAGTTGAAGTTCTCATGGCTTTTCCTTTCAGATTAACTTTTAGTAAACTTCGACGTTTTCTTGTTCCTATTCTTTGTTATACTGAGATGTTGTCTTGGAGAAAGGTGTTTTACCTTTGTGCATTAGAAATTAGAAATGGTGACGTGGTCTTTCATCCCCAGAAATGAAATTATGCATAATTCAAAGTTAGTTCTAAGGATAAAGAGTAAGTACAGTATTTTTTCTCTCATGTGTTTCACTTCTGGATGTTGCCAAGTCTGATACCAGCAGCGTTAGGAAAAGATAAACTCCAGGGGAGAGATTGTAGAATCATTCAAGGAAAATTGGTATTTTTGTTGCCTTTTGTAATTAAAAAAGCATGAAACAAAATAATTAATGGACATTTTCCTTTTACCATATGCAAGGAAATTGGTTAAATACAGTCATCTACCGCCAGAGACACAGACACATGTAGTAGCTTTCTCAGTGCTGAGACTCACATCTCTGGAGGACAGTGTATCCAGTCATCACATCATGTTTAAGACAGGAAGTTTCTCTCTCCAATGCCCAGCACAAAGACAAGCTACATCTCTAGCTTTGCTTAGGCACGTGATATTTAGGTGTAGGCAGTCACACTGCAAGTGCATGATGTGGCTTGAAATGACCTCTGCAAATCTTTCCATCTAATAATGGACTGGAATACAAAATAGCTTATCCAAACTGCTCTTCACACAACTTGTTTTAGAGCTTCTCATGGATTACAATTGGGTATATTTGTTAGAAAAGAGAGGATTTTGTTTCATCTGCATAGTTTTGGGGGGGGAGGGGAGGTTGGAGATGTATCCTGTAATGAGATGGATTCTCCATACTCATCATCTTATAGGGTACTCAAGGAACCAGTTTGCTATCTGGCAAACCGTGTCAGTTTTGTACTTTTTGTGTTTTGTATTTGCTCAATAGAACCTGTGTGCTGCTCTGCTCTCCCTGTTTTTCCTTTTCTGGAGTGCCACTGTAGTGGCTGCTGCAGCAGAGGGACAGGGACAGTGGCTGTGAGTTACCAACTCTGATGTAGCCCCATTTTTGGATGTTTTTCTCTTTGGGGATTCTTAAACTACCCTCCTCAAAAGGCAGTGGTGCACAGGGGAGGAACAGGAAACATTCTGGGAGGAAGGCATTTTTCAGTTGCTGGATTTGAAAAAAAAACTTTAATTTTTTTTTTTTGTTTCGTATAATCTGAAATTCTCAAAATTTTGTATGAAAATGTGCTTTCCTTTAATTTCTGAGAAGAGTGCTTTTTTTTAAAATAAGAATGAGTAATGTTTCAGCATTAATAAAAATAAAGTACTCTTTTTGATACTTTTTCTGGTTCTTATTTATAGGCATTTTAAGTTTCTTCTTAGTGTTCTTATGGCTTAAGCTACTCAGTCTAGTTTTTAAGTGTTTCTAAGTAAAATGTATCTGAATAAAACGTACTTATTTAATATGTTGTATCCTGACTTCTGCTTAATGGAACCCTTTATTGTAAATGGACAATATCAAGGGTGGGTGAAATTTGAAATGTGACAGATTTTTTAAGCTTGTTTAAGGCATCTTACTCTTTACATCTAAGAGCTGTCAGAAGGTGGTAGACAGATCTGAGAACAGCAGCATTTATAACCAAATTGCTTTCATGAGATGTAGATAAATCATTCAGCAGGAGAGCTAATTATGTCTGTAGCCTATAGCATAGCCACGGGTATCCTGGCCGTTAGCTACCTTGGTGCTTCACTCAAGCCGAAGAGCTTGTGTTTGCAGTGTGTTTAATTTGAACGACAAAGGTTTGTATGTGAATTCAGGGAGGATTGGAATATTATGTAAGCAATACCTCAGGATAAGCAGTGGTGAGCAGAGGACATGGACACCATTTTGTTGCTTACCTCCGTTGTTACAGCCTTTGTGGGCTGCAGCACCATCCCAGGTCTCTGACTTGGCAGCACTGGGCACCTTAGCCCAAACTGCCCTGTTGAAGGCTCTTGTATGGCTTTCTCCAACATGTTAGTGCTGGGTTTTGAAGCCAGAAAAGTTTGTGTTACTTTGCACGACTCCGCCTCTCTTAGTAGATAATTGACGATGATGTTGAAAGACTGTGTGCTCTGATGTTGTTAATGAAGGAGAAGCTAGAACAAGAAAACACGAAGGAAAACATTGGTTTCTGTCATAAATAAGCTTGTCTCTATTTCTTTCTTGTATATGCTTGGTGTGTTGTTACGCATATGATGGATGCTGAGGTGATTCAGATGCCACAAGAGAAAGTTGTTTTTTCACCTTCTGTCAAGACTTGCAGTAGGAGCTGGACATCTTTATTCCCTAGAGGTTCTCTGCTGTGCCGGCTACCTCAGAGTGAAAGTCTTGATTCTTCACTCTGTTGCCCTTTTCCCAGCGATTACTATTTTAATTATTCACATAAGAAATTCTTCTCATGCTCTCATATGTCATTACCTGGTATCATTCAAATACCATTTGATGGGTATTTTCAAAAGCAGGGGGAAGGCTTACTCAGAACCCTTTGTAATATATTGATTTTTCTTTTTTTTACATGTTAATGGTGTGACCTTTACAAAAGAAAGGTGATTTAAAATTTAAAATTTGAAATTGATAATACATTGCACCTCTTAGAGGATGTGTGACTTTATATAGCTGTTTATTCACATCAGTTAATTAATTTGGCAGTAATTGTATTTTATGCAATTTTTAAAACGTTTAGGGCTATTTTAAGTAGTCTTATCTGGTGAAATATAGGTTGTTATGAGTTAATGTGTATGTGAGTGCATGAAAATTTTCACTGTAGTGGTGTATTAAGCTGAGCTTAAATGTGGTAAAATTTTCCTGGGTTTATTACTGCATTTCTAACTATACTTACAGCTTCAGGCAAAATGTATGAGGATACTCTGGAATTTCATGGAGTGTAGCTCCCATTTAAAAATCACTTCTGTAATACTGTACCTTTTTCTGATTCTCAATTTAACATCAAAATGGTTTTGCAGTAAAAAAATGCAGTAAATGATTTGCAGAATTCTATTTGAATGAATATGAAATAGTTAATTCAACATATCTCTGCACAATAATAAGAACGGGTTGCTCCTTGCCGTGCTGTTCATTCACAGCTGTTTCTTCATGCTGCCACCCTTAGCAGCATGTGCTTGATTTTGCTCTGAGTAGCAGCAGAAACACTTGAAATGCTGCAATTTGAAATTAACTTCCAGGGAGCAATGAACAGCAACAGGTGGCCTGTCAGGCCATGCTAATTTTTTTTTTATGTCACCCTGAGAAAAATAAATTTAAAGTAATCTGATAGCATTTTTTAGTGCTTGACTGTGCCCTGTTTGTTTAACACATCTCAGAGTAACGTTTTCTGATCTGGCCACAGTAGTGTTTTTTATCAGTGCTGTCATTAATTTGGCTGCAAGTGGAGATAGTCTTTTTGGAATGGATGAATACTTCAGCTTTATACTTCAACTGCTTAAAGGAGATAAAAATTTTAGACCTTTTTTAGAGAGAAAATCTGACTAGGAAGTGAATTGTACAGGTAGTTACTGTGAACAGACATATCTTACTGAGATTTTTGGAGCAATTATCTATAATGTAGCATTGTACATGTTTAGGAGGATGCCAGAGAAAATAAAAATTATGATTGCTGTTCTTTCCAGTGAAAAAGAGCAAATGGGCGCTTAACCCATTTAATTTTATGATTAAATCATAAGTGTCTATCAGCACTTTGTATTAGCATATGTGATAAATGTGTGTCAGTGTGGACTAGACCTGGTAGGAGTCTATAGATCTGGCAGTCAGGGAGTGGGGCTTTTGGTTGTGTGATTTTTGCTTTTATTTTTCTATTTAATCCTTTCTCAACTTGGAAAACAAGAAGGCTGATGCTCTTTCTGTACTGTGTGGTATTTTAAACCTCAAATGTCACCCATCCCCTTGCCCTTTTAATGAATTTGTGCATTCTGTGAATGCTTGTGAGTCAGAGAGCAGAGGAGAACTTTGTATTTGCTTCACTTAGTGAATTTAAACGAAAAACCCCTAAGGTTATTGATTATAGCAAACACTCACCTGTTTTTTTGTATAAATCATTTACAGGTTCAAGCATTTATTCATATCATAGCATTTTAAGAGAGCCTGATGCTTGGGTTCAGCATGCATGCTGTAGATGCCAGTGATCTGAGGCAGAACCATCACCTATGAGGAGTGCATCAGACCTTTCAGGTGGGGGATGTGCCTCCGCACTGGTGATAGGGAGAGTTTTGGGGTGTCTCTGCGGTTGCACACACTGATGGCAATGCAGTGACATGGCCAGTCTGCACCTTGGACTGTTACCTTGGGCCTTCTTTAAGGTGAGGAGAGTGTCTGTGATATGGATGGACAGCAGGCTGGGATTTAATACGGAATAAATCAGCCATCTTTTGATGGCAAATGGTCAGGAGAGGTTGTCATGACTGGAACTTAATTCTGATCCTCTGTGTTTCTGGTGGCAGTCACATACAATGGGGAAAGGCTTTTGCCATTCAGCTAGTGGTTTGGGTTTTGCTTGCTTTTTTCATGTAAAAGCCCAGGGAGTTTACAGCTGGTGCAGGCAGAAGATCATTGCAATAAGAGCTACTTCCAAAGAAACAACCAACCAACCTAAAAAACTACCAGGGAGGAGAGCTCTTGTGTCCCTCTGCCATCCTTGTATGTATTGAGCTTGGCTCTGTGAGGGTGCAGGATTACTTGTGTTCCATTTTGTGTCTCCTGTCTCTGTTTTTGTGAGCACAGTGTGAACCATAATTGAAATAAGATGCCTTTGAAAAATCTGCTAGGGATTTGTGTCATGATTGACAAAGGAGTTTTGTTATATTTGGAAGATGCAGTTAAATATAACATAAAATGAAAGGCAGAAGCGAAGTAATTGCCCTTGTTTGAGGAAGCTAAGCAAGAGTTTGTTTCAGTTCTGCTGGTAAGGAAGATGGCACTGAAAAATAGTTAAATTCTGTATCTGTTAGGTTCTAATGAAAACTAGACCATATATGAACATGCTGCTCCTTATTACCTGAGAGGGACTGTGATCATTGTATTTTATGATGAAAGTTATATTATTGAGAGAACAAATGTTATCTTCTCCCTTCTTTTTTTTTTCATTATGCTTTTAAACCTATTACAGAACTTTGGAGTTCAGCACATTAAGTTCATGTGCTGTTACGAAAATGGCACATTTTCTGTGTAGAAGCCAAATCTTAAATTACTATGTACCATCAAGTCATGTAGTACCTTTCCACAAATCACTGATCACATAATGATAGTATTAATTTCTGAGGGAACAGTAATGTATTAAACAGTTAAATATCCCAGGCTTTGTTCGTTCCTCATCTAGGAACAGAGAAAAAGTGAAATATAGATCATCTCTTTTTCAGCACTTTTATAAAGGCTGAAACATAATTTCTTTGGTGCATCACTGACTTTTGGTAAAGTGAGGTGAGAAAGCTCCATGTTCTGTCAGGAGCCAGCCGGAACCCATCATGTTTCCAGGGTCCAGTTTTGAATTTCTGCTCACATTGCAAATCGATGTGAAACTGCATCCATTGATGCTTTCTGGCATGTACAAAACATTTGTTCAGCTAGAAAACGAGTGGGGAAAAAGAGCCAGTGGTGGTGTCCAGATGGGAGCCCACTGGAGTGCTGTGAAGCAGAACACCTGCTATGTATGAGGAATAGGGGACGTACAGTCCATGACCATGGATTCAGGGCACCTGTGAGAGTGGGCGTTGCAGCTTTGTTGAGGACCACCCTTCCGAGATCTGGATTCTGTAATGCTGATGTGCTGTGAAATGAGATGCTGTGATGTTAGATTAAAAAAAAATTGCAGCCTCTTTGCCGGTAATTAATTTGGTATTTTTGGAAAACAGTCAACAGTTTGTAAAACTGTAACTATTCTTCAAATGGACTTCAGTTATTTCTAGGTACCAGAGCTCAAGCCTGCAGCAATAGCTGTGGGCTGCTCCCAGGAGGTTGTTATTAACAATGGGGAGGACTTTTCTCCTGCTGTGGAACCTGCACTGGTAGGACATTGCATGGAGGGGTTTTTGGGGTTTGTATGTTCAGTCAGATCTCTTGATAAGACGTGGAGAGTTTTGCATTGCTTGCTTTCAGTATTGTCTCTGAATTATATGCTGTGAATGTTGTTGTTTGGTATAATGAGAGTGGTGTGGGGTTTGTTTGTTTGTGTGGTTTTTTGGTTGTTGTTTTGGTTTTTTTTTTTTTTAATGTGGGTTTGTTGGTTTTTGGTTTTTGTTTTTTTTTTTTTTCCTAGTCCAGAGTCAGTACTGACTGGATTGTTCTGTGCAGAAGTGTGAAGATAGAGTAAAATAGAATTAGGTGGAGTAGTTGATGTGTCACTGTCAGTGTGTTACTGGTCTGCTCATAGCTTCAGAGATCACATTTGTCCATCCTCCTTAATAAGAAATTCTGTAAATTGCAAAGTTGAAGAATTAACCCATTATAATGTTTTATCATCATTATCATTTGATTGTTCAATCATTGGCAAAACACCTATTTAGTTCCTTTTAAACCCTACATCAACTCTACCATGAGGTAATACCACTGAGGTACAGGTTTACCACAGGATTTAACTGTGGTGTCACTGTTCCTGAATGCCTGTTTAATGTAAAAGCAGGAGAGGTGATGTTGGGAAGAACCTTGAAGAATCAGTTTGGTTCAGAGTCTGTACAAATAAAAATTTACTTTTGTTTGCCCCAGTTTGTTGTAGCTATCTGTTTTCTTTAAATAGCCATGAACTAAAGGAACAGGGCTGGTAAGATCCTGCTGGCTTCAGTGAGGCTTGACATGGTCCATTAACTATGTAATTTAGGTTAGTAAATGGTGTCATTTTGAAATTTGTCACGGGCTCGTGAATATCTTTCTTTCTTCTCGCCCACTTCTCTGGAATTATTAGACATACAGCTGAAGTAGTGGCTTTAGTTACTTTGCTGGTAATTGGATTAACAATTCACTATGCAATGCCGAGGCTTCTTTTAGCTGAAAATTGGGAGTTAATGCTTATTTCTCATTGCTATAATGCTGTGCTTTTGAATACTCCTGATAGTTAATACTTTCTTAAAAAAGCGTTACCAGGTAACAGTCATAATTTTTATTATTAAGAAAATAGTTTTTTTAAGTTTGGTTTCTTACAATATATTCAGAGTTAAAGGTACTTTAAAGGATACCATACTGAAGTAGGAGAGAAGCCTGTATTTTTTCCAATTAAAAATTAACTTTTGAAATTAATTTCCTAATTGCAGAGTTTGTTTTTAAGTACCTCTTAAGAAAAATATGAGTTCAGGCTCCCTTCCAACCTGGTGTTTAAACGTGTACTTAACTTTTAAGCATCCGAGTAGGTTCGCTGACTTTGCTAACTACACACACCACGAGGCTTTTGAATTCACTCACTGCAACTTCTTGAGAGGTGCTGCAGTGGGGCTGGTGCTGGGCAGAGGGAGCTGGGGAGCGCATAGCATCCGTGTGTGCAGGGACCATGGGCACAGCAGTAGCACTGCCAGCACTGCCAATTTTGCAGAGCTGCCCTCCTTGCAGAACCCTGAGTGTTGTAATTTAGAGAAGTCGTAATGGTCAAAGATTGCTCCAAAGTGGTGAGAAAACAATTTTCCATCTGTGCCCTCATTACCAGTGTGACCCAACAGCCATTTCCATTTCTGCCCTTGAGAAGGTTTTGCTTTTCTTGTGGTGCTCAGCCTGGTGTTGCTGTAATACACACTGACTGTGTCGCCTGTCCACCGACATAAATGCTGTTATCTAAGTAAATGTGGTCCAAATGATTTCTGTTACAACAGGATTGTAAGTAAGTCTGAGCAAACTTAAATATGTTCAAAACAGTGCGGGAAGGGGGTTATCGTTTTCTTTTTTTCCTTTGGGAATGAGAATGCAAAGTAGGTATCTGTCCTTTAAGCCCCTTCTTACTCTCCTCTAACTTTTAGTTTTGTTAACTAATTTCTTCCAAAAAACTGGCAGAATGCCAGAAGTCTTGCAGTTACTGAATTTCTACTGCCCTTGGAACAGTCCAGGATGGATGCAAATGACCTTATCAGTTCTGAGAAAGGCAGAGTGGTTAGGCAGAAAGGCTTCAGAGCATTTGTCTAATTGTAGAGTGCTTTTTCTAACACATTTCTTCAAGAAGAATACTTTTCTGGATATATCAGTTTACAAAGTGTATCCTATTGATACCTTGCTAGATAGGAAAAATTATTTTAATAAATATATTAGATCTATAATTAAATTTTCTTTTGTTTTCAGTAGTAGTATATGATAGGACATTAATCTGTACATATATGCATTTTAAACTAGCTACATAAAATTGACTGTAGATACTAGAAATGCTTTAATAATGTTTCTTTCTTACAAAAATTGTAATTGTTTTTAGTCATTTGTTATCGATTAATAGACTGTTGTAGGAGATTGTGTAGAAGTATGTTATTACTGTAAAATGCTATTAAAAAAAGTTGACCTGAATCTTGCATTTGTTAGTTTTGTGACCTTTATTTTTCTTTCTCATTAGAACTATGCAGCACTACTCCAGCAACAAATTAATGAGGACAAACAAAACGTGAGAGAAAAGGCTGTATATGGAATTCAGCTCACAGAAGAAAAACTTAATGACTTCCGTGATGAACAGATTGGGCAGCTGAAGGAACTGATGGTCGAGGCTACCAAACCTAATAAAAAAATCACCATTTCTAAAGACTCAGAATACAAAACCTAAAGGATTTAAAAAATTATTTTAATGCATATGGAAGCATTTTGAAACTGCTTTTTCCAGTTGTACTTGAATGTGGTTTCTGTGAGATAATGGACGCTGCTGATGCTATAACTTGTCTGAAATGGATGTGTTTGGCTTTCTGTGCAAGAATAAATGGAAAAATGGAATAATCACAACACTTTTATGTTAATTGCATTATTTTTGTTTTCTCTTTTTTTTTCTCCTAATGGATGTTGAAGACTGAAAGAATTTGGGAAAAGTAAATTGGCATTTTTAAAATATAAAGTTATTAGTTTTGGGTTTCTTGTTTTGTAATCTTGGCACCTAAAGAGCAAAGCATCTTTCTGTTTGTCTGTCGTCATCTTCCTTAATGGAAAAGATGCAATTAGCATTTATTTTCTGGTGAGGATTCAGTAGACAAAGGAATGGTACTAGAGTGGGTTTGTTTTCATGGAAAGAAATGAGCAGTATTAGAAAAACATACTGTTGGTGAAATTGGAAGTTGGTTTTCTTCTTGAACTTTATTGTGAAATGGACTTTAAAAGATGTAGCTCATTATTAAATTAACCTTGAATCACTACCTTATGCAGAAAATTCTGCATTTTTTTCAAAGCTAGATTCAGATTATTGTTAGTATCTAAAATTTTTAAAAACCTTTCATGAGTGGGTTGTGCTGTAGTTTGAATTCAAAGGTTCTTAAAAAACTTGGTATCCCATATTATCCAATATTTTGTATAGACCAGAATTTGTAAATGACTCGATCACAGAAGTTATCCTGTTGATAATACAACACTGTGACAAACATTAGTAATTTATTTCTAATAGGTTAAGTCTTCAGTAAGACAGTGTGTGCCTATTGTAACATATACTATTGGGACTAAAGAAAAGGGGGTTTTATTTGTTAAGAAAAAACACACCCCTTTCTGTGCAAAAGACAGCTTTCATTTCATCTTCCAAACCTAGTTTTATATTACTAGTTTTGTTCCATTTCTGGACCTTTCCCTGTCTGTTTCGCACAGCGTGTTCAAGACAACAAAATTTCTTTGCTCTTGGGGAATAACAGCTTTGACAAGGAAGTACATTTCCATCTGTCTCGATTTGTAACAACATGCTGTTTGCCAAAGCTATGCTCCTGGATCCTAACAAAGTGGGGAGCAATTTGGGGAGCAGCCTCTTTCTTTCTCCTTTACTTCTCTTCCCAATTCTTTGATGGGATTGTAGGTTGCAGGTTGCTCTTTTCTATGAAGCGTTCACTTGCAGGATTTGCTGTGTGAGGAACACGAGGTTGCTTTGCTGCATCTTCCTCTGGCACCCGCAGCCTTTGTTGTGTGTGCAGTAGGAACATCCTGTAGCCTCAAGCACCCAATGCAAACAGGATCGAAGGGCAGAGATGACATCCAGACTGCAGGGCTGTTCACAGGTCCTGATTCTTGGTGCTTCGGGGCCATGGTTGGAGAGAACGGGAGCTCCGTCCTGGCCTGCTCCGTACTTAGGATGCGCCAGCATCAAAGTGGGAAGCAAATGGCATGTGCATTGTGTTGATTTGACACGGCCTGGTTTTTGGTAGCAGGAGAGAGCCACAGAGGTGGCTTCTGTGAGAAGCTGCTGGAAGCTTCCACCACGTCCGGCACAGCCAATCTCTCGTCGCTTTGAAGATGGACATGCTGCTGGCCCAATGAGAGTGGTTGGTAACGCCTCTGTGATTACGTATTTAAGAAGAAAATCAAAACCACGCTCGCATAGTGTTTTCCAGGGGTGGTGAGCCGCAGCCGCCAGGGCATCCCAGTGCGGCCCGTGATGAGCCTTGCCCGCCTGGCCGCCCCCAGCCAGCTGCACCACGGGCAGAAGGGCAGGGGCGGCAGCGGCGGCTTCTCCTTCCCAGCGCCCCACATGAAGAGAGGCGTTAAACAGCGCGAGCGCCGCAGCCAGCACCGCCCATGCGGTGGCGGCAGGGCCTTGTGGCTGGCAGCGGAAACATGGCGAGCGGTTCCCTGACGCGGAACCTAGACGAGATCAACCTCTTGGCACTGCAAAAATCTGAATTAGCAGAAGTTGTTGGCAGTGGTACTTACGGGCAGCAGTTTTTCTTCTAGGTAGAGAAGAGGAGGAAGTGAGGACAGGTAAGAGAGAATAACATGGCAGCACCAAGGTCAGTGGAGAAGGAGGGGAGTGGGTGCTCTGAGCATCAGAGCCGAAATTCCTCTGCAAGCCGTGCTGGGGACTACGGTGAAACAAACTGTCTCCCTGTAATCCATGGAGTCCATGGGGCGTGCAGAGATCGATTCTCAGCCCATGGGAAAAGTGCTCATGCCGGAGTGAGTGGATGAGAAAGCTATAATCCAGTGGGAGACCCGAAGAGAGAGAGGGCCCCTTCTTCCAAACTAGAGCAGCCTAGCTGTAAAAGACTGCACCTCGTGGACGGTTGACCCACGCCAGAACAGTTCTGGGAAGACTGTTTTCCTGTGGGAGGGACCCCACAGCATAGCAGAAGAACTCCTCTCCCTGAGCGAACTGAACAAGATTTCAGATGATGAACTGACCAAACCCTCATGCCCTGTCTCTCTGCACTGTCAGTGTGAAGGAGGGAGGGGCTGGGGGGAAAAAAGGTGTTTTAAAGGGTTCCTTTACTTGTCATTATCCTTCTCTTAACTCTCTTAATAATAAATTTACTTTATACCTTTAAATTTAAACCTGTTTTGCCCTTAGAGTGTTTTTCTCCCAATTCTCATCTCAACTCATGAGCCCTTCATTAATTTTTCCCCTCTCCTCTGCCCAGCTGAAAGCGGGAGGGGGCGAGTGAACGGCTCTCATGGGTGCCTGATGTTTGGCCAGTGTCAAACCAAGACCGCATACAGGAAGCTTGAAAATTGTCTCTGATACTGCCATTCACACATTCTTAAAGCTTTGTTCTTTTTACAGTTTATGGTCTGTAAAAATGTAATCCAACTTTGGAGTTTAGGGCATAGGGATTTATTCTGTTGCACTTCCATCAGATGTAGAGTAATCAGTAATTCCATCACTAAATCTATTTGGTTTTCATACCAAAAGTAATTTTTGGGTTTTGACAACAGAGTTTGTTTCCAGTCCTTGATTGGTAGTAGACCTGCGCCTGCTTTCCAGTCAGTATCCACGTTGCTTCAAATTTATTTCAAATACTGCAATTTAAAGCACCGTTACTTCTATCAACACATTTAATGAAACTTGTTAGTTCAGTGAAACTAGTTAAAATACTTGTTCTGCATCTGTCTACTCATGGGTGCACCTAAATTTTTAGAGGCTAAATTAATGAATAATGAAAAATTCCTATCTGGTATGAAAAACTTATAATGAGACCTAAAGGGAGTTGGAGGTGAGGGTAAATATCCTTACATCCACAGCTGCTTTTCTAGTAAATCAAACAATTTTTTTCTTTTGTTCCCAACAGTAGTTTGTATTTTGTATTTTTGTGTTCCTGTTTAAAACAACTCTAACAAAAGCCAAAATTCCATTACGGGAATGAAGCATATTTCAAGAGTGCTGGCTTTAAGACAGCCTGTGCTGATAGTAAGGCGTGCTCTGGTCTGAGAAGGGCTTATGCGAATGGTGGGGCCCCACAGAAGCTTCGTGATGCCAACACTGCCATGCATTAATAAAATTCTTTGATTTACAAGTGTGGTTAATGACAGCTGAGGAAAACAATGGGCTTCTCACCTTGGCCGCAGAAAGATAGAGTGACACAGATGCTGTTTCTTCAATATTTGGGGTTTTTTAAGGTACAGGATACTTCTGTGGGTAACTTTACACTTGGTTTGAAGGACAATGAACAGAGGAAAGCATCCATCAAAAATATTTCAAAACTTCAAGCAGTGTGCTATTTCAAATGGCAAGAGTTGCCTAGAAAAAAAGATGCTACTCACCTTATAATGAAAAATAGCTCTGATCACTTTAGAAAAGAGTACAAAGTTTTGAGTTGTGTTCTCTGTGTTGGATGGATTGCTGTTACTCAACTCACCACTGAAAAGCTTCTACCACCCTTAAAAGACTTCATCCAGCTTAGCCATTAAGAAAAATCCATTCTATTTTGTTGTTCTCTTTTAGAGCTAAAAAAGTGTGATACAATTCACTGGTTGACTTGGCTGAGCCTTATCTGTGGTAAGACTTTATGTGATTGCCTGGCGGCTGGTAGGAATTGGAGGGAGCTGAAGTTTTAAGTAGCTGGAAAAGGCACAAGCTGAAGTCTTACCAACAAGTAAAGAATTTTCAGAAATCTGTCTTATTAAAAACTACCAGTTTTGATAGGCAAAGTTATACATCTTAAAAAGAACAAATAAAATGTCATTCTTTCAGTGTTTTATGATGCCTATGATGTGGGTTTATGTTTTTTTAAACTTACTGCCTGGCAAGAGCTATTAGGACATATTTCTTCCTTAAAAATAAATTAATAATGTAACATCTTGAAGGTAGAATTTATGAAGAAGTTTTATTCCTTAGCTATTTGGACTTTAATATTTTTGAATTATTAGTGGACATTCTATTTCTTCTTCTTGGATGCGTATTTGTGGGACACTGACTATTCACTGATGTCAGTGGCCAAATTTTCATTGGCTTCTAGGTAAAAATATTGGACAATTAGTGAAGGAAACATGCCTTTCCCTGCCTGTTACAGTTATTTTAATTTCTACTTTCTATAGCTAAACTAATAGCAGAGGGAAGGCTGAATGTCTCAGCAGACTGATTTACCCAAGTGGGACCATGGAGGGTCTATGCATATTTGATATAGGGTGAAAGCTGAATCACTGTAAAAACCAGCTCACATTCTAGGGCAGAAGAAGTCTTTATGTGCTATCCTGCTTAACTGTTGATTTTCAGACCTCTTGGAAAGAGTTTCAAGGTAAATCCTTCCTGTTGGATGGTACAGATGCAGGAGGATATAGATGCAGCAGCACAGGTGTTGCAGGGCGTGTTTGATAAAAAGGACAGCCTGACCCACCTCCTGCTGCTCCATGTCCTGGTGCTGGACCAGGCTTTGTGTGCCTTCCTCACAGTGAAGAGTGATTGTACTAGTTTGAAAACGAAACAGCAGGAGATTCCAAGTCAGAACTACAATTTAATAGGAAGGTTAAAGGCGATAGTACAGAAACACTGGCTTTAACTGAGAGAGTCAGAATATGACCTGACACCCTGCAGGCCAGGATGGTGGTAGCAGTCTGATTAAATGGTGGCTACAGTCCTGTTGGAATGATGGATGTGGTTTTGTCAAAGCAGTAATCCTGTAGAAAGATCTGGTCTTCTCTCGAGGTCCAGTAGTGGGTATCGAGCTCTTGTTCTCTGGGAATCCAGTGGGTAGTGCCCCAGTGGTGTTTCAAGCTTCAGATGATATCCAGGTAGGAATGTCTGGTTCCTCCCCCTGGGCAGGGCATCTCACAATGGATGATGTAATTTTATGAGTCATGCTGGGACACCTTGATGGCCCGTTACCAGAACGAGAGGACACGATCTTAAGCTGTGCCCGGGGAAGTTTAGGTTAGACATCAGAAAAAAATTCTTCTCTGAACGAGTGATTGGGCACTGGAATTGTCTGCCCAGGCAGGTGGTCCAGTCAACGTCCCTGAATGTGTTTAAAAAAAAGACTGGATGTCACAAGTGCCGTGGTTTAGTTGATGAGGAGGTGTTAGGTCATAGGTTGGACTTGATCTCAAAGGTCTTTTCCAACCTCATTCATTCTGTGATTCTGTGATCTGTGATTCTGTGATTCTGAGATAGCCTCCTGGAGGGAGTTATCAGGGCTGACTCATGGAGAAGATAAAGAACACTGTCCCCCTCTATTTTAACAGCTTATGAAGATGGTAATAGAATACATGCTTTTGGTTACATCTTACATTGTAACCTAAGACAATGGTGTATGGAGAGGTCTTACCCACTGAGCCACATCAGGCAGTTGGCTGCAAAGACTGGCACAAATGAAGTGGTGTTAGAAGTGATAACATTTGCACTTGTAAATGATCTGTTCTTGTTCTTGGAGGTTATGCAAAACTTCTGGTAGGAACATTTTCAGCAGTTTCAGTGGCCGCAGCTCTGCTCTGGGAACAGCCTCGAAAATGCTGAGTCCTTCCAGCTTTTCCAGTGGTCTGTCTACCAGTTAGGGTACATGTAGATCACAGAACCAAATTTTATTTAGATGCAACCATTACATATGTGTAATACAAAGTATTCTTTGTTCACTGAAGTTTGGAGCTATAAGTTGTGGGAGCCAGTGAAAGGGACAGACCCCGAGAGAGCTCCCCAGGTTAAAGTAACTAAAAAAAGCCTCCCCCAGGATGCCCTGTTCTGTTATGGAAATGTATCCCAGTTCTGCTTCCCCAGTTCGCCTCTCTGCCCCCTTGTACCTTGCCTGCTTCTTTGGAAAGTTCTCCCTTCCCCACTCTCCCATTGGACCTTGTTCCCTGCCACTCACCCAGATTTTCCCATTGGCTCCTGAACCCTAATCCCGCCTATGTACTACCCCTGCTGCTTTCCCTGCCCCCATATATGGGCTGGGATTTTCCATCCCCCTTGGTCTTTGATGCTTGGTCCCTTCACGGATGGGGGTCGAATAAACCTGTGCCGTGGAATTCCACACAAAGACCCTTCCTGCCTCCTTGCCGTCGGCTTGTCGAAGAAGCTATCCGGAGCGTGTGTGTGTGTCTGTGTGAATGCAGTGGCTGCCGAACGACTTTCTGTTAAAGTCGGATCCGGAGGTCGCAGCACCCCACCAGAACACCCCCCGGATCACGCCAATAAGTCAGTGCATAAATTCAGTGCTTAAGAATGGAATGGTTTTGCTACTTGTAGCAGTGTGTTATGAGGAAATAACAGGTGTTTCAACAAGCTCATTTATAGGATACATGAGCCTGCACGACTGATATGTGTGTCTGGGGAGTTCAGTGTTTAATCTGCTGTCTAATGTTTCAAAGCTAGTACTTGAAGTATAAACAGTGAAGAATCCTTTGTTTAATTAAAATTACCTTTAGTTACTGAATGTTTGTCAACTTGTTATAAATGCTGAGAAACATCAGTGCGTATTACCATTGTAAAGCCCTTAATAAGTAGTTTGTTGAAACACCACCATTTGCAACTCAACTTCTATCACTGATGAGCCTTCTGGTTTATGCCAGTTACATTCCTTGAGGGTTGCAGTGAAATTTGTGTTAAGCAAATGAACATATTTACCAATTTTTCCCTCAAGGGTTCCTATTTCTGGTTTTGACTGGAGAAAACACAAGTATAGAATGTGAAACACTGATATGTGTTTATCCTGTGATATAACAGCAAAACCAATAAAACATGCAGAGGAACGTAAGATGGCAATTCCCTGCTGGGGTTGTTTCAAAGGCAGGTTTTCACTTGGCTTTACTCTGGTGGAATAATTTACAGAATCTCTAACACAGAAAGTCTGCCAGAGCAGACTACTTGAGTACATATTAAAAATACCATCCTGTTATCAGTGAAGTCACCTTTGATTATAATCCAGTAAGTTAAAAGAACTTTTCAAAGCTGAAAAAATCTCTAGTTAATCAAATACTCAGTTAAAACTGATTTGAGAACTCCATTCTATTCAATTTATAATGTGAGCACATACTACTGGGTAGTGGCAAAATGGACCTGTCCTAAGTATCAGTTTAAGATGGTATTGTACAGTGCTCCCAGAATGTACCCTCAGGTACAGTAAAAAAGAAAACTAATTTGTGGCTTTTCTTTACAAATGATGAAATTGAACTACTCTGCTTTGTTTTTTCTTCTGGGTTAAATTACATCATTCCTGTCCAGTTCAGCTATTCCAAATTAACACTGTCAATTCAAAGATCAGCTTGGAAAAGAAATTAAGTGTGTTTTATGTGCATTGAGGTACAATAACGTTTATTTAGATACATCTGTATTTCAGCCTGCTTTTGTCCTTCTAGTCACAGAATCACAGAATAACCTCAGTTGGAAGTGACTCACAAGGATCATCAAAGTCCAACTCATGGCCCCATACAGGGCAGCCCCAAAAATCACACCATGTGCCCAAGAGCGTTGTCCAAATGCTTCTTGGACTCTGTCAGGCTTGGTGCTGTGATCACTTCCCTGGGGAGCCTGTTCCAGTGCCCAGCCACCCTCTGGGTGAAGAACCTTTTCCTGATATCCAATGTAAATCTCCTCTGGCACAGTTTCATGCCAATCTCTTAGGTCCTCTCACTGGTCACCAGAGAGACTGGCCAGCAGAGCACCAGTCATGCTGTTGGTTGCTGATTTCATATGAGGAAACTTAGCTCAGACTGTGAGAGAGGGGAAATCAGCACCTCCACAAATGACTCGGATGCCTAATGATTTGTGACAGACACGTTGCTGTGGTGTGGACAGGAGCGTGGCACACACAGCTGCACATCTGCAGCCCCTGCCTGCTGCTCGCTGGCAGCCCCTGCCCAGGAGACTGGCAGCCAGGGAAGAAAAGATTTAGAAAGAACTGGCTTTACTGAAAAATAAGTCTTCCAAGCATCTCTTGTTACTTTAAGGTACTTTTCTCTGGAGAGCCACTGCTGAGCGCTAATCCATCACGCAGAACACCAAAGCGACAGCCAAGGTCTCGGTGCCAGACACTGACTCAGACTGTGGGGTCCAGTCTTCCTCGGGCTCAAAATTCCCCAGTTTGTCCTGGAAAATTCAGTTTGTCCACTGCAGGAGACAGTGGTCATGGATGTCTCTCAGCTCCCCTGTGCTCAGGAGTGCAGCATTGCCTGCATGCCTCGTGCACTCTGCGTAGCTGTGGCAGGTTCATGGCAGTAACCTGGGACAATTACTTTGATTTTGGTGCAAATACAGCAATGCAGTCCCGTATTTTCTAGAGATTTAGTACAGTGTTGCCTTCCTGATCCCACAGCGGTGGAATGGTCAGAGGAAGACTGGCACTGCTTAGTGTTAGCATTTTTCCTTCTCCATTGCTTTCTTTGCCATAGGCAGTTTGTGTTACAGCAGTGTGCTTTACTGCATGCAAGTCCTACAAAGGTAAATCCAGTACTTCCTACCTGCCCTTCCCAAGCCCTTGCTTGGGAACATGCCAGAGCTCAGGACCTAATTTGGGCCTGATTTGGCCCATGCTACTCACCCCAGTAGCCTGCTTTCAAAACTGCAGTGAACAAGTAAGTTAGGGAGTATTTTAACCCCTTGCCACTCTCCCAAGCCTCAGGTGAGACTATAGGATTGGAATGGTAAAACTGAGGAAGGGAAACATTTTTTCATTGTTGCTATGGAGACTGGGGTTTATGCAGCAATGACTTGTTCTGTTTTCTATCTCCTTGATCTTAGGACAAAAAAAAAAAAGAGAAAAGGAACATGAAAATATCACGGACAAAACCTCTGGGACATGAGGTTACAATTTGAATGACCTCTCAGCAGTATTGCAAAGAAAAACAAAGATTACAGGAATAGGGAAAAAAAGTTTTAGTGTGTCAAGACAGTCTCTTTCTGCAGAGAAGGAACTAACAGGAAGTTAGAAAAGGAACTAGGGCCACAGTGAACATAAGAGCAACCCCTGGTTGATTCTTTGGAGGATCCAGTGTTCCCTATCCAGAGCCACTGCTCCAGCCCCGCAGTTCATGCACTCTGGTCATGGTTAGATGCTCAGAGAAAAACATAACACTTTTAACAATAAGACCTACCCACATTTTATCTGTAATATGCATCTTTTGACAACAGGCATATGGAATCTGGGACTTTACCTCCCCCTAAATGGCTGTGGATGAGGTTTTCCCTTGCTAGTCCATTACCTGAAGGAAAGTCAGCTGTAGTAACTGTATGGCAGTGTAGTAAGGAACAAACATGTACCTGTTCCTTGTGAGCACATGATCAGTAGGGGTATGATGACAGTACGTGAAGTCTGTACCACACTCTGCTGCAGATGTGTGAATGAAGCATGAAGTGTGTCTGATCACCTTGCTACAGTAAATAGAGTATTTCCATATTTGACAGCAGCTCTGAAGTTTCAAAAAATGACACATCCTATGCATAATAGATTGCCCTTAAAAAACCCCCCAACATAGCCGTACCAAAAAGTGAGACTCTGCCAGACTAAAGGTATTTTGATGTCGTGAGATTTAAGCCCTGGAGTGGAGACAAAAGGCATCTCCGACACAGTGATCAGACAGGTTTCAGAGCATTGTGGAGAAATACCGCTTTTGGTTTATGAGCACTGAAATCCTGTGCTGAAGGAGCAAAGAATGTGGCCATATGGCCCCATCCCTGACCACTCAGATCCATCAGCGGTCTCTTCTGGTTGTCATGGCTTGGGACATAACTGAATCCATGTGCTTTTCCACAGTGATGTGTCAGTCCTGAAACAGCAGCCCAACAAGTGGAAATGCTGCAGGACAAGTAAATCAGATGAGGTTAGCTTCTCCATTTTCTCTTCTTTTTCACTGTTCAGCTCTGCTGGCTCCCAGAGCAAGTCGTGTTTCTCCTGGCTATTCCTAAACATCTGTATTGCCTCTAATTAAGAGCAGCCAGGCAGAGGGTGTACAGATGTCTGTGCTGACTGACAGTTATCGAAAGACTGGATAATGGCTTTCAGTGTAAAAAAACCCCAGAAATGAGATGACAGGGGACATGTTGCAGGAATTTACTAATTTGATCCTTAATGTTGATCTGTTGTAGGAATTTTACGGGATATCACAACAAAAGCTCACCAAAATCTATGCAGTGAGACAAAACAGGCAAGGAATATTGACCTGGAATGCCAAGAGGGTGCTTGGAGCTAGAGGCAATCCTGTAAAAGTTATTTCAATGCTATTGACATCCTACAATGTGTGTAGTTATTTTGAAACCAATTTTCAGCAAGTTTACAAGCCAAAATATTATTCTGCTCATCTCAAAAGTTGGATAAATTTAAAAGTTCATTTAAAAGTCAACCTTAGAGGGAGAGTAAAGTAGCTCCTGAGAAAACATCTAGAGAGCTGGAAAGGGAATCTGAGGGATTGTTTAAACTCAAGAGTGTCTTCAAATGCTAAGTGCAAGTTAAGAAACTGATGCTAGATTGAAGTCAGTTCTTGCGTGGTTGGACTCGATGATCTTGGAGGTCTTTTCCAGCCTTAATGATTCTATGATTCTGTCCTTTATTTTGCTCTGTTTAATTAATCTCTTATTACCATAAGAACTACTTGATGAGTTAAAAATTGGAGCTATTAATGTTCAAGTTCAGAAATAAATACAAAAACTGATGGCAAGGGTTCTTAACACCAGTATAAAAAGTTCCTATAAGTAACTAAGGCTTGAGAAATTTGAAAATGCCTGGGCTATTCTCCACAAAACAACTGAAAAGGCTTAGAAAATTAATAATGTTATTAATTACTCCTGAACATAATATGTGTAATGAGATACCTGTGAAGCTTTTTGCATCACATAAACCTTATGTGTGATTTATAATCACTTCTGGGTCACATCATTACTGCATAACCTCTTCTAAGTGATCGCTATGTAATTAGTGATGGTATAGTCATTTGAAAGAGCAAAATTTTGTTCCCTGCACAAAGATAGCTGGGGAGAGCAATAAACATGAAATATCAATGCTGCCCGTGGGATTAAATTGCTGTTTACCAATAGCTGCAATCCTTACCAGCCTGTTGCTGTAGCATGGATGTTTCAGAAATGTGAGGCATGATACATAGCCATGATTAAGTTAAACCACACTCTTTCATTTGGCTACCCTCTAAATCAGGTAACACTGGGTGTCACATCCTCTGGGGTCCAAAGGAGTACTTGTGCTGGTGGGAGCCAGGGAGTGTCCTCTTATGGAAACGGGGGACCCATTCTCAAGGCCATTCCCCATGGTCTCCATTCCCTCCTCCTCCCCAGGCAGTGTGACCAGCTTCAGGTGTCTCAGGGCTGCCACCTCCATCCTGTGCATGGTGAGGAAGGGCACTTCTGACACAGCACGGCAAACCTCTGAGGGAAATCCTGACGTTACGCTGCCCATTGCTCTCAGCAGGCTGAGGTTTGGACTGCAAGAGGTTCACTTCTTCTCTGTGCAACACACCAGCAAAGCATCTCTGGACTGTGGTGGTGTGCCCAGAGCGAACCTTTGCCTTCCCCTTGCTGGGAAACAAAATGGAAGTAACCGAAAATTGCATCAAACCAAATCTGGTCCCAGCTGTGTTTGTTCTTACTGTGGTTTTTCCAGTCCCAAGGTGGCATTTCTTTACCAGAATTGTTTGCTTTTCAGCTGAGAAAATGGAAAGCCTGGCTTGGAAAAAAAGACTTCTTAGCTCTTCCCCTTTTCAGGTAAGAAAATCTGCTTGAGGTTTGCAAACCTGGCTAAGATTATTGAAATTGATGCTATTTTACTGAAACATCTGAAGCTTTGGGAAGCTCAGGACCCACTGCACTGGCCTCTGCAATAGAGGTCTCCTCTGTGCAAATGAGCAGGGGCTTCTATCATCACTCCAAGGGATCTGTGTGGATTTTCTGAATTATTTTTAACATACCACAGAGGGGATTAGGAAGGAACCTTTGTACCATCTGTCCTGGACTGCAAGTGAGCCTTTCTAGAAATTACTCAGATGCTTTGGTGTGGACAGGCTGCTTAGATGTGTTTTTCAGCCTCAGGGCACTGCATAGAGCCTGGAATACCAACATTTTAAAGAGCACGGCCTTAAAGTGCCACGTCTTTAAATAAAAAATGAACTTTATGATAAACATTTGCAATAAGCCCCAAAATAGGCTGCTTGTTTTATTTTTTTTAGAAATGATTCTCACTTCCTGTGCCAACTACCAAGTATGCAGCAACATCTGCTGCATAAAAAGCACATCTGCTCAGCAGGGGGAGAGGGGGGCAGGCACAGACGTCACCTTTGGAGGGCATGGCGAGAGTGGGGATAAACAGATGTAAGAGGCTGTGGAGGGTGTGAGGAAGCACTTGGTACAGCTGCTCTCTGAGCCTTGTGCTGCACATACCACTGCCCTGCCCTGGACCATCTCCGGTCAGCCTCATTCAGTACGGAGAAGAAGGCTTCCCAAGCCCCGGGAATGTGGCTTGTTGCTAGACTCAGTCTCTGCCATAAATATGAAGAGTTTTTTCTACTCTTTCTGACATTCTGCCCACATTGCATGCTGTGAAAATTCAGAGCTGTCATGGAGCCTTGACATGCTGGTGAACATCTTGTCCGAGCAAGATTTTTAGTGTATTTTCTTCCCAACACATGGGACAGGCAGCTCCTCCTAGACTTTGGACCACAGGCCTTCTTAGGCCTTTGGTGTGCACCGTGCTTCCCTGGTGCTCGGGAGCAGGGTACAAAACAATTTATAGTACTTGGCATATTTCTATGAAATATTTATAGAGGTACTATATTCCAGTGAATTTTATTGCTGGCTCATGCAATTCAGATGATAAAAATGCCTTTCTAATCCATAGAAAATAAATCCATCAGCACTGTAGAATTAAAATTGCAACTGGCAGCGTCATCAACTAACTGGAATCCAGAACAAGGGCAAGCACCATATCTCCAGTAAGCCCCAGACACAGGGGAGAAGGTGGCAAGGTTCACCTGTGCCCATGGAGCCAGGCTCCTGCTGCTTGTGTTAGAGAAGGAGATTTGTCAGGATCTGGGCCTGAGAAGCATTTTCCAGTCAGAGCAGCACAGGTCGTGGCTGAGGAGCAGCATTGCTCATTGCTCACCCTCACGCAGCTGGAGTAGAAAAAACCCAAAGCTGCAAACAAATTCACAGTCTCAGGTCCTCTGCTGGAAGACAGAAATTGCAATGATCCATAATGTCTGTCTAGAGGCAGTAACAGTATTTCATTTGGTTAAGGGGAACCTTCCCGTTCCCTGAGCACATGCATAAAAGCTGGTGCAGAATAAAACCCACCACAAATGAGTTTTCATCAATAGCAGAAGTGAGTTATGAAGCTGTGTTCAATATAGTGGTGGTTTTCTCTTTTCACTGCAGGACTAACTCCAAGGGGTGCAAGACAGAAAAGCTTGAAATCAAAGTCCTCCTTTTCCATGGAGATTTTATTTTAGTTCTTCCATTGTCCTCCCTTATTTTCCTTCTTGAAAGTAAGTTGTCTTACGAGAATCTCTGGCCCTGGTAGCCCCATCCCACAAGAAAAGGAGTTAGTGGCAGGTCAGTATCCTTCTTGCTGCTCAGCCCTGCCATGCCCTGCTCTCAGGACACAGCTCTGGGGCAGAGCTGACTTTGGGGGAGATACTGGAGTAAGAGAGACAGGACCCAAGAGTGGCAAGCATTGGTTTCATTTGTTTTATATTTTCTGCTTTTTTCCCAGAGTTTTTTATTTCAGGGTAAAAGTGGAGTAAGGGATTAGATAAAGAAGAACTGAATGAAGAGGGCTTGGATCAGTGGTGATGAAGGAAAAAAGGGCTGGAAAAATAAAACACATACTTTGTCATGGACTTCCATACCCACTTTGAGGGCAACAGGCTGCTAGATCCACCAGAGACCACTGGGTTATCAGGGAAACATCACCATTTCCTCCTCTCCATGCTCATCTGAGTTTTCTCAGCTGTTAGCAGGATGAACTTCTAAGTGATATTTCCAGTGAGAAGGCTATTTAGAAACTGACGTGCAATAATTTCAGGACCATCCTTATTTTAATGTAGCCTTATATAAATTTGTCTTCAGATACTTTGGATGGCTAATTCCTTATTGCACATGATGATTCATCATTAAAATAATAATCACCTTACTGGCTGCATAGAGTTTAATCTTCCAGCAAATAAAGAAGTGATTGAAACTTGCTCTTATCACACCAGAACAAGTTTGTTCAGAAGAAAAAAATAATTATGTTATTTTTGTACAAATTGGTATAATGAGCTGTCTCTGTGCTATTATCTCTGAGCATTAACTGGCTCTATTATGCAGGATAATACTCAGAGTAATTATTACTTTTCTGCGTGTGCATACACTGAATAATAAAATAATTAGACTGTTTAAAACAGAGGATAGAAAAGATTCCATTTACTGTAATTCTGACTTTCTGATTATAAGGTTGGAATAAAAAATGTGATATTTCACCAGTGTGTCAAGCCACTAAATGTTAGATTTGTAGAAATCAGTGCAGGCTTTGCATAAGGTATGTATTTTGTCAGTCTAGACTGAGCAGAGATTTACATAAGGATGTGAAGGATCTGGGCTGTTGAAATTCAGAGATGGATGAAGCTGCTGAGCACAGCAAGCTCCTTGAACAAGCAGTGCTCCTGCTGCGTGTAGCTTTGCTTTGGTGCAGGGGCTTGAAGTGCCTGTCCCATGGGAGCCTGCACATCTGGAGAGCAGGAGGAGCTGTGCTCCTGCAGCTGTGGAGGCTCGTCTCTTCTCCAGGTGAAGGCTGCTCCTTTCCCTTCCAGCTGGCCAAATTCCTGATGCAGTGGAGTGAGCTCAGGCTGATGTCTCGTGCAGAGCTGACCCAGCCATTGCATCTCAGAAAAGTTGTCTGGGCTCTTGGGTGGTATGAGCACACTGGATCCTCCCGAGATAATGCACTTTTGTGGCAGGTTACCTTGGGAGCCGTCATGTGCTCAGGCTGCCAGAGTCTCCCGTCTGTCTGATGGGGCAGCTTCTGCTTCGCATGAGTGCTGGGAAGACAAAAGTGATAATAGTGTTAAAAGTGGTGATGTCTTTCTGTACAAAAAGGTAAAATGTTCCAGCCCTGGTATTTTTTGGGGCATATCTGAAAGACACATGTCCTTCAGAAATGGAATCCTAGAATTGTAGAATGATTTAGAGTGGAAAAGACCTTTAAGACTGTGTCTGTAACTACCACATCTGTACATCTTTTAAACACCCACAGGGATGATGACTCCACCACTTCCCTGGTCAGGCTGTTCCACTGCTTAACACTTTGCATGAAGAAATTTTTCATAATATCCAATCTAAACCTCTCTTGGCGGAACCTCAGGCCATTTCCTCTCATCCTGTTGCTTGTTACTTGAGAGAACAGATTGACCTCCACCTTGCTCCTCCTACAACCTCCTTTCTAGTGGTTGTAGAGGGGCACAAGGTGTCCCCAAGGACATCACTGCTCTCCACAGGAGAGGGGTGGGGAGCCCGGATGCAACCTCCAATGTTTGTCAGCAGGGAGCAGGTTCTTTAGGGTGGTGTAAGGCAGACCCCTCCTGCCCCAAAAGGCTCTTCAGAGCCAGGAGAGAATCAAACATACATTTAGGGATTAGCTTTTAATGTGACTCAAAAGTAGACAGATCCCAGGGATCATCGAAACCTTCTTATTGTACTGGTCCGAATGAAATGGAATCAATGGGAGATGGCTACTGCAGAGAACATATTAAAATGTTGTTGTGGGGAGATGAGTGGCACTTTGAGCTTCACATTTTTGGATGTTGCTCATTATTTTTAAAAATTGCATTTCTGTGTATCATGCACCCAATTCTCTTGCCTTCACTCACAGTCCTTCATGAGCAGCTGACCTTGCCAGGCTGGTTGTGTGTTTATTCTTGGCCTGGGATTGAGTTTGCTTCATTGCCATCTCAAGAGCATGACCTTCTGACTTGCACATATGCTACACAGTGGTCCTGAGGAATGGCAGGGAGTGTTATCCATTTCTTGATGGATAACTATTTAAGGCGGAATTTGCTTGGCTGCTTGTTTTTTTTAGGACACCTCAGGAATAATTGAACTATGTCAGATAATGAAGAGAAACCAATTCATCTCATACTCTCTTGCAAATCCCAGACACTGGGTTAATCACACAAATGATTAGCAATTCGAAGCAGACTGGTGGAACATTTTAATTCTGTTTGTTGAGAGCTGTAAACATAATTGATTTACATTTCTCTGCAATAAGTTAATTTGAGAGTGCTCCCATTGTGAATAATATCATACTCAAGGCTGTATGGCTTACAAATCTCAGTGGCTCCGCTGGAGAAAATACAGATGACTCCTTGCTGCAAAGGATGAAAAGGATAAAGACTAATGACTGGTAAATGTTGGCTTCCTGTAAACAGAAAATTACCAAATCTGATAAATGCAATACATTAGCACTGTAACACAAGAAGCAACATGCTCTCCATTATCCCTAAGTTAATGTATCACTGCTGAAATTTAAAAAAAGAAATTAAATAAAATCTTTGGATGCAAAGTCTCCACTATTCAGAGTAGTTTCGGACTTAAAAAAATCCTTTGTTTCCTGGAAATACTACAATTAACTGAAGGTATGATGTATGAAGCATTTTTCCATCACAAAACATAGATTAGCTGAAGATGAAAATCCCTACAGAAGGACATCCCTTGAGATAGAATCTTGTGCTTTAATTGTGGTGAGTCAGAGAGAGGGAGGGAGTGGACTGAACATGGAAATGCAGCAGACCCAGATTCAGACTCCTGCTGATGCTGCAAATGTTAATCTTCACTTGTCTAAACACTCTCTAATGTGTCCTTTTTTTTTTTTTAACTTTTCTCTTTCCTGAAAATTCTCTGTCATTTCTGCATGGAACCAGATCTTATGTGATTTTTTTTTTGTCTGGGTGAAAGAGAATTCTTATATTCTGGAGAGCTCTGTGGTCCTCCCATGTAGGCAGGAGAAACACAGACACTGTGAAAAATCCCTTGCATACAATTGTTACTTCCTGTTTCTACAGCAAAGTGAAACAATTCAGAAACTAGAAAGGCTCAGTATTCAGTTTAATCAAGAAGACACAAAAAATTCCGTATCTAGTAAAAAAAACCCCAAGCCCTGCAACAAATGGGGACAAAAGCCCCCTTATCAGCGTGATGAAGGCAATTGGGTGAAAAGAGAATGAGAGAAAGCCTTACAGTGAAATGAAGTTTAGCTAAATAATGCTTTAAAGCATTTCAGTAAATATTAGTAATTGCCAATATGGAAAAAGTTTCCTTCTGACACAGCCTAATCACAGTGACAGGCAAAATAATTCCTCTTCTTAATATGATTAATGCAGGTCAAGGTTTGCCATGTGCTTTTGCAAACATGGCTTGCATTAATCACACGGGTGTTGCAAGTGCCTCTGCCCTTGCCGACACTTATTTTCACAGCTCCTTGTTGTTGGCACAGCTTCCCCAGCAGCTGGGCTGGAACACTGAGCCTTGCTTACCTGTCCAGGTGAACTCCTTCGGTGCAGGGTGCTTGGGGTCCCAAGCCTGTCTTGTTAGGGAAGAAACTTTGTCGTCACCTCTTGGTAAAACACACGAGGAAGGCTCTTTTTAGCAGCAGAATTTGAAAATATTTGTGATGTTTGATACCAGCTTCTTGTAGGTACTGCTGCAAAAGCAGCTCACCTGCATATACATTTTATATATCCCTAGTAATCCTAACCCTTTCAGAGTTTAAATTTACATCCAAATCCCTTTGCTAGCAACTGAACTAAAAACTGAATTTTTTGTGAGGTTATTATGAAGGTGCAATTAACTACCGCTGTAAACCTGAGTCTTTCTGGTCTCTGAAATGAAAGAAAATAGTAATTTTCAAATGGATCTAAAAATTCTGCTGCATCAGTAGAAAAGACAGGCTGGATATTTTCTGCCCCATCCAGTGAATTTTAGGGATGCCACTGTGGGTGCTACTGTGCTGTTAGGATGCGTAGGACAGAAGCTGTGCGGAAGGTACTGGGAGAGGTGCTTGAAGGGTGGGCAGTTGTCTTACCTCCTTCTCCTCTGCCAAAGCTCCGGTGAGAAGGATGTTAAGATCTCCAAACGTCAGTCTTTCCAGATACGGAAGACACTAATTCTTAGCTCAGAGATCCTGAGCTAAGACACCCAGAAACACCCAACTATGGGCTGTCATGAGAAGTGAATGAATAGTACAAGTTTGCTGGGAAATGCAGTTAACAGTAATGAAGTGCTAACATTTTGTTAAGTTACAAAAGAAACAGAAGAGGACCTCGTGCTGTGAAATTGTACCCAAAGTCAGTAGTGACTGACTGTTAATCACAGAGTTAGATGGGGTGCAGGTGTTAGAGGCAAGGATTTGTCCAATATTGTTGTCTTGAGACAGACACAGGCCCCATCCTTTCCCATTTCTTAGCAATTTCTTCTGATTTGTTTTGAAACCTGAGTTTCTCAGAGAGATGAGAATGAGTGCCCCAAACTATTATAGATTTATGGGATCCAGTCTGGCTCAAATTAGCTAGAGAAGTTCTCCATAGAAACAGGCATGACTGCATCCTCTTTTTATTACTATGAGTTTCATGGCACATGATCTTTATGAAACTTTCCCCAGTCTTTAAAAGCATGGTGTTTTCCCTATTTCAATTTCATTTTTCAAATCTGCTGTACCCGTTAGATGTATGACAATGGCACATATGTTCTGAATAGGTCCCTAGTAATCTCTGTTTAAGATGAGGAACACAGATCTGACCTGATTTCCATTGTGAAACCTTGTTACACTCTTGAAAAACATGATCCTGATTTTGTAATGATTGGCTTACTTAGAATCAGGTTTACAGCCCTTTGCTTTGTTTTACAGCCCCAAGCTCCCCTTGTGTTTTCATATATGAGCAAGGTTTTGTTGCACCGGATGATTCTGATGGCACTTGGAGCACACTGCACAGGAAGCCCCTGGTTCAGCTCTTCTAAAGCTATGCCAGCTGGAGGCTGCTGTTTTGCTTCCTTGTCTGCACCAAAGTGCTGCAGAAGCGTCCTGGTTCATGGATGAGCTTGCTAAGCCTCACGTTGCATTCCCTGGGAATGGGCAGATTCATCTTTCTACGGAGATGGGTCCAGCATAACTCATTCATCAGTGCTTTTTGATGGGACAATATTTCATTGACAGAAAAGAAAAACATTTTTAAAATGGTCCTTCACAGGATGAGCTGTTGCCCCAGGCTATTCATCATAGTGATTCATTGCAATTTCATTTCTTTTGGGAAGTGCTCTCACTGCTGCTCTAGGCCACTGTGTACCAGTATCTGTCATCTTGGGTGGACTGACTTGCTCCATGGGGAACCTGATGCCGGTAGGATACTGAGATGTATAAATGTATAAAAATGTGGAATTATTGATTACTTTCCTCCCCGGATTTCACATGAATTGCTCAGATAGATGAATGTTGTGTTTTGTTAATCAGTTTCTTATAAATATTCCAGTTTTTTCATGGCTGAAACCACTGTGTTGACTCATGCTTGGTTCAAGAGCAGCTCTGAAGGATGCTGGCTGTCCTAACACTATGAATTTCAACCTATGCCTCAGAAATTCTGGAAATCTGTTAATTAAGTAGGTGTCATATTTGTGGTTACTATAGCTCTTCAATATCCATAAGCATATGTCCTCTCGAAACCAGCTGTAAATTCCACAAAGAATTTGGAAAAAAAAGCTGAAATAACCAGTAACCAGTCCTGTCATCCCATCCTCTATTCTTTCATCATTAAATGACGCTGTGTAAACTCAGCCTTGAAATTTAGTTTGCACAGAGAAGTGCTGAGGGACAGCTGTGTCCTGGGACCAAAGGTGTGCCGGGGAAGCTGCTGGGAGCACCATCACAGGCACCCAGAGCTTGGAGGGAGCCTTGGGTGGACGGAAGAAGCCCCATCTCCAAGCTCACCACATCACTGCTTCTGTGGCTCATCCTGCTCATGGTGGGGGTCCCACAAAACACAGAGTTCCATGGATTAATGTAGCTTGGGTATATGCGGGAACGCCCAAGCACTTCCCCTGTCAGGGGTGAATTTTACAGTCTTTATTGTCACAACTGGTGACCACAGAGCTCCTGAGAGGGGTGTGCAACTCAGGTTCCAGGCACAGGTCTCTCTCCTGGTGGTCTGCAGGAAAGCAGGATCAGAGTGACTTACAGATGCTGTTGTCAGAGTCCTTGTGACACTGCTGGTGTGCTTCTCTTCTTCTCCTTGACCTGACACACCACGGCTGCGGGCTTGCCACACTGGATTTTATAGCTGTGTATGTAAGTGAGTGAAAGGGGGAAGTCTACTGAGCGTTCAGGCTGATGCAGAGACAGTGAGGTGAGAGCTACTGTGGTGTACCTGGGTCTGGAGAAAAGGGATGCCCTTACTCTAAAATCAGTAGCATGAAATAAAGCTGAAAGATAAACGTACACAGTGGAACTTGCTCGTAGCAAAGTCTGATATTGAGGGACCTCATCTGCCATTGATAAATGACTTCACTAACTCATTTTACAGAACAGGTATTTCAGGAATTTGTAACTGGTGTAAGAATGAAAAACTTATCCCAGTTAAAAAATTACTTGTAGCAGTTGCAGGCATGTAATGATCCCGGGGGAAATTGGTGTGCAAAGCCAGGCATTCAACACCAGAATGCAGAGGCTTGAAACTGCCTTGCTGTGATCTAGAGAGATGCCTCGCTTACTTACAGTCTTAAATATCAACCACCTTAGCAATGTCTAGGCAACCTCACAATTTTGCTAATATTTTTCATTCCCTTTTGGGGTTTTTTTGTTGTTTGTTTGTTGTTTTTTCTTTTTTTCTTTTTTAGCAACATAAGTGTCCAAAAATCCCAAAGCCCTTGCAGTGTGGCCATTCATGCCCACCTCCCAAAGGTGCACTTAGACTGTTCTAGCTACATTTGTCTACTTGCTTAAAGTCACTAACCAAAGTCAAGTCACTTTATAAGGTGATTATGTCTGGGCAGTTCTGTTTTGAGGAACCTGAGATTAATTCTGTTTTCCAGCACAATGACAATGGCTATATCCTCCAAAAATTGTATGTATCTATCAAATTTTTTTTAAAGATAATTGCATTTCTCACTAATCATGAGATGTAGTAAGTAACCTGTAGGATGCAAGCCATGCTCTATATTTAATAAAGTCTGAAGGAATAAATAATAAACCTTTTATGAGGGGTTATTCTTGTGTAAAGAAGACATATCAAAAAGATTACTTGAGCCATTTTCTAAACAAATGTAGCTACCAAAAATGGAACACATCCTTTTAATCTAATGCATTTTGAAACTTTTCAAGAGTATTTTGTTTTCTACTGTCAGAAACTTAACGACAACATGGAAAAAGACTTTAATAAAGAAATCTTTGAAATATTGTGGTATTAGTTAAAAAAAATTTTGTTGGTGTTTTTGCACCCAGCCTCTTCCACTCAAGTTTTCCATGGAAAATGGTGGGTTTCTTATGCCATCGTGAGAAACAGCTTTATCTTAGTGTTAAATAGAAAGCTAACTTTTAAGTGACTCCAGCCAAGATTTGCAGACATGGACAGGGCACTGCTATATATTAGGATCTTTAATTGCACATACTTAAAAGCTGATATCATAAGTTTCCATCCAGTAAGATATCCATCAATAATAGATATTAATCACTTGTAAATGTAATTTTCTAACTGCAAGATCTCATTCAGATAAAAACTCACCTAATTAAGGGTGATTAAAGTAACTACTTCATGTAAAACATGCATTTACATCTGAATAGGGATGGTTTACAACCCATCCTTGGCTACATTCCTTGAGAGTGCCTGTGGTACTAATATGTAGTTTTGGTTCTTGCTGGAAGCAGTTGTCCCAACTCTGATTCCCTAACTCACATTTATTCTAACAGCAGGGTATTCCTCGGTATTCATTGCTCCAGTTTCTGAAACAATCTTTTCGTTGCATCTTCTCATATGGAATGATTAATAGAATTAATATCATGCATAAGTGGTGGTTAAACAGAGCAAAACCATGATATCCTGAACCTCAGTCATCTGTATGAACCTGCTTTCACCTCCTTCCTCTCCCCCATGCTTACTTCAAATCACATTCAGATTTCTCTAGTATCAGTGCCAAAAATTTGAATCTTTCCCCATACACCCTTTCCTGAGATGTCAGGTCTGTGTGAGCAAATTCAGTGAAAGTAAAATTAGACAAAACTACTTAAGCAAGTGAAAAAAAAAAAGGCATCTTTGTACAATTTTTAAGAATCAGAAATAAAAAACAATCCCTTCAATCCAATATGTTTATATAGGTTGCATTATCAGCATAATGGAGAAACCTGTCTGTGAGCCCACTTGTCCATGTCTTGGGAAGTGTGACAGTAAAATGTATTTCACTCCAAAGAAGCCAAAGATGCAATTGGAGAGCCTTTCTCTCTGCTATGAACTGGCATCTTGCCTCTCTTTCAGCAGCCTGGCCAAGCTTCTGCTTCACCAGTGTGCACAGAGCAATTGGTTCTGAACCAGCAATTTTCCAGATCGTTAGACACTGACCAAGCACCAGCTTGAGTTTTTCAGAAGATTTATTTTAGAAGATTTTTCAAAGCAGCAAATTCAACTGCATTTAAAATAAATAAAAGAAACACTTGTATTGAAAGGCATGATTTACGATCTGTGGGACTTGCATTGCAAACTTAGAGGTCTGAACAAATTCTGAAGCAGATCTTCATGCACTTCATTTTCTTCTCAGTCTGGGACAGTGAAACTTTTATTCTGGTGAGGCACAAGAAATCCATGAAAACAGGACTGTCTTCAGTAAGAAATCCCTTCTGGGCTGAGACTTACAGAAGGAGAAGTTTCTATAATTCTTACCTTGCAAGGTATGGAGCAGCACAGAGAAAAAGTAAAACAGTAACACTAATGGCATGACAGCAGGCAATGAGTTCAACCTTTATATGAAAGAGTTCAGTGAGAACAACAGTCTAGAAGTTCAGGGTGAAACATATAGGACTGATGGAACTGGCATCCCAGTGGTTCATGATAAAGTAAGTTATACTTCATTATGCAGACCAAACTCAGGAGAAAGGTTGGGAAAGCCTTTCTCCAGATGATACAGTGGCTGAAAAGCAGTGACTCCTGGGTAAGATCCTTGCCTGGGTTAAGCAAAGGACACCAGATCAGCCAGCGCTGCAGTGAGTGCCCTCACTAAGAGGCCAAAGGATGGCCTGAGACAGAGTCATTTTGAGTAAGGACAGGGGAAAGGTTCTCCAGGATGGGCATCATGTGTGGAATTTGATTCCATGCATTGCTTTATTCACCACTGAGATATTTTTACAAAGGCAAACACTAAGAGCAGGATCTGAGAGCTCCTCATTTCTCCTGCAGCCAGGCAGGAGCACCTTGAGGGAAGATGCACATCTACATCCCCGCAGGCAAAGGAAGGGACTGAACAGGAGTACTCTGCCAATTGCAAAAAAGCTGCATCTTCAGCACTTTGGGAACATAGCTCACATAACAAAATGCGGAGCTGAAACTGCTCATGGGCTTGACCTTTAATAAAATGTTTGGTGACAACCAAAACTTCAAGGGTGGGGAGAAGAATTTGTTGTGCTCCTGTTCTGTGCTCACTATAAACTAGTGATAGGAAACCTTCAGAGTGCATAGATTTGCAATTCATTCATGTATTTTTATTCACAAAAGTTCAAGAAAATGGTATGGGATAAATTCTTTGCTTAAGTAGATCAGCTTTCAGCAAAATTCGTGGCCAGTTTTCTATTTTCAGATAACAGCCTCAGCAAAGTGACACTGAATACTTATTTGTAGGAGTTGATATAAAAATAAACGCTGACAACAAAGAGTGAGAAAATAGAGATAGAAAAGAAGGTCCAATACAATGCCCAGTGTGATCACAGAATTCATTGCAGATTAAAATGTCTATTCCAGAATCATCTCTTTTTTTTTTCAGGCATGTAGCTTTCCCCCTACATAAATAGACACAGTGTGGGATCCTCAGAGTGTGAAGTGTAAAGAAAATTGTTTAAGAAGAGCTTTTTTGAGACTTTTCAATGGGTTGTTATTTTCATTCCTAGAGGAAGAAAGGATTTTTTGCCTTACCTTTTGATTGCAATTCAAAGGAATTGGGAAAAAATTTTTTTCCAGGAAGTAATACAGCATCATTTATAACTTAAAAAATTGTACCTCATTCGCAACATCCTGCATTATGATCATGTAGAGAGTGAAGAAGGGAAGATGGGGGTACCAGGTGGTTGAGGAAATGTCAGAGTGGGATTCCTGTTGCCTGAGTGTCATTCAGGTAGGGCATCTAGTATAAATCAGTTATCTCTGCTCTGAGCATGGTCTTTGAAATGGGACAGGCACCTTCTGATGGCCCCTTCCCAAAGACGAGAGGCTGAGATCTGTAAGTCTCCCTAGAAATCAGTATTCTTTGGGAGACAGACAGACTCTCAAAATGTTGGGAGATAAATCGGTACTGTGGGAGTAGACAGCAGGAAGGGACCAAACATAAACAGGCAGAAACCCTATACTGTTGATTTGTGATTTCATGTCAATTGAATAACACTGCTGCCTTCTACCATGCAGCATGGAAAAATGTTGTATGAATTGTTACAGCCTAGATTTAAAGAGGATGTTTCCATAACTGCAAATTTCTTGGCTTTAGTATTTCCCCTTAGTATTCATTAATGTGCCATAGTTCGTATTCACAAGCAGCTGTGGTTACACCTAATAATCGTCCTAGTCTTGTGTGTGGGTAAATTGATTTGTTTTCCTACAGCTGTACACTAAAATACGAAGATATCACCTAGCAAATAAACTCCCACTTAATGTAGTTCAATTACCTTTAAATCACTGCTGAAGCCTATTCATGGAATCATAGAATGGTTTGGGTTGGAAGGGACCTTAAAATCACCTGGTTCCACCCTCCCACCAGAGGTAAGGACACCTTCCACTAAAACAGGTTACTCAGATCCCCATCCAGCCCGGTCTTGAACACCTCTAGGGATGGGGAGTTCACAACCTCTCTGGGCGGCCTGTTTTGGTGCCTCACCACCCTCACAGTAAGGAATTTCTTCCAAATATCTAATGTAAACCATCTCTCTCTCAGTCTGAAGCCATTCCCTCTTGTCCTATCACTACATGCCCTTGTAAAAAGTCCCTCTCCAGCTTTCTTACAAGCCCTCTTTAAGTACTGGAAGGTTCCTCAAAGCCTTCTCTTCTTCAAGCTGAACAGCTCCAGCTCTCTCAGTCTCCTTCACAGGAGAGGTGCTCCAGTCCTGTGATCAACTTAGTGGCCTTCTCTGGACTCATTCCAACAGGTCCATGTCTTTCTTGTTTGGGCAGCCCCAGATCTGGATGCAGTACTCCAGGTGGGGTCTCGAAAGAGCAGAGCAGAGGTGCAGGTTTGTGAAAAGTACAAGTCCAGGAGCAGAACACAGGGTAAAGGCTGCTGGTTTGCAGAGGAGAATAGTGCAGGTTGTGAAGTGGGGGTGTTTGCGGCCTTATGGAAATAACTTCATACTTTCCCAGCATCAAAGATTTATACGTAGGGTTTAATGAAGAGGGAGAAAAGAAAGGAAAAAGAGCTAAAGGAGTCATTAACAGATTCACACACTGTTTTAAAAGGTAACACAAAACTGTTTAAGGTGTTCATTGCATGATCATGTTTGACGTTTCTGATGTGGTATTCTGATGAGAATGACTGGGCTGAAATGAATCAGTCAGGTCTGCTTTGGACTACGGTGGAACCAGGGTTTAGCTCAGTTTTCCTCAGCTCTTTTAATTTGTTCCTGAATTTTTGACTTTAAATGTTTTCTGTTCTGTTAGAACAGTTTATAACCATTCTGCTGAAGCAACTGATGTTTATTGCAAAAGTTCTGGGTTTCTCTTTCACAAAAAAAGCATAAAGCTAACTAAACTTCCACAAAATGCCTTCAGAGGTGGTAATTCCCGTGTTAATGAAGCTCCAAGGGAAGTGAAGCTGCAGAAAACACCGAAGTTGCTGATGGCAGTAGATATACTCATGGCTTTTCTGCCATTGCTTGTGGCTTGAAATTACTAAAGGCACTGTAATATGGATTTATGGAATTGTATGAGGCTTGCCTAGTGGGAACAACCCACTGAGCCACAGGGCAGGTTTGGGTCTCCCCTTATAATCCAGTTGCACAAGAATTTTGGAAGGAATGTTGTTATTGTGGTAGAATGCTTCCTTTTTTAAGAAATAAAACCAGAAACATTCAGATAATGTATTTCTGCTCCCTCATTTTCTGACCAGAATTGTTACTTCAGTGCAAACTTTGGTCACCAGGATATAATACCTCCATGCAAGCATGTTGTAGCAGAAGGTGTAAAAATCCCAGCCTAGAGAAACAAGGGCAGAAGGAGCCTTGAAGTGATTTTGGTTTCTGTACTCGTCTCCTGTGGCTGGGAAAGTGGGGCCCAGAGAAAGGATATTGGATTTTGGCTGTGATGTATTTCTTTCAGTCTTCACTCAGGGTGGTCCAACCTCTCCCTGGAGGGATACCAGTTGTGGAGACTTTGATTGATAGGTTTAAAGACTCAGCTACAGACAGTCAGGGTTTTACCTGCTGCTCTAACAAATGGTTCTCATCTCCTCAGAGAAAAGGGGTCATCATGGTCATCAAAGGTGGTCAACTTCCATGAGATGGGTCCTCTAAATGGAACCAAGAATCTCAACGAAGAGTCCTTCATAGAAACCTGCAATTTCAATTACTGGTGTTTTGTGGCAGTTTCACAGCACAGTGAAATCTCATCTTTGCAGTTCAGTGCCATCCTTTAAAGGCCTGTAACAAAGTTCAGCCTGGAAAATAGCAGGCACAAAGAAACCTGTGCTGAATCCTGGTTTGCTGCTATTTGCTATGGAGCAGCACAGCCTTTTGGGAGCACTCTGGGAGGGGCGCTGGGTCGTGGCTGGTCTGATCCATGGATGCTGCAACAGCAGCATGTGCCCATGTCAAATTTATTGCAGCTTATTATGTGCCTCAGTGTGATTATTCTGACGCCTTTTGGGAGCTGATGGACTGTTCAGGTGTGAGAATTACCCAGATGGGTCAGAACACTGAACTTTTTGATGTAGAACAAAAATAATAACCAGGTAGCTTCTTAAAAGTCCCCCCAGTTTTCTTCCCAGAGAAGAAGGTGTGGTTAAGCACGCAACTCATGTGCCAAGCTTAGGTATAAGGTCCCGTACTCAGCTCTTACTCATATATGCCAGTTTTCCAAATAAATTCATAAAGGTAGAAATTTTAGGAAATAGTTACTTTCAAAGAGTATTCAGCTTAATCTGATACCTAGAAAAATTTTTCGTTCTTTTCTTCCATCTTTGAAACTTTTTGGAGTTCTCAACTACGCAAGAACAAAAGTTACTGAAACCATGGGACCTGTGGGAAATTCTGCAGTTCATTTGGCATCCTTAGTCCCTAGTGAAAAAGGAAATACCCAATACAATCCATGGGACAAAGCATTCTGTAAATTTGACAGGAAAAAATATAACATTTTTATGTACAAATTGATTATTTTTGGCTCTAGAAATTAAAATTCGGCGTTTACAATGGAACGAGTGTAAGACTTGAGAAAGAAGCTGATCTCATTAGCAATGCTGCTTAGTAATGAAAAAGGCTACTTCGATTTGAATAAAGTAGGCATACTCTGACTAAATTGCAAACCACAGAGACTACTGTAAAATATCATAGGGGAAAAAAAGGCAGAAAATGTAAAAATTCTAGCCCTTCATTTTTAAAAAAATCACATTTTATCAATGTAAATGCACTCTAGCAGGATGAGGACTAGATTAAATTAATTCAGCTGCCAGGTTTGAGCTGGCCAGTCTGGCTGTTCCCTCCAGCCTCCATTCAGGCTGCCACCCCTAGTCTGCTGTGGTTGCACTGATACTCTTGTTGCACAGCTTGTCGCAGCAATTCCTGACCAGAACTGGGAAGCAGAATGAGCCCAGACAGCAGATCCAACAAGTCTAGACCAGATGCTGATTTATTTTCCCAAAAGGCAAAACTGGATTGTTCTTATTAAAGACCATAATTCTCCATTGTGTCCTCTTTCATGGTTACCTCTTCAACACCTGAAAATGTATTGCTGGTTTTGCTCACTTTTGCCAGCTTGCATTACCTGTGCATTTCAACTGCCTTCACATTATCAGAAGTCTGATAGGTGAATCTGTTTTTTACCAAATGCTGTAGGATTTTATTAAAAAGAAAAAATTCCTCAATAACTTTCATACCTGGGATGTGATCTTGATCCAGGTGAAGACAACACAGGAATTTTCCAAAGGATTTATTTGTGTCTCGTGCTGTGGCAATTTGTATTCTTCACAGCCTCTGGTTTCTCTCATTTAAATGGCTCCTGACTTGAAGCAGGATTTTTTGTGTTTAAGAAGAATTTAATCAGAATCCCTAAAGGAAAAGATGCAAGGCCTGATGGAATCGACTTAATAACATAAGTTAGCAAAAATTCTCACTTATCTCCCTGCTTCCTCATCTCATACATAGCTCTGTAAATGGATGACAACACTGAATTTGAGAACAGTGGTTGGCTCAATAGAGGATTTATCCAGAGAGAATAATACCTTTAAATAAATCCTTAAATATACCAGTTGGTGTTTAAAAAGAACCAACACAACCAAACCAAAAAGTTAAAATAAGAAAGAGGAGAAGGAAGATGGCATAATCAGGTTGCACTAGTCTGATCTGAAGATGTGATTTAATGTCTTACCTGAGTCCTCGGGGGGGGACACATTTGGTTTACTCTTTCAGTCTAGCTCAATATTGTTCATGACAAAAACTCCCACAGGGTTTAGAGAAAGAATCAGTCTTTCTCCACCAGAATGTGGTCTATATTGGACCATCAAGGCACGGCGACAAAGCACATTTTAGGTCTGTTGGGGGACTGTACATCATGTCACAAATGACCTTGTCATAGCAGAATTTCTGTTCACAACTGACTTCTGCCATTATCACATTGAGAGACAGGAGGTGAGGGCATGCGGAAGGATTTATGAGCCTACAATTCTGCACGTCAGAAGAGCCAGGCAGTCCTTGACTGAGAGAGGGATTATGATCCTGAACAACTGCTTTTCATATTACTTCAGTTTTCCCAGGACTGTGAATCCTTTGTTTTTATTTCAAATATGAAATTCTGAAATTATTTGTGCAGTGTGCTTTTTTTTTTTGTATAACATGGTATAAGTTCCTGTAGGTTTCATGCTTGTGCAGCCAAATTCTCTTCTTTCATACTTGTCACATGCAGCGTGAAGCTGTGGTTTATGGCTATGTCTTTGATGTCTTTGAATGTAAGAGCAGAAATACAATTGCAATTCTGCACTACAATGCATGATACTTTTGCTGTGGCTTTCAGCAGGATCCAGACCAAGCAACAGGCTAAGGGCATAGACCCCAAACAGAGGGAGATGTCCACTTTCTCTGTGAGTACTATTAGCGCTTGGTCTCTCTGCTAGAAGATTTAGTCAACCTATTCTATGTATTCTCGTAACATAGCAAGGAATATACAACAAAAATATGTGGACCAGTTATATAATCACTTGGACATGCCAGTACGCTGATTTTATAGTATCTTCCAAATTATCCTCAAAGTTATCTGTGTACTTATCTTTTTTTTTATAAGGATATCACTTGCTGAGATTTTTATTGTTACAGTGATCTTTTACTGCCAGGATATTTTATTTTGGTGATACATACTTGTCATCAAGTGTAGTATGGTAGCAGTTCTATCCAGAGATCCTACACAGCTAGCCACAGCCAGTGGTGAAAGAAGACAATATTTCAGTATATTTAGTGTTGCTTTGAGATAGTGTCTTTGAGAGTATGTTGTTAATGAGGTCTTTACAAATATAAGTTTGTTTTCTTGATTTCATCTGATTCTGGGGAGGCAGTCACTCTGGAGTATCATCAGACTATAAAACTACAATTCTTTGTATTTTCAAGCTTCCCAGGCAAGGTAATTCATCTACTGGACTTCTCAGTATGCACATCCAACTTCCTGGTATTTTGTATTTTAAGTTATTTAACAAGCTAAATTTCATTTTGGCCTATAGAAAAAATATTCTTAGGCATGTTTAGATCTGTAATTTTGGCCATCAAACACCAGAACAAAGGGGAAGATGTTTTCTGCAGAAGAATATTTACACATCTATCCATGCTATATATTCTAGAGCTTTCACAGCTGCATAACTTCCAAGAGGGAAAGGGAGACCTCAAATTACCAAATTTAAAATCACAGAAGACATTTATATTCTAGTATGAAATGCGCCTTAGAATCACAGTTCCTCTGTGTGCATTAGTAAGGCTCAGTTTGTACTACAGACAGTTACCTATTGTACCACTTTTCTGTCTTTAAATTTGACTGCTGTTCAGGTAGAGAGAGAGTTTGCATTATTTTCAACATAAAAGTTATAAAACTCCCTGTAATTCTTAACATGAAATTGACTCTTACAATCCTTTGAAAAATACAGAGTGACCAAGCACGTATTGTTTTTACAGATTTTACAGTGTGTTAAAAGGAAAATGCCCCTTCCCACTGAAAGAAAAGTCTGACATTTTTCTCCCTGCAAAATGATCAAATAATTCGCCACATCTATGATCACAATAATGTACACTGTAAAGGGGCAAATCTATCTGGAAGAAACCAAGAGTTAATGTGAGCCAACAGCCCACCTCACACCTTTGCAGCAAAGGTAATTCTCTGGGGGACTTGAGGACTCTGCCTTTAAAGTTTGAAAATACCTGGTATATTATCAGAGAAGCGTTTTTGGTACATTTCTTCTAGGACATGCTGGGAAAGTCAATTAGTCCTATTGGCTGATCAGTGCAGTGCCAGCTCATGTGTTTAATTCAGGCTGGGTTTAGAGAAGGTGTCACCACAGCATTTAAAAGATTAATCTGCCTTAAAGTTAAATGCAGTAGAAGTATCACCCTGAGAGCAAAGACAAGCCACAGCAAGGTCTGGAAGAGATGCCAGCTGAGGCCAGGAGTGCATCCTCAGAGAATTTCTTGGACCCACAGGCTGACAGACCCCCACAGCTGCTGTGGTGCCCACACGGTGAGGCATGAACCCTTTCCCGCATGGCTGCAGCACCCACAGTGATGCCCAGGGATGGGGCTGCCCCAGTCCTGGAGAGGGTGGTGGGATGAGCCCTGAACTTCTGGAGAGGCCACATAGCTCCTGGTCCCCGGAGAGCCCTGACACCCAAACTCTGTTCAGTCTTGTATGTCTCATTTTCTGCATTTTTTTCTTGCCTTTAAAAAGAAATCATTGTAGAGAAGTTATGATTCATGAGTAGATATTAATAAATTCATGTGGGTAAATATTTGGTTCTCTCCAGCTCTGTGGAAAACAGTTAGATGATGAACAGATTGTGACTAAGTACAATTAATAGGGCCAGAGTGTGCCTTCACAGGGGAATAAATACAACAATTAGTGGCTTATTTTATCGGTTGTGTAGGTTTGTTTCTAATTATAATGGCATTCACAGAGCAGGTTAATACAATACATCAGCTAAATACAAAACATCAGCTCCTCTCAAATCCCGGGAGTGTGTAACTTGGGAAAAATAAAACCTACTATGAAGCCAAAACTTTTTCTGGACTGGTGCAAAATCAGAGCTGTCTTTGCTTTTTAGAAAACTAGAGGATAGTTGACCGAGAAAACTTTGGGCTCCAAACCTGAGCTCCAACAAAGACACTAGTAACGATGAGCTCAAGTGACTGGGCTGTGCTGGGAATCGGGGGCTGCACAACAGAACATGTCACCCTATGGATGCAGCTGCAGAGCTTTCACACTGCTGCTGGCTGTGCCTTTTCCTGCTGTGCCACAGGATGGAGGTCAGCTTTCTCTGGGCTGTCTGTCAGAACAGGTGCTGGGAGTCAGGGACAACAGGTTAGGATGCAGGAAAGCAAAGCTGCAGCATTAGCTGCTGCAGCTGCTCAGTGTCCTCAGGTGCCCTCTGTGAGGTGCAGAGCACCAGACACCCAGGTAGGGAATGCCATAGAGCTGCAATTGGCTCCCGTTTGGCTATGCACTATATCTAATTTTAAATGGCGCTGTCACTCTTCATATGGGATAACTTCTGTCGACTGAAGCTTCTCAACTCTGCTGAACCTGAGCAGATATTTTTTGTGGTGAGAGAAGAGATATCCTTGCCACATACAGTCTCTAGTCAAATCCCTTGGGAAAAGTTGTCTCTATTCTCAGAAGGGCAAGCTATCTTTCTGGAATGGTCACATAGTTTTCATTACAGTTTCTGCCCTCCTTCTGCTTGTAAAAACCTTGCGACCTTTTAGATGAAATGTTCTGCTAAGATGCTGATGGCTAATATCAGAGTGTTACAATGGAGGGCTCTGGATAACCTCAAAGGCAGGTTTCCACCTGCTACATCAATAGGTATGGAGAGGAACACTGGTGGGTAATTGGTCATATGTTGGTCAGTAATCCCATATTAGCTCTTGATGTCAGTAAATTTCCTTTCATTATTGGAAATAAGGGCTGTCTTGGTTCTTTTTTATGGAGACAGAAAACATGATAATTTCTGAGTTCTCGACGGCTCTCTGGCACTGTCAGCAGCACACGTTGTTGCATTACTCAGTCTCAAATCGATCCCTACTTTAATTGCTCTTGTACTTTCCTGTGCATTGTTATAGCACTCAAGAATTACTTCAAAGGTGCTATTGTTTTTCTAAAACATATCTTATTGTTAAAAAGATCTGAGGTGTTCTATGCAAATGCTGCCATTCATCTTTTACTTTTAGCTGGATTGTTTTGAGCAAGGTTAGCTAGAACGTTAATAACTTAGCTACTGTTCAGGTGTAGATAGATCCAAAATTTAAGGTGGCAGCGGGTGATTTTGGCTGAAGAGCACAGCAACAAACAGACCACCAGCTGCAAAGGCAGTGTCCCTGCCACGTGTCCTGCCAGCTCCGGCTGCCTTGGGGTGGTATTGTGAGGAAGGGATGTGCCATTGGCAAAGGAACGCAAGTCACGTCCCCTCTCTGTACCCACTCAGTATATTAACATCTGGAATAGAGAAAGGGGTCTGAAGCTCCTCCTTGCTCTTGCCCTGAAACCAGCCTCTTGTGGGATATGGGGCAAAAACAAGGCAGAATGCATGGGTCTGACCCCCTCCATTTGCCTTCCTCTCACACATGGTGATGATTCACCTCTTCTCAGAGACTGAGAGTTGAAGGAGCACAGACTCAGAAAAATATCAGGTGTGATGTGAGCCAGTAACAGAAAATGCAGTTTAAACAAAGTAAGTTCCAGAACTTCCACCAGAAGTAGAAAGAACATATATGTATACATTTATGTATATTTTCTATATACTGTAATGATTCAATGTGCAGCATCCAGTAATGACTTGAGTTAGTTTTGGATGTCACAGAAAACCCACCTTGAATTGTATAAAAGTCTATTGTACCAAAGGTGATATTCAGGCTGAAAGCTGTTGCTCAACCAGAAGGGACCTTTTGTAATTTAAATTAGTCTCAATATGCTTGAAAAAGCATATACCTTAAAAAGACTGGGCTTAGATTATTTTCTTAAAGGCACACAAAACTTCAGCTGATTTAGTTTAAGAAATGCAGATTTTTTTCTAAGGCTAATTTTTATGGATGCACTCTTCTGTCCTCTTCCGTCTTCCAAATAAGCTTTTTCAAATCTTCAGGTTGGTTATTTGCATCTGTATTTTCTGAAGTCATTACGCGTGTCTTCCTTATGAAGGCTTACAGAAGTTCTAAAGCAGTGCATTGCTGGAACATTATAGATAGGATAGAAGGCTTTAAATTTCAGGTGAAATCTTAGTAAATGGTAAAGTTCTTTTATTTTCATACAATAAAAGCTGCTTTCTTAAGGTTGTGTGCATACTACCAGGGCTCTCATCCTAAACTTTTTTGTCTGTATCACCTTGGAAGAGAACTGCTTCAGCTCTCATTTACCAGAATTTTCTTTTAATCTCCTTAAATTTTCTTTCCTCTCATTGATTCTAGTATGTTGATTAGATTTATAATGACTATAATGAGTACACAGACTAAGACCAGACTTAATGTTTGCAGAAAACACAAACCAATCCAGAAGCATGTCACACGCTGGTGTTCTTACATACCTCCTGTTGCTGGCCCCCAGAACAAAACACAAGCAATCCTTCTCTTCATATTAAGCAAAGCAATTCGTCAGCAGACTGCAAGCAGATTCTTTGTTATACTTCATCCACAAAAGGGAACAAGCCCCCACAATTTTCATTCTGTCTGGCCTCTTCAAAGATCAGTATGGTGGTTTGACATTTCTACTGGCTCAGGTAGTAGAGCTAATTCACACCAGTAGAGACATAAAAATGAAAATAAAATGAAGACAAATGAATTCTAGATTGTTTCCCGAGCCTTTGTTTGCCACTGTAAGCCTACACCAAAGACCCTGAATGCTTTGCCCATATATGACAGCAATTCCCATCACCACCTGGTGAACAGGTCTTTCTTCTGCTGGAGGTGATTTTGTGCTATTGATCCAATGTAGCTATGCATGAAATTTTTAATTGCAGAACTATTCTGCCTTCCCAGGGACTATAGAAGTAAACACTGTAAACCCAATAGCTTTTGCTGAACTGCTCTCTTCTACTGTCAAACAGCCTTAGGCAGCCAAGATCCATTCTACTCCCCCAGGAACCACTATTATGCCAGCATAAATTCATTTGACTTCAGTGAAGTTCCTGCCCTTACACAGCAGAGAGAGATCAGACTGGACCAGTTGTCTTTAGCAATGTTTTTCTCTGTTGCTGGATAGATAGCATGTCCAAACTTTAATTTAATAAAATCAGTGTATCTAGCATAAACCAGATGGATTAAGGTTTGTTGACAAAATGGATAGGTTATTTTCAAGGACACTGATTCACAGTCTTCCAAAGAAAAATAGCATTTAACAGAGCTATTGTTGAATAAGCAGTAGAGAAACTGGGGAAGGTTGATTTACCTGATGTTGTTTTTATATTTTAGAAGTATTTTGCTGGGTATGAGGATACATTAGGCAAAAAGAAAACCTTTTATTATTTTTTTTTTTAGAATCACATAATTGTGTAGGTTGGATGGGATGACACCCTCTCCAAGCCCCTGCTCTTAGCAAGATCAAAGGTCAGGGTGTCCAGTCTGTCCTTGGATGCTTCCAAGGATGAAAATTGCACAACCTTTGGACACCTGTTCCTTGTGGTGAAACTTTTTTCCTGGAATGCAGTTGGCCTTTCCCTTTCTTCAGCTTGAGCTTGTTTCCTCTTTTACTGTGCAGGTCTGAGACCAGTATGAATTCATCTTCTCTGTGATTTCCCCTTAAACAGCTGAAGGAAGCAGCAGAATTCCCTTTTAAAGCAGACTCAAATCTCTCAGTGTTTATGTGTGTGTCCCAGGACCTTGATGGTTTGGGTGGCCGTAACTCTCAGGTACATGGTGTAATTCTTGGTGTGTGCTGTGCAGGGCCAGGACTTGGACTCTGATTCTGATGGGGCTCTTCCAACTCAGCATGTTATGTGATTCTGTGACTTTCTCTAATATGTCAGTGTCTTTTATTACAGAGCACCAAACTGTTTACTTGTTTCATAAAATTATCTCTCTTTTAATTTTATTGCCCTCCCACTCACCACCCCAGCCCACATTTCCAAAAATAATTAATTCAAAAAAAGTGATGCATTTCTAAAGCTCTTCCAGCCACTAGCTACAGGCAGCCACTCCTCTGCTGCAACTGAGATGATGCTTCTGGAACTTTAGGAGCTCTGAATCGAAGTGTGTGGGGTTTGGGTGGCAAGATTCTTGTAGTGAGGGAGCTGCAGGGCTGGCTTCTGTGAGAACCTCCCAGAAGTTTCCCCCATGTCCAACAGAGCTAATCCCTGGAGGCTCCAAGACGGACCCACTGCTGACCAAAGCCAAGCCCATCAGTGATGGTAGTAATGCCTGGTGACAACACATTTAAGAAAGAAATAAACTTATTGTACAGATGTAATTGTCAGAGAAGAGTGGAGTGATAAGAGGTGAGAGGAACAGCCCTGTTGACACCAAGGTCAGTGGAGAAGGAGGGGGAGGAGGTGCTCCAGGTGCTGCAGCTGAGATTTCCCTGCATCCTGTGGTGAGGACCACGGTGAGGCAGCTGTTCCACTTCAGCTCATGGAGATCCATGTTGGAGCAGATATCCAGGTATCCCATGCTGGAGCAGGCTCTTGCAGGGACCTGCAGACCCACGGAGGCAGGAGCCTGCAGACCCATGGGCAGAGAAGCCTACTAGGTTTGCTGGTAGGACTCTCTTCTCCCTCCTTTATGGGATGCAGGGAGGTTGTCCCCAGTTCATGAGTCTGAAGAGCACTTTTTTTGTCTTGCTACTCAGTGGTGCATCCTTTCCAGTGTGCTTAGCCACGCTCTCAGGGCCTGGGACTTGGCTTATTCATGTGATTTTTCTTTAGAGAGTCCTCTTAGGAGTCTCTTCAGCATTACACAAATCTCTGAGGCTGTGCAAGCCCACACAGCCTCTTGGGTTTTGGCAATAAAAGCCAGGGCAGCCTAGGAGAGGCTGGGATGCCGTGAGGCACCCCAGCTTTAGCCCACATCGCATCACTTTGGCTTTGGCTCATAAGCTTGGCTGTGAGCAAAAGTACTTCTGACAATTAGGATTAGGAAGGCAAAATAAGGTCTTCCCACAGCAGCGAGCTTCATGAAGCAGGTGCTGCATGGATGGTATTCTGCTCCTTGCCTATTATTAATATTCATCTTGCTTTTCAAATCTAATATTGGTTAGACCTTCATAGGTAAACAAATGAGATGGCTTCCTTACAGTAAAAGCTTGAGAAAGGCAGGGCAGGGCATTAGCATCTGTATGCTGTTTTCCTCAGTTTGAATATGATCTCCGAGCACTGGCAACATTATTTGAATCTAATAATCAAGCAATTTTAGACTCGTGATATTCTAGCAGTTCCATCTATCTAGAAGACAGGCATTTCGAAGCACTCCATTTGGTGGGTTGGCAAAGCTGCATCTGTACAGAATAAGAAGAATGTAGATATGACACTACATTATCTCTTTCTTTTTCTCTGTTAAGGCAGTTTCAACCCATGCATATGAAAGTTGCATATGTGAGCAAAGCCCAAGGCACTAGATGAATAGAAATTATTTCAACCATAACAGTGCACCTATCAGGGAACTAGCACATTTACACAGGTATTTTCCAACTCTCATCATTTTGTCTTTTTTTTCCAGCAAAGTGCCAAATCCCGTGGGCATTGCTTGGCATCACAGGCATTCTGCAATGAGAAACTAGAGAAAGACAAGCCAATGCAAAATGAGAGCTGTAATATTCACAACAGAGAAGAACTAAAGAATATGTTCAGCTTTCCTCAATATTAGTTCAGCTACAGCAGGTGTGTTTTAGTCCCATGGTCCTGATTCCTTCTTTATCTCTTTCTTACTCAGACAGCTTTATTGTTTTTGTGAACTGGAATCTTGAACTCCATCTGCTCTAATCAACAGTAGAGACAGATACTAATAAAAGTGAGAGAGAAATGCCTGCCATGGGGGAGTGCTGCATTTTGTGTCAGCTTGATCAAAAGCAAACTCCTCCTCTAAAACATTGGATAGTTACTAAAATATATTTCAATTTCTTATTAAAGGACTTTAAAGGGCTTTTGTGAAGCAAAAACTGACAGACGAGTGTCAGTTTTTAGAAGCACTTAGAAACCCACGCACTGCATAAATGCTTTCAACACATATACATACATGTATGTATATATATTAATAGAGCTTTGAGTACTAGCATCTTTCCCACTCTAGGATCCTCACTATAACAATTTCCAGATTTTGCCACGAGACATTCAGGCGTTATGGAGAGAGTGCTGTGAAAAGATTTGGGCAGGTGCACAGGTTGACACTTCTGTTTCACTGTGCTTCAGTGGCTTGAGTTCTTGCATCCTCTCTGAGGCAGAGCGCCAAGGTAGGTCCCACGCCCAGTGGAGCACTATGTTGGGAGGGATGTGGGCTGCAAGCCAGGACGTGTGGATGGCTTTTCCACAAAGTGCAGTTGCCGCTGCCACGAGCAGTACACAGCAGAGCTGATGGCAGAGTTTGCAGAGAGAGTGTTGTGCTCAGGTAACTAGAAGTTGTATCATGTGTCCAGATGGGTCTGGCTTTAAGTTACTTTGGCATCCTTAGCTGGTATTCTCTGTGTGATTTGCTGTCAGCTGGAATGGTAGAGTTCTGTTGGGGTAGATCTTATGGAACTGATCTAAATACTTGTTCCAAAGCATCTTCTGTGGATATTTCAGAAAATAGAGCAGAAAACCTAGCCCAAAGTATTCTGAGCAGGCCACTGTATCAGCTCCTCCTACACGAGCAAAAGCGAGGAGATATGCATGTTTCAGTTTTGAAAGAAAATAAAAATAAAAAGGAAAGAGACCACAAACAATCCTTTCTGACAGAAGAGGATGATTGTTTAAGTTTGTTTTGATCGAGCACTCTATTAACCAAAAATGGAAATTCAGATAGGTTAAACTGCAAATTCAGCTGGTATTTCTCATGTTGTGTCATCTAGAAAGAAAGAACTAAAAGTAGAAAAAGGTAGGCAAAGTGTTTGGAATTATGTTAAAAAGAAAAAAAAGGAAGTTGTTTACTTTTTGCTTAAGGAAGCAATCACTGGAAAAGAAAAACCTTGGCTAATATCTCATCTGGGGTTCTTGTAGGTGGCATTACCCCTCTGCAACCTTGCTGTTGTTTTAGAACTTTCTGATTAACAAAAAAATGCATCTTTCATAAGGGAAGACACCATCTCTATGCTGATAATATATTTTGCCATGGGCTGTATCACATTCCCTTATAGTCAATAATAATAATTGGTACAGATTATGAGGTCAAAAATGCATTTCCTTTTACTGTACAAGGTAATGGTTTCACCTGGCTGTGGAAGCCTCTTACAGGGAGCACTGTGTGGTGGGGCACATAGTCTTCGGCACTGTTTGGAGCAAATTTAAATTGTACCATAAGATAAAAAACTGGTTTGGCCAGGACTTTCATATCAGGTATGCTGATACTCACAAAGGGGCAAACAGTAATGCTGAAGTGGGAGCAGTATTTTGGAAAAATGTTTTCTTCACAAGTCAGTAAAAATTTCAATTTCAGAACTATTTAAGTTTCAAATGTGTTCCTGAATTCATATCAAATTGTACATTAAGATATGAGCAGAAGTGCTATAAAAGTCAGAGGATTTATTTCATCATTGTCAAATGAGGCTGTTTGATTTTTTTTTCTTCCTAAGATATTTAAATTTCAAAAATTCCACCTTAAAATTGAAAACAAATTCAATTTGAGGTTGAACAAACTGTTTCTTCAATCTGGACATGCATTATAGAAATAGGGAGAAGGCTGCCTCTTACAAGACATAAATATAAATTATTCATGCAGCCTAAATACGATGTATCTATTATTTAGCATCACCCTGTTGTTTCAGTTTCAGGTAACTCACACAGCAAAAATGCAGGAAAAAAACAAATTCTGTGAAGGATAGTATAGGTTCATCACATTTGATCTCATAATAAATGTAATTGTCTAATAAATTGGCGTGCCATAGATCTGTAAAGGAAATTATGAGTAATTAGAAGTGCTGTATGATAAAACAGCAGAGTTCTTCCCTGCAGTCCTGGAGAAGCAGCACTTTAGACTTTGTGAAGCTGTGAGCTGCTCTCACTGATATTCCTGCTGTCAGTCCAAGACAGTTCTGTTGACAGGTGCCATTGATTTTTCTAAAATGCCAGCAGGCTGACTCCTGACTGCCTTGTCTTTGTTCTCCCACAAAATGCAACCCACAGAACAGGTCAGGAGAAGGCATCCCAAAACTGAGGAACGCGACGTGCGCTGAGGGACGTTGGCTCTGGGGAAAATTTGTCAGAACTTGCAGAGGCAGTGCTTGTGGGGAGAAACTCGGAAAGATAATAAACTGTTTCTATTCTGATTCCTATAGAGAGTCAAAAGAAAGAGAAATTTTAAGTAACGGTCTGCTGAGATTTACTCTCCTCTGACTTACAAATTGGAGAGAACAACCTGTATCCTTCTCAGAACCTGGTTCCCAGTGGAAATACATACTAATAGAAGAGTAATGGGTTGTCGTGTTCCCTGCCAATCTCTGTCTTTAATCCATGGATTTTTTTATTATCTCACTCACTTCTCTTTCCACCATTGCATTCAATCCACTGCAAGTACTTTCATGCCAGGAAGCCAGGCATACATGGAGCAGAAATGACTCGCCTACATATTTTATGAGGGTCCTTAACCACACGCATGGAAAATGTTTATTTTGTAAGTGCAGAATTGTCCCCTGGGGATGTTTTGCTGCGCAAATGAGCCTAATGAGCATTAAAAGAGCAGTTTTGTTCAGGAAAGTGGTAGATTTATTCTTCCTTAATTTTTTAATTACAACCCCTGACCTGAAGGACTAGCACGAAACTGTAAACAGATCAGGATTACAAGCAACATGCCTTTTTAATCAGTGCTACTGAGGGGAATATAGCAATGTGTATCCCCCATGCTGCTCAGGGGTGATGCAGGGTGAACTCTTGCTTTGCTGAGTGTCAGCACTGACCTTGCTGCTGCTCCCCTGGGAACCCCTGTCTCCTCTGCTCTTTGCCAGGGACCTGCCTGGTCTCACAGGCATCTCCGTGACACAAATCCCGTGCAATACGGACACCGCAATGGGATATGTGTGAATGAATGGACTTTGCCTCCCCGAGGAAGGGAGCATCATGCAGACACATATCACACAGATGAGATCTGTGGTCAGTTGTCAGCACAGATTTGCAGACATAGGAGAAGATGAAACAGCAAAATATGTTCTTATGGTTCTACTTAACACAGAAAACTCATCTCATCTGACTGGTGGGCTGTGTCCATTACCAAAGGTAGAGACTGGTCCCTCCTTATCTGTTTTTCTTCCTGTTATTCCTTCTGACTGATCACAGGAATAGTATCTTATACTACTATAGAAGATTATAGAATTATTTCATCCTGCTCTTTTAGGTTACTTGATTAGCATCCTATAGTGTATTATAGTTTTTTCTGGGTGATACAAAAAACTGATCAGCACCTCAAAAAAAAGGATTTTTCTCCTCAGGCCTGTTAGTAATTTCTGAGCAGTGAGATGGGTTGCACCCACGGGTACCATTAGGGTGACTCCGCCTGCAACATCCCCAAATCTCCTGGCAAATGTCAGTGTTGGCAGGTTGATTCCTTTGTCCAGGCACCACTGTCCTTTTCAATCGAGATCTCAGAGCATATGTCAGGCTGCTTTTCACCACTAATCTTTTGGAAAAAAAACCACCCCAACAGCTTTATATTGCTGCTCCTGCTCATGCTGAGAGCATGTCAGCAATGACCATGTCCTCATATATAGTATATCTATTGTCTGGTTATACGTACCTGTATCTGTTTTCTGTATATCTATTTTCATCAGTCAGAAAAAAAATTGAAGGAAAAAGATTTTTTTATTTAAAGCTGTACTTGGCTTTCATGTTAAATTTATTTTACTAGAAATATAGCAAGTGAACCTGAAGCATTAAAAAATGGGAGCCCAAAAAATCTTTGGTTACATATGCATGTTAATATCTATGTGTATTTTGTACGTAGGCACATACACAGGGCTAGAATCATCTAGCTGGAGCTGTTGTCCTTGCGTATTTTTTATGCTAGGGATGTGGAAATGATGAGACAAAAGTGAAGAAGTGAGTGTGTTCAGATGGGGGCCAGAGGCTTGGCTTCCAAAACTATTGAAGCCCTTCTGTCTGTAAAAGCACTGCAGCAGTCAGAGCCCATGCCAGAACTCAAGTATACATGTCCTGCAAAAACAGTCATTATCCAGAGAACATCAGATTTCTGCAGTATAAATCCATAAAAAAGAGTTTTGAAAATGGAAAGGGGGACCCAAATATAACTGTGATTTTTGCTGGTGTCTTGAGAGTCCTTTATACTGTGTATTTCTGAAAACAGCCCATTTTATCCTAGTAGGAGAGTGTGTTACCTGGTGCTGACTTCGCTCAGTGCTGTTTGCAGAAGAGATGCCTTTTTGTTTGGCACTCACTGAGTATACAGACCACAGAGAATGGTTTGAACTGTGCCAGCTGTTAGCACGACCACGGTTATGTATCTGTTGCTCACCCTAGCAGAAAAAACCCCTAACCCCCAGTGGTTCAAGGTATTCCTATTTTCTCTTCTACTTCTGTCCCATTCCCTTTCATAATCAAAATATCACTGTGTTGGATGACATAGATGAGCTGAAAAAAAGTCCGATTTTTGCAGAAAAAACTTTGTTTTCAAACTAAATTATCTTTACAGAAGACTGTGGAAGGGTGGTTGCTGGCTCACTGAATCTATGTACACATCCCCTTCCCAAAAGGGAAGTGCATGATGTGTCCACATAATTTTTTGGTAGTAATTATCTTCTCAAGTAGGAAAGCACATGTTTTCCCTGAGAAAAAAAGAAAACTAGTTTCCACAACACGAAAGACCTCCTTTCTTTGGTCAGAGGCCATTGCTTGTAACAGCTCAATCACCTTTTACTGTACAGTTCTCTGGCATGTGGGTCCTGCTGGGCTCCAATATGCAGGAAGACGGTAACTCTTAATATCAGGGACATTATAGTTTAAATAATATAGGCTATTACACATTAAGAAGAAAGAGCAGATAATTTTTAAAGAACATTTGTTCCCTCAGCTGTAATTTTTGTTTCTTTTTTTCTTATAGGTGAAAATCCTCATAAAAGGGTATTAACAGCTCCATGTCATAAGTGCCTGTTATCTTGCTTGTACTTAAGTGATAGTAGGAACTTTCAGTATTTCTAAGACCTTCCCTGCTGTGAAGCAGCTAATTTTGACGTTTTGTCAAAGATGTGTCAACCCCTTTGATGACTTTTTATTTAGTGCAGCAGCGGCATTACTTCCCTACGTAGTACCAAAGTGTGAATCTCAGGGTGTGACACATTTAACGCAGCAGGAAGTCTTGATGTGATATTGGTTGGAAAAACTGTTTATATTGTCTAGAGAAGAAAGGGGTTTGGGAAAAAAAAGTGAGAAGCATTAGGCAGCCAGGATTGCTTGATACCTTCTGACACTCTTGGTTCTGTTGCTCCTGAGAACTCAAGGAACAGAGTTAGTTAAGTATCTTAAATGCGTTTTTATGTGTGTTGGTGTTGCATGGCCTGGTTTTTGGCCACCGAAGTGGCTTCTGTGAGAAGCTGCTAGAAGCTTCCACAACATTCAGCAGAGCCAATCCCTGGTGGCTCCAAAGACAGACATGCTGCTGGCCAAACCTGGGCCAATTAGAGATGATGGTAATGCCTCTGTGATAACAGATTTAAGAAGAAATCAAAACAAAGTCTGTGGCACAGTTTTAATTCCAGGCAGAGAAGAAGAGGAGGTGAGAACATGGGAGAAGAACAACATGCAAACACCAAGGTCAGTGGAGAAGGAGGGGGAGGAGGTGCTCCAGGCACCAGAGCAGAGATTCCTCTGCAGCCTGTGGTGAGGACCATGGTGAAGCAGCTGTGCCCCTGCAGCCCATGGAGGTCCATGGGGGATGTAGAGATCCTGTGGTGTACCCCTGCACCCCGTGGAGGAGCCCACAGCAGAGCAGGTGGATGCCTGAGAGGAGGCTGTGACTCCGTGGGAGAGCCATGGAGAGAGGGGCCCTGCTCCCAGGCTGGAGCAGCCTGTCCTTGAAGGACTGCACCCTGTGGAAGAGTGACCCACACTGCAGCAGTTGGAGGGGGACAGTTCCGCATGGGATGGACTCAGCAGTTCACAGGGAGCTGTTGCTCATGAGATGGAGCCACGAGGGAGAAGCTGGGGGAGAACTGTCTCCCAAAGGAGAGACCCCACAGTGCAGCAGGCGAACAATTCCTCTCCCTAAGCAGCAGGGGAAGCCACAGGTGAGATGAACTGACTGTAATCCCCATTCCCTGTCTCTTTGCACTGCTGGGGTAGGAGGTAGAGCTGGGAAGGAGAGAGGGGTGGGGGGAAGGTGTTTTTAAGGACTTTTTCTAATTCTCATTATCCTGGTCTGGTTTTGTTAGTAATAAATTCACTTCTAAGTTGAGCCTGTTTTGCCCTTGATGGTATTTAATGAGGGATCTTTCTCCAGGTCCTTACTTCAACTCCTGAACCATTTGTTAAATTTTCTCTCCTCTGTCCGGCTGCGAAGGGGAGTGAGTGAGCGGCATTCGTGGGTGCCTGGCATCCAGCCAGGATCAAACCACGACATTATGTCATCTGTAAATTTCTTCTTACAGTGCTGAAATCACAGTCATATTACAATTCTTGCTTCTTCGCCATTTCATTTTTACCTTATCTCCATCATCTTGCGACTTAACCGTGTGGCAGATGCACACAGTCTGTAAATCTGTTAATTGCAGTGTGTTTTTAGAAGACTCATTACGAAAATGCCTTTCAAATTATAAAAGATTGAAACAGACTTGGCTTCTCCCAGTTAGTGAGATCAGTAGATCTCTATGTGGCTATTTAAAGTGGTTTTGTTTTTCAGAGGTTAGCATGGCCAGCTTCTTTGGTGGCTGAAAGCTGTGGGCCTCTTCCAGTAAAAAGTAGCTGTGGTTTAGAGGAGGGGCTTGCAAGCAGCTCATGTCTGCCATGAGCTGCGTGTTTTGTGGACAGAAAAGGAGCACTATAAATAACACTTCTTCACAATTACAAGGGGGGTTTACCTAACAGATGTACCAGTTGTTGCCCTTCCAAGGTTGCCTGAGGCTTGTACAAATTCAGTATTCACTCAGTATTCAGTATTCAGTTATGTTTCACTGAAAAATATTTGTATCAGCAGTGAGAAGAATAATAACAGACACTGAAATTTCAGCTACAAGGAGTGTGCTTCTTCAGTGTTCTCACTGAAACACGTTAAGGGACATTCAGAATAATATTTGCAGCTGCACATCTCAAAGGATGGATAGTCACTTCAGGGCTGATGCAGCCATGAAACTGTCTGCTATCCTGCAGACATCCCTTCAGAAAAGAGCTCCAGAGCAAGATTTAAAAGCCAAGAGTTGTGAGCAGTGAATCTTCTTTTGACTTTGGTCTGAACTACAGGCTGATCACCAGATAGTGTACCAGAAAAGGGACAAGTGGCCAAGGAGAAAGTTAGAGGAAAAACAATGAAGAACATAATGAAGGCTGTGCCAACACCTTCTCTCTCTCTCTCTTTCTTAATATGGGCTGGGAGCTACATTAGAAAAATAAGAAAAATTACAGAATCACAGAATATGCTGTGTTGGAAAGGACCCACAAGGATCATTGAGTCCAACTTCTCATCTAATAAACCTCACTGGGACTCCACCTCACCTTCTTCATGTCATCTATGGGATGAACTCATAAGGGATTGATAAAGCATCAGTAAAGAAGACACAGAAAAATGAAGTTATGCAAAAGTAGCCTTTCATGAGATAGAACCACATTTCTTAAGGTCTTCTGTGGCCAGCTCTCATTTGCTGTACCACCTTAGCTCCTGTTGCAAACACGCTTTATTTCTGAGTCTGCTCCTTAGCATCCTGGTGTTGTTAAAGGTTCAAACCAGGTCCAGGGCTCTGTTGCACAAGGGTGTGTGCAGAAACAGAAAGGAAGATAAGCACAAAAGTGTTGATACACAAAAGTACCTTCTCCCACTTCTTGCTCTTCTGTTAAGTTGAATTTATTCTCTCTGTTTTATTGAAGCTTACCAGTATTGTAGGCTGTCACTATGGGGCACTATTAAAATTTTGAAAATTTTCAGAACTGTGTCAAAATACCCTGTTTAGCAGGTAATACCTAGGAGTTAATTATCCATGGTTTCCCAGGCAGTGATAGCAGAAAAAGATGTGCTAGATACATATCGCCTGCTTATCGAAAGAGAGTATCCAAATACCAGACTTTCATGTTTTGTTCCATATGGGCTCAAAAGACCCAGCAAACACTGCTCTGTGGTAAAAAAGGAAATCACTGAGGACATTTTCATAGCCAGCTGTTCCCCTCATAAGTTCACTGAAAGTAGTTTCTGCTACCAGGATGCTGTTAGGAGAAAAAGCTCTTTGCAGTATTGATTCAAAACATTTTGTGCCTTCTGGCACTAGACTGGCAATAAAAAGTAATTTCTTACACCGGTTAATAAAGTGCACAAGGTAAAGCATCTCAAAGTAGATGATGAACAGACATTAAAGATGATGGCAGGATTTCCTCTAAATAAACTTTATTCTGTTCTCATATTTAAAAAACGTGAGTAAAGCTTTCTGCTGTGATGTGTTAGAGGAGGCAGAAGCTTTATAAGAAATAAAGTAGCACTGAGGACAGAGATTACACTTACTCCACTTCAGAATTCACTAATTACTTTTCCTTTCTGAGGACACCAGCCTGAAATACATTCTTGCTTGGATCCTCATCTGATATTTACTAAAAAGAAACTTTTATAAGAAATGGAACTCAAGAATTCAGTGTACTAAGAAATATTTTTGTTTGATTTCCTTATGGCTGGGATGTTTTATATTTCCCTTAAAATGTGTACTGAAAGTCTGCCCTTTGACGTATTTGATTGGAAACAATGCAGAGTTTGAATTGTTTTTGTTATCCTAAAATGTCATCACCTGCAGAAGAGAGATATGTTCATTACAGCTTAGCAATGACAGACAAAAGTTAGGGTATCTTTCTCTCCTCCGTCATCCGTTCACATGCTGAGGAAGAGCAGGTTATCTCCAGAAAGGCAGCTCTGGTGAGCTGTTCCTTCTCCAAGGTAGTCATGTCAGGGAGCTGCCTGCAGCTCTGCCCTGCCTGGGCTCCAGCTACCGCACACTCACATGTGTAACTCTTCCCTCAGCCAGTCAGTATCCTTTTGGAACTATTGACACTTGAAAATAAATCCATAGATGAGAATAAACAGATTCTGTCCCCTACAAGGCAGATAGACAGATGAGGCTGTGGAGGATCAGCAGCAGGGAGGCAACTGGGAGAGAGGAACCTGGCATGGTCTACAGCAGCTCTGCAGTGAGTTTCCCCTGGCATTAGCTGCAGCGATCTATTCAGAAGTGCCTTTTTTCCATACAGTGCTTCTGAGCATATCCATGAAAATGTATACCCCCTCCTTTCCCATCCTCCTGTTACAGAGCACAAGCCCAAGCTCAGAGGCAGTCCAAGCTTCATAAGGTTTCAGCTCCCTTCCTTATCCCTCTGTTTCAGTTCTGATGATCTTTTCCACAGCAAGAAAAATAGTACATCTGACTGATTCAATCCTGTGCTCTATTTAGCCAGTGAACACCAGGGTACAATGAGTGGGAGTGATTCTTTTGAGCTTTCAAGTCTAAAATGGGATACAGAGAATATATTTCAAAGGTAAACAATCCCCAGGTGATGGACCTCCTTTTCACTGTGCTGGTCCTGGTGAAAAAATTTTGCAGGAAAAGAATAGAAACATGAGGCCTCAGGGTTTTAATTTGGGTTCTAGCTTTGGGTGGCGGGCAAGGAAGGACAACCAGCAAGCACCAATGCAGGAAAAAAGAAAGAGAAGAATTAGCTTCCAAGGACTAAATGCACCCATAGTTCTTTTCCCTCTATTTCAACACTGATACGTAAATCCATGGATGCAGCTGCTCATAGCAGCTTCTCAGCACATTAGAAGTTAAGATTGCTGAAGAATTTTGTTATCTCTGAATTCCCCATACATTTGGGCTCATTGTGTAAGAGTTGTGATTACATGAAACAAGAGCGAGAAAGCATTTTGTTCTATTTCCACCTTGCCCTTCCTAGCTTACTTCTCAGTCATCTGCCTATACTGTGTTACAAATGTAAACAACTTCTAAACAGCTTTTTAAAAAGTACGAGCACAGTTTTTGAGTATCCTTCCAGGTCTGGAAGCCCATGACTGCACTGAAGGGAGAACACGTGGAGTCAAGTAAGCACTCTTGAGGGCGGTGAGCAGTGGGCCTCTCCAATGCGTGCTGTGGTAGAGCGCCTTCTAAAATCACTGACTGAACAAATCTAGCTCTGCTGGATTTGACCCCACTGCAGTTTTAACCCCATTGGTTCTGCATGGCTGACACTTGCTTGTGACCAGGTATTCCTGCAGCTGAGTTTGCCAGCATAGATCCCTTAGGGGAATGAATAGGGAGCAGCCCACAAGACGGTGTGACTAGGATGCATCTTCCCCGTTACACTGAAATTCAGGAAATTTTAACATAGTGCCAACAGACTGAAACACCCTAGTGATAATACATCATAAAGACTGGCATAGAATCAGATCCATTTCTAGGTTTGTGGACATCTGTTGTAACAGAGATATACAGATACTGTTGTTACAACAATTTTGTTTGCTGTTACTATTTCCGTGTAAAAATGGAAACACTTACTCTGTTTCATCTTTGAGTGACTCTGAGCATCTCATCAGTGTCAGTCCTGGTACACTGAAGACTTTATCAGAGGGAGCAGATCTCTAAACAGCATTGAAGGACATGGATTGGGATTAATAAACTGCTTTTCTGCTCAATAACTTTCTTAACCTGCTTTTCATGTTGTGCTTCTCTGATAAGCTACTCCGTTCCTTCAATGACACCCTTCTGCCTGTATCTTTTTTTCAGACCTTCCCCTTATTTGATTTCTAGGTATTGTATTTTAGCCCTTTGGAGCAGGTCCTGCAGGGTGCTAGGCACTGCAACGTGTTCTGCTTGTGAATGGCAAGGCAGGGGACTGAACGCTTAAACAGAACTCCAAGCAAACACAATGTGTTTTCAGGCTGTTTGGGCATTTTGGCTCTGAGATGTGTATTTAATAAAAAGCTGCACAGGCCAGAGTTTATTTCTTTTCCATTATTAATGTCCACTAGAGAAATGCTGCCTGAAGAAGGCTTATTGGACAAAATTGTTTCCCACTAGTATGCACAGCATACGAAATTCTCACAAGTGACAGAGGAATATGCAAATAAAGTCTTGGCTTTAGGTTCATTTTTTTTTGTTTGTTCATACTGAACAATGTGGTGGGATAAGCTGCTTTGTTCATAAACAACAGTTTTAAGGCATCCTGGTAGAACAAATTTTTAAAAAATTATTCATTTATTTATTTATTATTTTAATTTTATTCTTGTTTTTTGTTTGGGGATTTATTTTTCTTTTACATTTTTGTTGCTTTGGGAGACACAGATGTCCTTGACTTGAGAACCTAGGAAGCCAAAGAGATTAATGGCTGGAAAAGATAACCCTAAGTAGTGAAAAGTATGTATTAATACACCAGTTTCACAAACAATAATGGCAGTGGCCTGCCCAGGGCTGTACAGAGTAGGCTGAGGCAGGAGCAGCTCTTGGTGTTGGGTTCCGGACAAGTCATCACAAGGCCTGTGTTGGTTACTGTCAGTTTGATGGGCCACATTGTCATCTGGGGCTGTCTCCCAAACATCAGGGAGAACTTCAGGATAAAATCTTGCAAATCCTGTTGTTGAGGAGGATTATCAAGGTGTGTCTCTCACTACTTCTTCTTCTGTATTCATGCACAAGATGCATGTTTTCTTCAAAACTTGGTGTTTGCGCTCCAAGGAGGCAAGAAGAGCTGTGAAACAAAGCTGTGTGTGGTTCTTCCCTGAAAAACCTCTGACCAACTAGAAAGGAGGCTCACCCTGCAGTGAACCAAAGCTGTTTCAATGCATGGTGATACATCCATTTTCTCTTGCACAGGACGTGGAGTCTGTCTCTACAGACAATGCAATGACTCTAGGACATGAGTTAGCAAGAGTATTTGCAATTCAGGCTAAAATCTCTAAATTGTGTTACTTAAAGATAGAACATACAGTTTCTTCATTAAGTTATTAAGAGTTATGAACTGTTACTTAGTTTCTAAATAATTTTGAAACTTCCACAAACCAGAAAGGTCACATTTCCTGCAGCTCCCATTAATTTCTTTTCAAAGTGTTCGTTCTGCAGGTCTGTAATCCAGGTCACTTTCAATTAGAAGTCAGTTCAGGAGTCTAAGTTTAGGTGTTCATTTCACTCATACTGTACAAAAGACAAATCTCTCCCTCAAAATCCCTGGTTGGCAGTCAGATGATGCCTCTTCCTCTAAAGTAATTTTCTTTTACACAGTGTTAGAAAAGGTCTTTCTCTTCTGGCCAGAGTTCTATAAAAAGGCCAAGCTCGAATGTAAAGCACTCATTTCTCTATGTCAAAGTCAATGAGACAAGAGAAGATACCATTCATCACTGTTCTGGGTGAAAGAAGATTGTCTTTGCTAGTTTGAGCTTGGGCATCTTGAAACCTCCGGAAGAAATTCCACTTTATATATTGTATTTTCTGCACATACGAAGTAACATGCAAGCTACTAAAAGTGACTCAGAAAATACTGTTAACAAGTCCACAGGAGCTGTTATTCAGCATGATCTTGTCCAGGCTGCGTGCATATAAGGTTTCAGCTTCTTCTCAGATTCTGGGCCTCAAGACCCTTTACAAGCCCCAATCTCTTCATCAATATTTCCAACATTATACATTAACATGGCTTTTTCTTACTCTGAAACACTTTTGTAAAGAAACATCAGGTCTCAGTCTTGTCTGTTCAAGCTTTTGGCAGCAACAAACTGCTAACAAACAAAATATATTAGAAGTATACTCTTATAAATTCGTAATAAAGTGACCAACTTGTGCTCTCTGTTGTGCACATGAAATCACAGATGCAACTGGATTAATTCTGGTCTGGCGTTACCATCTGCTGCATAGAAAATTTAAATTTCCATAGGCAGTCCAGCTCTTCTTATTCAGCAAACACTGAGTATTTTTAAGACCTGACATTTGCGTAACACAGTCCTCTAATCAGGCACTCAGGGCAAGACACAGGAGGTTCAAAGTTTCCAGGAGGCTTTCTATCTGACCCAGAGATGATCCCAGACTGTTATTTTAAGACAAGATGCTGAAACTTTCCACACATCTGGTGCAATTTGGTCATCTGTTTATCACCTGAATCAGATATATCTATCCATTATTTCATGCAAATTCCCCAGATAGGTTCACACTGGATGGGAGCAAAGTATTTTCATAATTATAGCTATGTGACACTTTTTGTTGATGCAATGGCTGGGCAAAAGACATAAAAAGTGCAAAACCATCAAGGACTGAATATAAAGCCCACGATTTAAAAAAATAACTGAAGTTTCAACTAAAATAATATTGATTACCTGTAACAAAAGAAAATACATTTCTTGTCAGTTAATCTATATGAGTAGCAGAGCTTAGAGGATAGAAGCACTGCCCACAGCAGAAGGTAATTAAGGACCACTAAAGCAAATTAGATATGCATGGGATCACCCAAAAAATGCTGATCAATGTCACTCTGAAACATTTCTCTACCATCTTTGAAATGTCATGATCAGGGAAGGCTTCTGATGATAAGGACAGGGCAAATGTTACATCCATTTTCAAGTAGGGCCTAAGAAGGGTCTATAGGCCAGTCAGCTTGACCTCAGGCCCTTGAGAGGTGAGTCCACGCAAAGGACAGACAAGAAGATAATTTGGACATCAAATACTGATTTACCAAGGGCATATCACCCCTGACCAATCTTATTGCCTTATTAGCTCTGGATGAGGGCAGAGTAGTGGATGTTGTTTATCTTGACCTTTAGAACATTCTTGATGCAGTTTTCCATAGTATGACCAAGGCTAAGCTGGTGAAATAAGATCTGGATAAGTGGATGATTAATTGGGTGGCAAATTGGTAGGACTGCCAGTCTCAAAGGGTGGTGTTCAGACATAAGAAGTCCAGCAGACAGATTAGTGACTAGTGGCATCCTTCGGGGAGAGATACCAGGGCTGGATGGTTTGGGATATTTACTGGTGATCTGGATGAGAGGATGGAGTGTGCTTTCAGCAACTCAGTGGACAAGCTGACCCCAGGGAAGCTTTGTGCCTGGCAGCAGGGGAAGTCAGCTACACACTGGGCTGTCTTGACAAAAGCATGGTCAGTGGTGCAGGAAAGTGGATCTTCCTCTCTCTTACACCCAGTGAGACCACACTTGGTGCAGTTTAGGGCTGCCCAGTAAGACATATTTTCACAGGAGGGAGTCAAGAGTCAAGTGGAGGACACCAGGATGAGGGGGGCTGCAGTGCATGAAGGGTAAGGAGAGGTGGGGAAGCTCCCAGCCTTTTTAAAAGCTGTCAGTGATGGGAGCTCACTGCCCTCTTCAGCTGCCCTCTTGGAGAAGACACGGAAGAGGGACCAGTCTCTTCTCAGAGGTGCATGTGACAGAATAAAGAGCAGCAGATTCAAATTGCAGCAAGGGTAGTTCCAGTTAGACAAGTATTTTTGCAGAAGGAAAAATAAAAAATCACTCTATGAGTGGTCCACTATGCACTGGCACAGGTGCCCAGAGACACGTCTGAGCAGGCACATCCTTGGAAGTACCTTGCCTGGACACTGCCATGAGCAATCTGATCTAACTTTAGATTTGGCTGAAGGGTAGAAGCTATTGGGCAGAAGGTTGGACCTGGTGATCTCCAGAGATTCCTCTCAAAGGACAGCATTCTTGATTTTACATGCAGCAGTTCCTCAGGTATCCTTCAGGTGCCTAGACAGGCAACATTGTGTGGCAGTGTCATCAAAAGAAGGCTCTTGGCCAGGCTTGAGAAGTAGGACTGTGCCGGTTTGGCCAAAATCTAGTAATATAGCCCCTGAGAGAAAAACCAGGTTGCAACCACCCTTTCCCCCCACAGGGTTCGGGAAAAAAAAGGAAATTTTTCCTCGAAGGAAAGTGAAAGAGATAAAAACTATTTATTTTAACAAACACACAGGAAAAGGATAATGATGCTAAATAATGAACTAAAACCCCCGCTATAGAGAGAAACCTGGGAAGATTTCAGAGGCCTTCTGTAGGTGTGGTCTCTCTCCTCCTCGGAGCTGGTCGGTGAGGGCGTGGGCCCACCCCCGGGCCTCGGGGAGAAAATTCTCCTGATGTGTTCTGATGTTGTTGAAACAGTTCAGAAGAGAAGAAGGGTAAAAAACCAAAGTCCCAGGAAACAAAATTCAGCTCTCCGTCTCACACCAAGAGGGAAAAAACCAGCTGGCTGAAGAAAAAGCAAGCAGGGTGCTCCCTTCGTGCCTTCCGCCGTCAGAAAAAAACACTGAGGAGTATATCTCTGTGTCCTTGAGAAGCTGCTTTGGAAAGTTCATCTGGGTTTTTTTTTTTTTCAAGCTCAGTTTAAAAGCACAGAAAAGGCACGATACTACTTTTTGGGCATAGAGCATGATAGGGGATACACATGATAGAGTCACCCCAAGACAAGGACACAGTGATCATGTGGATGATTATGTTTAGATTTATTGCCAATACAGTATCTAAATATTGCCAGTGTGGTATCTAGATCAAAACTCTATCATATATTACAAGAGATTATAGTATAATCAGGTCATGATCCCTCCTGTTGGGTCAACAAGCTTCAGTGAGATCCCCTTGCTTTCTAAACTTCTTAGAGAAGTCTATATGTGGTTAGGTCCTCTTAGCCTCAGATTTGGTCAACAGCCTATGCCCAAAGGGTTATAATGTAAGCAGGTTTGGCTAGAAGTGCGGGGAGGGGGGGGTGTGTGTGATGCAAGTGAAGACCTGACTATCTACTCAGTGGAGTTCAGAGTCTGTCCTGTAACCAGATGGTGCCACATGCTCCAGAAGCAGGAGGGAATCAGTGACAAAGACAGGGCTTGAGCAGAGATTTCTTCTTCCCTCCTTCTCTTCTAGGGGTAGTAACCCTGAAGAAAGATGGAAAATCAAACTGGAGCTGCTTAGCCAAGCATCAGAGCTCAGGAGAGGGAAGGAGAGGCCTGGCATAGCCAGAGTGGGTCAGTAGGTAGGGGAGCAGGAGGCAGGAAGGGCAGCCTGGCAGCTGGCCTGGATCTCAGCAGCTGCTGTACGTGAACTGGGCACAGCTGTCTCCAGAAGAGCCCTGTGGGTAGTAGGAGTGGCTCACACCTAGTGCATAATGCATTCACCCCACCCCAAAAGAGCTGTCACAATTACATAGCAGCAGGGATTTTAATTCTTTTGGGCTATCTATTACTACAGTTTGAAAGCCAAAAAAAGTTTGGGTTTCTTTTTTTTCAAAAGCATTTCAGAAGGCCAAAGGACTGAGAACACATACTGCTGAAAATTAATTATGGATATTTCCATGGCCTGTTGGGTGAATCTGTGTGAGTTACTTGTCCTTTGCTTCCTCTCATACCCTGTGTGTTTATATTCTGGGTTCTTTCTACCAGGCATTTGTCCAACTGCTGTGATGCTTTCACCTCAGCCTTACTGCAAAAGAGTTCTCCTCTTCTTCACCATTACCATCACTGCAAGGATGTATGAGCCCTTTGGCCCTGGGAATCTGAGACCTGGTGTCCGGTCCTCAGCCTGTCACTGATGACTGGGATGGTTATATCTTGTGCAAAACACATGCAGACTCTGGCAGAGATTTATGCCTGCAGTGCTGCCCTGTACCAAATAGAGAAAATAAAGGTGAAGGCAGGTGTATGTCAGGTGGAAGCATTTCTCTGTGTATAGGGGGACATTACTGTGGCCTGAGAGCAAGTCACCCGGTGTAAAAAAATGAGCTGGAGATGTGTGGTGGTGGTTACCTGTGGTGTGCAGAACAGCTCCTGTAAGAGCCCAGAGGCAGTGACCTCCTGTAAGAGCAGTGGCATGAGGCAGGAACAGTCCCCTGGCACGCTTCTGTGGAAGGCGGATAAAATCAAGTAACAGGACTATTTGGGAGACACGGGAGGAGAGTGGGGATGCTCCTTGTTTGGGGTGCTAGATAGCGTGGTAAACTAGCAGGGACAATAAGAATTGCTAGAAGACACAAAGAGATAAAGTTTCTGGCAGATGTTTCTTCCTCTGCTTGCCATGGAGTTAGTTTATTATTAATACTTTGGACCTTTCTGTTTAATTAAATGTTAACTAGAGCTCAAGGCACACAGCCTCCTGAGCGTGCACGCAAAGCAGGACCCTTGCAGAGTCAGAGGGCAGGGCTGCTGCTGAGGGTAGAGCCACAGAGGGCAGAGATGCTCCAAGGAATAATGCAGCCTCATCCCTTTGAAAACAGCATTCAGACTGATGGGAATGGATGTCAGCATGGTAGATGTTCTCACTCCTAGGATAACTAAAACTGAGGAATCTGTGGACAGTTTTCTAGGGAAATTGCCAGCATTCCAGAACATGATGTTATTAAAAGATGCTCTCAAAACCCTTATAAGTGTGCTGAAACAAAAACACTCTTCTGCAGAGGAATTGTATTTTTAGAAAACAATTCCTGCATTAAAAATGAATGGTTACTTTTACAAGGAGATGCTTCATATTGTGGATGTCTAAAAGTCTAGATACTATTCCTGAAGTATATCTGAAAAGCTGTCTAATAGGATGTGAAGAAGTTGGATCCAAAGACTGACCTTTGGTGAAAGGCAATGCAGGAATATCAGGTGCCTGAAACAGACACAGAATTTTCCTTATGAAAATACATATTTGCATGTGAAAAGCAGTATGAACATTTATGAAGCATGAGCACCTTTGATTACTCAGAAAATAAGAAGTATCAATATCTAGGCAGAACATACACACATTCTTTAAAGTATTAAAACCACAGGGGAAATACAGAAAAGCCTCAAGGCTATATGTCTGCACAGCAGTGTAGGGAAGCAAAAGCCATGTAAAAATAATAGATAGAAGGATCCGTGCAGAGAATCCAAATACTAAAGAAAAGAGAAAAAAGTATATTCTTCTGCTTTATTTAATTTTCAGACAGAAACTCAAGGGTTCACAGAGATACATCCATAATTCACAACTCAAGAGGATAGTTCAGGAAAGTTTTTGTCTGCTCCTTGAGCAGGAAATGTGATGATGCCAGTATGGGCTTACAAATAAGTTGATTAGAACCGCTTCCTGACTTCAGTCTGTCTCACATGGGCACGATTTTTACAAACTTTCTAAAGAATATTGGGTCTTTTGAGAGACGTTGTTCTGCAATTTGTATTCTACTCAAAGCAATTCTTACATGAATAGATTAAAGCAGCAGTACAGGATGGCTGCTCGGAAAAAGCCCTTGAACATGTCTTTCTATTTATTTTTGCTATTGTCAGATATGATCATGTTTAATTTTTCCAATATCTGTACAAGTTATTTTTACTGTTTGCACAAAAAAACTTTAGCGTTAGCTGCAATTAGTGTTCCACTATGGTCTAGGCTGCCTGAATGATCAGTGGAGAAGGAAGAGTAATTCATCCCATTCAAAGTGGGATGAACTGCTTTGTGAAAATACCTGTCCCCCCTCCCAGGCCAGAAGAGAGGACAGCCTTTCCCTCAGTGACAAATGGGTGCTACAGTTCCTGGCTGGCAGAAGAAGCAATGCCAGTGCCCACGGTGGTAGGATCAACCTGCACAGCTGTACTCAGCAGCAGCCCCTGCCCTCGGGGTGCAGCTTCACCTCCCACATGGCACGTGAGGGATTTAGGGGCCTACTGAGGTGATAGACATTCAAGGAACCAGTGATTTGGACAGCCTGCTGGGCAGAGCTCCCACGCTGAGCTTCCCAGTATGATAGCCTTGGCTGCTAAATGAAAGGAAGAGTTTATCTTCTAAATCCTAATTTCTAAATAATCCACTCCCTGACAGCATTAGGTATCAGGCTAGACTTAATTGTATCTTTCAAGGAATATTCTCACTGCTCACCATGCCAAGACCATCAAACAAAATGCTTCTCAATTTCTAGTTGATATAAAGGATAGTTCATGGCATTTAGGGTTATATACTACTACTTTGATGTCATTCTCAGTGTTACTGGCTGTCGGATTACATAGGATTCAATTTAACCTTTTTTAGGCTCATTTCTGACCAGTCACTCACCAGCCACTTTTGAAAGACCATGGGTTGTCTCTGGCGTGCAGGCAGACCCAGCTTGCTCTATTACTTGTGTCAAAACTGATCTCTCCTAGGAAGGCACAAGAAACAATATACTTTCTAGCTGTTTATCTCCATGCTCACAAACATACTCCTTCAGCTTGGTGAACTGGGTCCAAGCTTTGAGCTTGTCATTAGCACAGGCACATCTGCAAAGAACCACCCCCCATATATGTCTGAAGTATCCACTTTCACAAATGCATAGTGCAGGCAATTTCTAATTCTTATTTAACTACATTAAAGTTTCTTCTTGTAACCAAGATTACACAGATGCAAAACTCACATAATATTCTAAGGAAGCAAGTTGGCTTCTTTCATACTCTATGCCCCAACTAACTAGAGCTGGCAAGGTTCTGCCCTTAATTCAGTCACCTAAGTCAAGTTGGAAACCTCTTAAATAAATAGACCTTGCAGGGCTTATTTTCCCATGTTTGCGTTTCTTCGAAGTTGAACATTGCTTGATAATACCAGGGATATGTATCCATGGGCTAAAAGGAGTTCAGCATTGCACAGGGACTAAACCAAAGAAGTAGTAGCTCACCAGTTTATGAAAAGACTATACTTTGAGGTCTTTGTTGAGGTAGCACGTGCCAATACATGTAGGCACATGAGGTAGCATATTTCTGGCACTGGTAGGAAAGGATACTCAGAAGAAGATTATTCAGACTTCAACCAATATCCAGACAAAGGTGTGGAGCTGCTGCTTTTTGCAGGATCTTCTGGACTTCCTCTGTTTCCATACAGTGAGAGCAGGACCCACCCTGCTGCAATACTGATAATAGCTTCCCGAGATTCATCTGGTCTCATTTGTGACAGGTGATGCCATGAAAGTAGGCAAGCCCTGCCACCCGTTCACACCTGGCGGAGCCACACTGCTGCAGGTAGGCATTTTCTCCATGTCCCCACTGGGGAAAGCCAGGTGTTGTCCTTGAGAGATGCCTCACTGGGGATGTACTGCTCAGCTGGGGACAGTGGACAGCATCCTGATAGCAAAATCAAAGAAGTCAGAGCGTTTTTAATGGCATCAACCCAAATAGTTTCTATATTTTTTTATTGTCATTCCTCTAAGTTCTGGTATAAAATTGCAGTAAGAGTTACATGATTTATCTCTTTTTTATTTGTCCAGGTGGGCTTCTAAAGAGCATTCTGAAGCAGATCTTTCACTTTCCTGCATTAACTCTAATGCTTACAGCTATTCATTAGCTTGTTTTAGTGACGTAATGAGCATCATAGCTGCAACACAAAAACCATAAAACCCATAGTTTACTTCCCCATGTTTACAAAATAGTAGATATGTATTCCTTGAAGCCCATTTTATCATTTAAAAACTTGTTTTCTTAACTCATCTGTCAAAGGAATGTTTGCTTACAAAACTTCAATTACATCTTTGTGAATGGGTTTGACAAAACATGAAAATGAATGTTAAAAGAGAAAAAAACATGAGCCAAGATCTCTGCTGATATAAATTCATATTGCTCTTTCCCATTAATTAGTGACATCTTTATTCTCTCCTGTGTTTTCCAAACTACTCTGCCAACACAGGACTGTGTTTAGAGACTTTATGGCCACTACAACTGGGTAAATATGTCCAGTTTTCTCCCATGTAGGTCTTTTATGCTCTTTAGTGCATTTTCGGTCTGCTTTGTGTTTTCTTCTCTGTTGTTTGTGTTTGAGAGGATCTCCTTCTGAATATGTGCAGAGTTGCTTTCTTCTTTTCCATGGAGGTTGTCTGGATTAGGAACTTTTCATATTCATGAAGAACACACAACATCAGGATTTCCTGTGCAGTGATACCAATGCCTTCCATGGTGATTAGAACTGTCCACTGCTTTTATGGTAGCTGTAGCTGCATGTTGCCTCATGTCCATGTTTTGGTCTTGGCTTCAAGGAAATGGGATTGATTATTTCTTCAGCTATTATGCACAGAAGGCCTTAACCTGCCATTTCTAAATGCTAAAGTGATATGAATAATATGTATCATGAACGGGTTATTAAGACACAAGCTTGCCCCATTCACTGTAAACAATATCCATGAACATGAATGAAATGACAAACGTCATGGTTACTTAGCAATAGAGAACTAAGAAACAGTTACTGATCTGGTTGTTTTTTTCTTGTATCTTAGTATGTGTGTAAACTGCTGCACCCACGAATAGCTTCACTCCCATGTGAGAATTCACTCTTCAGGATTTCTGTGCCCACTTCTTGCTTAAATGTCTTCATAATAATAATTTTTCTAACTTGGAAGATATTTTAACTATTTCAAATATTTTCAAGACTGACAACTTATTTTCAAAGAGTATCTTCAACAGGGATTTAATAGATTTTTAAAATCCTTAATTTTGTGACATTCAGTATTTTATTTCAAATCTCAATAGTGCTAATATTACATAAATTTTTTCAAATAGAGGTACATTAAAAATAATTTATTTTGATACCATAAAAAAACTTCTAAAGCCTACTTCTGATTCATTTCTAAACTGTCCAAATCTACATGATCCCAAATTCTCTTTTGCCTAAAATCTTTCAGGGAAGAAACCAAAAAACAGAAGAAAAGGAAAGAAAGAAAATAGCACTGTAAAAAATGCAGAAACAACTTATGGTTTAATGATGCAATGCTAGACAAATGCTGTAGAGAAGAAAAGTCAAAATGAGCATGCTTAATACTTTTCTAGCAATAATTCGTTTTAGCTGGACCGATATGAAAAATCAATCTTGGCAGAAATACCCGAGGTCAAAGGTTCCCCAATTTAAAGGCAGATATTCCGTGACTGGAAAATGTATTCAGCTTTTATCTATGTAATGCTACCTCTGCTGTCCTTAATCAAAATGAAAACTAGTTAAAGGAACAGAATTTTTAGAGGCAATGCTGTCTCAGGGAGGACATTGTTTTATCTCTTAATGAAGTAGTTCATCATTTCTCACTAGCAAAATCCCGTAAGACTTCATAAGAGAAATACACATCCAATACTCATAACTCTCAGAGTGTGCATGATACATACAGACTGGAAAATTTGCTTCGCTTCTTTATCATTTGTAGTCAAAGAGCAATTTTTTCCTCAAAAAAAAAAAAAAAAAAGGAAGTAAAGGAGAATGGAAAGAAAAAAGTAAAAGGGGGGAAAGAAATTAAATTTTTTGCCAACTGTTCCACTTTTTCTGTCTTTACTAAACAGTTTTACAGCTATTCTCGTTCTCCAGTGGCATTCATTGGGACAGATTTTAATATGTGTTCTGATAAAAAGAGTCAAAGCGGGATTGGGCCATATTCAGAGGAAAAGCAAAGAACTACTGTGGAGACATAGACAAATCCAAAAATCAAACATCTTAAATATAGTTTCACATTAAAACAGCTGAGTCTTTTTTAACGTATTAATTGCATTTGATTTCCTTACTTTTAACATAATTTATCCCTGAGGTTGATAGTCAAGCATTCGTATCGTATTTGTTAATCAAGTGTAAACAATGTGAGGTTTCATGGGTCTCCTTTGTCTGGTCTAACAGTGAAACATGTTCTTTGCCTAAGATAACAGCTACTAAAACACAGGTAATTCCACATTGCGAGACATTATTCAGACAGGTTTCCCACCATGATCCAACTCTTCTCTAGTAACAAAATCAGCTTCTAGAGTTAAAGTTATTACGAGAGTCAAAATCCTCTCCCATCAGAGTGGTGTGTAGATTACACAATAAAAAATTTACTTGGCCTCTTTCTCTGGCAGCCTGCGAGTGGTCAAGGCAAACACTGGAGTTTTCTGTTTTGCTTTTTGTGTTGTTTTTCGGCAGATCCCCTTCTAGATGACCGTAAGCTAGGTCTTTTACAGAAGAGAAACCCAAAGGCATACTCACCTGCCTTAGGCAAAGCGTTGCCTGCAGATGGAGGAAGGCAATCCTTCCCCTCAGCCCTAGTGAGACACATCTGCAGGGCTGCACCCAGTTCTAGGCTCCCCAGTACAGCAGAGACATGGGCAAGCAGGAGTGAGGCCAGTGAAAGGCCATGGAGATGGCTGAGGGACTGGTGCATATCTCCTTTGAGGAGAGGCTGACACAGCTGGGACTGCTCAGCCTGCAGAGGAGATGGCTCAGAGGGATCTTATCAATGAGCATAAATATAGGAGGGTGCAAGGAAGACGGAGCTGTGATGCCCAGTGATAGGCCAAGAAGCAAAGGCAACATACTGAAATACTGGAAATTCCATTTAAACCTAAACCTCCTCCTTTTTCCCTGTAGTAAGGTTGGGTGAAGATCTCCATCCTTGGAGCTACTCAAAACCCCACTAGATATAGCTCTGAGAAATCTTCTGCAGCCAGCACTGCTTTGACTTAAACTTCTTAGGATGACATTGATAAAGTTTGCAATGATCTGGAACAGCAAGAAAATCCAACAAATCTTGATCTTCATTTCCTCCAGGTACATAGCATGTTGTCCAAACTTTGCCAAATATGGAGGGGGAGCCTTAGGAGGAGCAGATGAGGTCAATTAGTTTGTTTAGCCTGGAGGAGACTGAGGGGAAACCTCATCATAGTCTACAACTTCCTTATGAGGGGAAGACACTGACCTCTTCTCTGTGGTGACCAGTGACATGATTTGAGGAAATGGCATGAGGCTGAGTTAGGGTAGGTTTAGGTTGTATATCAGGAAAAGGTTCTTCACCAAAGGGACAGGCTTCACCTGGAACAGGCTCTCCAGGGATGCCAAGTTTGGCAGAGTTCAAGAAGCATCTGGACAATGCTCTCAGGCACTTGGTGTGACTTTTGGACCTGTCCAGGGCCAGGAGTTGGACTTCACGGTCCTTGTGGGTCCCTTCCAACTCAGCATATTTTATGATTCTCTGATACCACGAGTCTATGAAATATGAACATAAAGAGCAGCTGTGATAATATAGCAAAAGTTTAGTTAATCCAGAGTTGAGCATCAGCCAAAAACGATGTGCAGAGAGCAGTACAACAGCATAACAGGTTTGCAATACTTCTACTGTATACTGAAGTATATCTGCTTTCCCAGAATACCAATTTCCAGCAGCTGGCTGCTCAGTAACTTCCTATTTTATATTTAAGAGAAGTCCCCAGATTTCTGGTCAGCTAACTTCTCTGGTTGCCACTTCAGCACCAGCCAACATTTAATATCTAGAACCTCCTGTGGCTGGGGGTCCCACAAATTAACTAAGCATGGTGGGTGAAAACACCTACCTCTGGGAATCAGAGCACGCTTAACAGTATCAAGAGAGTGAGTAACCCAGTGAATGCTGAGCTGAGATTCTTTCTTAGCTCTCTGAAGCCAGTATGAATGTCAATGCACTCTTTCGTGTGTTATATTATGGTTTTGTCTTCTGTTTCCTCTGTCTTGTTCGTTTCAACTCTCTATTCTTTATTATACCAGTACTCTTTTGAGTTTGATGGTTTTTGTGTTCCACTTTTCCTTTTGATTCCTCCTTCTATTTTTACAATAAAAATAACCTATTTAAATAATAGTTGTTATTGAATTATAATTTTCAGTTCACATGACCAAAATTTAATTCAAAATCAGACAGAGGATGACTCATCAAAACATTAGGCATTTTTTGTTCCTTCTTTTGCTTTCCTTATTTAATGGATTTATTCTGAAAAGGACCTCCAGTCTTGAGGCCTCTCAATGAATGGGAACTGCACTGTAGTGACAAGTACTATACTGAGTTGTATTAGCAAGAATTTGTTTGCAAATAAGAGGAAATAAGGATGAAAATACGAGGAAATGAGGACAAAAATAAAAATAATGATCACATAGTTACTTGTCATTGTTACCACAGAATTTTTTGCATCTAAACCATACTAAGCTTTGTCTAGCAGATACATCCAGCTACCTTCAGCTGACATTCATCCAGGCTCGCATGCAGCATGTACCCGTGATTTGGTACTGCTTCTCAAGTAGTCAGCTTGACATAATACTGCATGGCAGTCTTTCAGTTTGTGTCTATCCGTGTGCATCTCCTAAAACCCAGATTGACTGAATTGGAATAAAAATTATCCTCACGTAGACAACAGGAAAAATGGCAAACCATTGTATAGAATCATTACAGAATTCAATGTGCACAATACTATCAAGGAATAATGAGCTATTGAAATTCTTTATTTCTACAGACAGAAAATGCCAGAACTAACCCCACAGATATGTACCTGCTGCTCAGATATGCCAGTCAGAGAAATTAGAACTGATGAGTTTGCTGCAGATTTCCATTAATATAATGAAAAAGTGATTCCAACCCTACCAACCACAGTGGGAGGAAGACTCCTATGGGACCTGAAGGGCTTATAGCAATCTGAACACATCGCTCAGATACTTGATTTTTGGTTATTTGTGGCAATTATATACACATACTAAGGCTCATGTTTTGGGATGTCTTTACAGAGGTGGAAAGCATGAGATGATTTTAAACAGTATGGACTACCTAACTATCCCAGTGAGATTTGATCAGGTGAAATAATCCAGGAAGGCAACTGTTGGTTAGAGCCAATGATAGCACCTCGCAGTTTGGAGGGCCCAGTCTAGGAAGGGGTGGGTGCAAAGCACCTCCAAACCAAGGAGCACTGGGGTCTCCAACAGCAAAGAGATGAAATTACATGAAATCAGACCACCTCAGACAGTGGCATCTACTGTGCCTGATTTTTGTCCCCAAGTGTGAGGCTAGGCTCACCAAGTCCCATGTGTAATAATACAGACTGAAATACATCCCATAGGGTTGTGCAGGACCCCAAAAGGGGGCCCTGACCTTGACCCCTATGGAGACACCACTCTGTTCCCCAGAAAGGGCTTCTGCCATGTTGCTTTATCACTGGCAACCCACCTGAGCTGCATTTCCCTCTAAAGTCCCCTTCCCGAATCCATACTGCTCCCAACTAAGACCCTTCCAGTCTCACATTTCTCTCTGCAGAGACAAAGAGGCTGAGCTAGCTGTGCTTGAGAGATTGCTGAGGCTAAAATCAAAGTAGCCACTTTCATGAACTAAAATGATGAATGTGAATTGCATTTGACACCTTAGTTTTCTGTTATTTGACTTCTGTTTATACACGTATGGCTGAGCAGCTCACTTTCCATTCAAGATGCATGTTTTTCCCTCAACTTTGAAGAAGAAAGCCACTGATGAAGTTACTAGCTCGGACCTACTTGACAGAGCCTGTAACAGATTGTGAAAGTAGCAGGCCCCTGTGAGTAAAATCTGCAGAAAAACAGCAAAACTTTGCAGTGCAGCCTGGAAGGAAAACACATACCCTCGCTTTGGAAGGATGGGGACATCAAAACCTCAGCAGTTCCAGTGGGTGTAATGACACACCCCAGGAGATTATCCGTGTGACTTGACACCTAGAGGAAATGCTGGATAATTGCCACCCACAATTTTGAAAGGATGGATGACTAACAAACTCAACTGCCACTCAAGGAGACAGTTTAGTGGGAAGGATGATTCATATGAGAACATTATCACTTTTTCTTT
>VZTD01005397.1:12696-148302 GCA_013397725.1 Rhagologus leucostigma | reverse complement strand
TTTTTTTTTTTTTTTTGGCCTACCGATGAAAGTGGTAAAAAACCAGGCAAAATAGTCACTAGTAGCTGAGACAACCATGAGTTATAAAAGGTCATCTCAGTCTTTCTTGGTGGCTGCTGGTTGTTTGCACTCTTACTGGAAAGCACAGAGGCTTTTTGAGTCCTCAGGTGAGTGTAGAAAGAGCACAGTGCAAATACAGTGAGTAATGTGGCTCCTGGGTGTCTGGTATTTTACTTGGTTTTGTAAGGACTCGTATGATTTTAAGATGGCCACGTGCTTCCTACCACGTAACTTTATCCCACATGGTGGATCATGCCCAAGTCACGACTCCTTGTGTCTAGCCAGTGTGGTGGTGTTTTGAAGGAGCTGCTTTTGTGGTAAATATGCAACAACCTACACCGACCGCTGTAGCTATAACTGGAGTAAATTACTTATTCTGGTTTTGAATAGCCTTCAAACTGCCTACAAGAGGCCTCAGCAAAGGACCACCAGTGTGGCTTTTCGATACAGGCAGCCCCCTGCCTAATCTTTTCCAGTAGTACTGTCAATTCACATCATCAACCCGAAGGAACCCCATCACGCTCTTGATTTAAAAACTAGAAGTTTCACACCTGTGACACGAAGTGTTATATTCAGTTTTGGCTTTGTCAACATTTCTTAATATCGGGGTCAAAAACTGGAAACCTGTACCCATGTTGAGGTTTTGAAGTAAATTACAATCTCCGCTCTTGAGAGGAGTTTCAAAAATCAGGCCATTTTTAAGAGGTGGGAACATTTCCCCTAACTTTAACAATCTATAAGCGCAGTGTCTAATCTAAGATAATTGTCCGGGTGGGAGGAGTTGGCTCTCAACATGCCCATTTCTGCCTTGACTATAAAGAGATCTTGCATGACAAATTACATCAACCACCTATCCTGTAGCAGAGAGAAATCCCACACCTGCCTGGTAGGCATGGGGATGCTTGGGGGATACATTTTAAACTGTTGACTGCTGCATTCACCTGCTGCTACGTAATAATGGGAAATAATATATTTTAAGCCATTTGCAGTGATGTATCACATTGAAACAACAATATTCCCTCTGGTTTGTGATCACAGCCATAGGATTAGCTATATCTTTGACCCTTCCTGTAATACCATTTTCAAGTAAGGACCTTCCCTCTTAGCAATGCAGTTTCGAAAACGGCTCATGTGCTAGAGCATGCAGACAAGTCTTATGCTCATGAAAGACTTTTATTTAGGAGCCATGGGCAATAAAAAATCCTCTAAGACATGTAATATAAGGAGTATACTCCAAAGACTCTAAGAGTCAACAAAGAATAATAAAATGGGAAAGGGCCTACATGACTTTTTGTTTTACTGAACTTGTACTATGTCCTTATGATTTATGCAGGTCCTACTTCTTCCAGTTATTGTCAGACATGGTGATGCCTAAAGATTTTTGCTTTTGTATATATATATTTCATATACTCATAGTTTTGTAGACTGTTAGTACATATATAGCTTCTAGCACTTTTCCTGCCCTTTTTCTCACATTTTAGAACAATAAGCTAACCCTTCCTAACACATTCTGAAGTTCTGTTTAGTCTCATTTTCAAGAACGGAGTTTTGACAATGACATCTTGTTTTCCATGAGAACTTAAGAGACATAACATGAAATAGGGCAAGGAAGCCCCTGGACCAACTCCAAGGGGCTGACCCAAGGGCAACTGATCTCCTACTGGATGTACCTGCTAGATATAGTAATTTATTAACCTTCTAAATTGTAGAAATCCTGTATCATGTGTGCACAGAGCTACATTTGTGCACCTGAAAGCTTTCGTTAAAGAGTTGCTTTTTATATTATCACTCTTAATACCATTCGGAAAGTTTTGTGTTTTTATTCCAGGCAACAATGGGACACAGGGTTCTGCTCATTTTCTTGCAGGTTCTCTGCCCACCATCTGCTGGTCTCTAGGATGGAGGTTTTCTCGGTATCTGTGACAGTGTTAGGTTTATGGTTGAACTTGATGCTCTTAAGGGTCTTTTCCAACCTAAATGATTTTATGATCCTCTCCTAATGCTTTGATCCATACATCAGCAGAAAAATTATACCCACGTTAAGGATACTATGTCAGAGGCCTGTGAGATCACCTAAACATCAAATTTCAGAGTATTTGTAAAACTACATAAGAGTGACTCAATTTTTAAATGTCTTTAGTACACAACAGATGAAGAGGAAAGAACCTCATCATATGATAAAACTATTACTGACATCTCCTACAGTTTTTATTATACTTTTTCCTAGTCTCTGATCCCAAATTCCCATATTTACTACTCTTCCTTCAAGTGAAATATGTAATCATCTCATAATTCAGTGAGAGGATGTGATTAGAATGGGAGTCTGAGAACTTCATTTCTTCTGAATTTCAATTATCAGTGGTGGACAGCCAGATGCACACAATCTGTTATTGAATATAAACACTCTATTCATTTCCCTCTCCCAAAATTATTTGCATCACACTCAGAAACACAAAATCAACTTTTCAAACAGGAAAGTGGGTGTCCTAAATAGATGTTTTAATTTTAATTTTGGTTACAACTACTGAAGAACTACAAGAACTCAAACAGTCAGCACTATAGGATATAAAGAATCTGATTCTATGTTTTCAGTAAAGCAGAGAAGAGTTCTCATTAAAGTCAATTTGCATAAATTGCTTGCTGGGCAAATTGACCTTCACTACTGAGTATGGAAATAAAGATTCTCTGCAATTAAGGCATTCTGTTGACAGCTTAGTAAAGCTGTTAAATTAATGGTGAAATCCACATTCTCACATTATATCCATGTAAAGAATGGATTAAGAAATGTTTTCAATATTTAAATATGAATATTTAAATGTTGCAATGATTCAAAGCTTGAAATTAAGATTTAGCATCCCTAATTTGAAACTAGATATAGTCGAAGGATTATTAGTATTTTTATGCCCAGTGCATTTAAGCTTATTTCTGTGAGTTTTAAACCATAACATTTAATCCTTGTATGCTTTTTATTTTATTCTATTTTTTTCTCATTATACACCTGCAAAAACCATTCAAATATATTAATAAATTTGTAGTTAGCCCCTTTTTATTTCCAGTGCAACATATGCAAATCCTACCTATTTGTTTAGCAGGGCAATATGTTTGGTAAATTCAGGATGATGTAATATGGCAATTGCACAAGGAGTCATGGTAGCATGCCTGTCAGCATTAGGAGAGATGAGGGAGGAATGAGAGAGTTACAAAAGACTGTCCTCAGTGTGGGGTTTGTGCTTGTTTTGGTCTATTTTAAATCTTTCAGTCCTGAAGTATAGTGAAGAAAAAAGGCAGCATAGCTAATGTAGGAAAGGCTCTTTTAATGCTGTACTGCATCTAAGCTTGAAAGATCCTTGGCATTCAGAGAGTAGTGCTCTTGAAGGAAATTGTAATTCAAGGATAATTTGAATGTTTATCTTGTCTAAGTTTAATTCCATTAATGCAAGTTATATACATTTTTTAGTGTGTTACAGAAAATATTTCAGTATCTGAGAATTTTCTGGTTCCATTTTTCTTTTTCAGTGCTTGAAATAAAATTATTGGCTGAACAGACCGTTTAACAGGTCATTTCCATGCTACTCTTGTCATTCTTAATACAAAGTAAAAAGAACTCTATTGTTTCCAGCATCTACAGACTGATAAGAGTAATGGACTGAGATTAGTGATTTGGCTCAAAAGCAGAGCACTTTCGTTAGGAAAGGGCCATTAGCCAGCCTGCATTTGCCTATTAAAATCAAACCATCCTTACTATCCTCTGTTGCCACACTACCAGTGGATCTTCTGCTTCATCCCAGGTGCACTCAGTGCCAATTGCTGACACCATTAACCTGCTGCTGCCTATGCCATCCCCTGACAGTGGCAGCATGGGAAAAAGCAGTTGTGTATTAATCCTTATAAATTGTGACTTGCGAGAGTTCAGGCATTTGGGCACTCTTCAGCAAGCATCAGGATAAGTTTCAAAATAGCAGAACCATTTGGGTACAGAGCAAGCCTTTCCAGATGCTCAAGAGAGGAGAGGTTCTAGATCATTTTCTCGAGTAAGCACAGATGTCTTCCCTTCCCCTTGCCCCTGGGTTCTGGTAATGCTGGAACACGTAGAAATGCGCATATAAACCAAGGATATATGGTTGCCTGGTGCAGGCTGCAGGAAGTAGTTTGGCTTCTCTTGAAGCCAAATTAAAGTGAACAGGAAGATTCAGGCTCTACCCCTGGTAGTAGTAACTCTACTTTTCCTCCTTTGAGATGTATCCGATGATATTAGCTAATCCTAACCTGCTGGGTTGAATCTCTCCCAGAGCTGCAGTCCAGAAATATATATTTGCTGCAGCAGAAACAGAACAAAACAATTACAAGAAAGAAGTTTAAAAAAATTGAAGCAGGGAAAGCACAGAGAGCACAAAAGAAAACTTATGGTTTCTTCAGCCTGCAATGCTAATCTAAAGCCTGGAGAACCCATGGGGAGCTGACCTTCACCCCATCTGGGAAAAGGCCAAGGACCCCATAGTGGTGGGTAGCTTTGAGAAAAGCAGTGCTTGATGCTGCCCCTGATGCAGGGGGTGCAAGGACTCTCTCTGATGAAGCCTCCTTCTCATTTGAGACCCAGGTAGCCCTCAGTGGTGGTCAAGGGCAAGGTCTTTTCCTGTTTCAGGGTATGGAGGGCACTGACATGGGCAGCTTGAATTGAAAACTACTCCCCTTGCACATGGGAGATCAACTCATGGAAGTGCTTTATTTTCAATATGAAAATCAGATGGAGCTCTGGGAGAAGGCAATCATACATCATGTACTGCTTGCATTTGTGGTCTAAAGATAATAAAGCTGGGGTTTTTGTTGTACTGTTCAGAACAGCTTCTTAGAGAGTATTTCAGTGCACTGGGAACCAGCTGGCTGTTGCATTGTAATAGCACGGCATGGGTGGAAGTAGGCATACAGCACCGGCTGTACTAGGATGGAAGAGGTCACATGGCACCATTTGTGCCATGATGTGCTGTGTTTCTGAATGCATTCTGTACGGAGCAGAAACACGGCTGTCTAGCAAAAGGTGCCATCAGACAGAAGTAAGTTTCAGACACAATTTGTTAGGGTTTAAGGATCTATCCATTAACTTCAGAATCTGACCGTACAAAGTCCCCCCCAAGATTTTAGATGTTTCCTAAATTGCTTTCAGGCACTTTTCCTGCTAGCTATTGTATTTCCCAGACTGAATTATGTTACATTGATCACTGATTACTTTGGGGCTTTTTCTCCCTCAGGAAAAACCATTCTTTGAACAGTTTCAACATGTGAAAATGAAAGTGAAGTTAAATGGTACATCTTTTGCTAGCTGTACAACCTAAAAACAACAACTGTGGATCATGTTAAAATAAATTAATACGTGATTTCCAGAAATTTTTTCAAGTGAAGGACAATGCAGGTTACTGTGACTTTTTCATTTACTTCAGGACTTATATCTTTGCTACAACGTAGGTAAACTTTGTGAACTTCTGATTCGTACAAGTTTCAGTCAAAATTCTCAGTTCTGATTTGGTCTGACAAGTCTTCTTTTGACACGCAAAAGATAGGAAAGTATGGGGATCACACGCTTTCATTTAGTATTTTAATTGCTGAGTCTATATTTGGCAGTGTCTCCACCTTAATGGAACTTAATGGTGCTGTAATTGCTTGGTGGTGTCAGGGAGAATCGATTCCTGATTATATTCAGGAATAGTACTTTCATGTCTCCTCTGAATTGAAACACAGAGACACTCTTGCCAGTGAAGAAGCATGCCACAAAACACCTCTTAATCAGCCTTGATGATAAACAGTGGCACTAATGCCTTGATAATAACTTTTGTCTTTTTTGCAACAAATATTTTCTTTATATTTTAGCACATTTGATTAAACTGCTCTCTGGAGCCTGAGAAGCAATCTTACATTTCTATAAGAGTAATTAGCCAGCATACAGTGTTAGAAATTATGTGTGTTTGAGAAATTCTTATCTTTATTACAGCATGCATAAATTGTGTTTTTCTATGGTTTTCTTTCAAGCGGAGTAATTGCTTATGAAACCAGCTGCTCTAAATTATAGCTGTCCTTTCCAGAGGAATTGCCCCTCAGCAGATGCACTGATTTGCTCCACAGCTGAGGAGGGCAGTGAATATTAAAGCTCAGACGTACCAAGGCGAGACCTCTGATCAAGAAAACTCCACAATGTTGTTTACAGAGTCATGCATTTGGTGGCTTGCCTTGATTTGTGCCCAATCGAAACATCCTCAAATGCAGTCCGAAAAGGGTTCAAGCACCTGAAAGAAGCCTGAAATCTGAACTATGTAGCATTAGTGGTGCCCTCGGTGTAGCACTGACATTTTGTAAATCAGTCTCACTAGTTGCTGGGACATGCAGGTTCACATGGGGTCTCTAAGATAGTTACATGGGAAAGTTTCACAGGCTTCCTTCTTCCCAGATAGCAGGTCCTTTCCTAAAGAAATGCAGTGTGTGGTGTTGCTCTAGTCCTCCGAACTGACTCGAGATGAGCTGCATTCCTGACTTGGGAGCTGATTCGCACCGTTGTACCTGGCCTCTAGGAAAGCTGGCCACTCCACGGGTCAGCCGGACAAGGCTAAGATGCAAGTGGAGGGGGCAAAGCTAGAAGTGAAGACATCAGTCTGGTGTGCAAACACCTGACTGGGAATAAAAGGTTGCAAGGCCACACTGAAGCTGGCCATTGCAGTTCAGAACAGAGGGTACTGGTGGAGTTCCTGTGACTGAAGAAGTCAGTGGAAATGTTTCAACAGGCTGCAACACAAAGCCTGCACAGCTTTAAATGCCTTAACAAAATCTAGATCTGACATATTTGTCAAAAAGTGGTAGATGGAAAGGACAACTGCTAGTGCCCCTTGGGCTGCTGTTAACAGAACACCCTCTCAGAAAAATTGGGTGTCCTGGGGCAGCCGGTGGGAACCTGAAAACCTTCTGGTCCTGCAGTCTGTGAGAGCCACATACTTGGGCTTGATACTGCTCTACAGTTATTGCTCTTATTTAAAAATAAAAAATCAACCCCTGAAATTAGAGGTCAAGAAGGGAAAAAAAGTAGGTAGGAATCTAGTTTTCTCTTTCTAGTTTTTCTCTTTACAAGCCAGAAACCAGACATCTGAAGACAAGGTCAGTTCCTCATATTGAGTGTACTAGTCCTTGGAAGCAGTTTTGCTGAGATCCTGGAAGCAGTTTTGAAAGGCAAAGCTGGCATTTCACATTTGCAGTTCCAACATGCTTTCTCTTGATGACACATCTTCAGAAAAGGGAGATGATAAAAGATGGAAAAGAACACAAAATTGTGTGTGAAATGCTTCATGTCTCACACTCCTGCATTGATCTAGAGATGTATTTGTTTCTTTTGATAAGACTGGTAACTGAGATCAGGTGTCTCCTGTGTTCAATGAAACAAAGCTGATCATATCCTCCAAGCTGAAGTTACCACTTCTCATGAAGCCAAAGACACATTCCAGTGTGATGATCCGGGGTCTTTTAGCACTCCCTGTTGGAATCCTGCTGTTTGACTTCTTGTTGGAATATCTTTATTGTCTTACCTTTTCAAAATGCAGCTTTTTTGCTCTTTCATGAAGTGCTATCTGCAAATCATGCAAATTCTGTGCTTCTTTGGTAATTAGGTGGTGTTTGATCAGAGGCCAAGAAATAAAAAGGTAAGCCCTGTCATAAAGTCAAAAGAGAAAGTTAAAGCGGAATTACAGATGAGCACTGGAGACAGTTCTCAGCTTCCCGCGATGGGTCCAGCTTCAGTGCTAGTAGACATTTTGAGCCTATACTGACTGAGAATCTGGTCCCTAAGCTGTGGCAGAAAGGGTGGGTGGAAATACTTGGGAGCTATTTTTTCTCCTGGGTTGAAAAGCACTAAGACTATCATTCCTATAGTCTCTGAAAAGATCTAGAAGATGGACATGACTTTGTGGAATTCATTGGCTATCTGACATGAAAATGCTCTGTCCCCTGGCTCTGACTACTCTGTCACTGATAGATATCCTTCCTCCTGCGCCTCAAGATATTTAATCCTGTTGCAGTCCAGGTATCAGAATTGCAACACAATGTCCACCATCTGACCTCTTAAGTTTGACTTTCCTCAAAACAAAGGAAGATCTTAATATAAATGAGGAAAAAGGGATTAGTCCTGTGGAGTGAATTTCAGTCAAACACTTTGATCTAAGTCTAAGATGAGAAACTGATGCCTCTAGATTTATAGGATTCTGGGAGTTAGTTTCTTGTGCCAATAGAGTTTATTGAATTTCAGGGGCTAAATTTAGTCTTGGCCTAAATGGACGTAATTGCAGTTACTTCAAAGAGTCATGGGAGAACTTTTCATTTAAAATTAGGTTTTTAGCTGGCAGAAGAGAATTAGGATAGATCACTACTGGTTCTTATACCACGTAGTATTCAGAGCATTTTCATTTATCACAATTACAGATAGTCAGTATTCCAGATGAGAGCAAAAAGGCAAACTGAAGATAAATTATGTTCTTTAATTCACTTATGCATTATGTGTACATCTACAAAGGCATTTGTGCATGCTTATTCTGCTCATTAATTACAAGTATTATTATAAAACACAGTGATAAACTTTGCATTTATTCTGATCCTACCATCCACATTCAGATGGAGAAGGAATTCCTTCCCTGTAAACTTCCCCAGGAATTGATGAGTTGAATGAACTCCAGTCCACCCACCTGGAATCAAATCTGGGAGACGCAATTACTCTGCAGATGGTGATTCAGAGTGAGAGTCACTTAAAAAAGAGCCTTTAAAATTTCTTTTTAAGATATGTAATGAGAACATCAAGATTAAGACAGGTAAGGTCTTCCTGACCGGGTTTTTCCCTAGGGCAGTGTGGAAAGTCCTTCCATTATCTCGGCAGATTTCTAGTACATGGGGTTTTTTTGAAGTGGAGGAAAATTCGTTGTTACATCCTAAGACCACAGTGTTTTCACTGTGGAAACAGCCCTTCCCTGTTTTTACAGTGCCTCTGACTACCTGTAAGAACTGTTTCCTGTAAGAGCCAATTAAAGCCGCTGGAGATTTTTATTCACAGAACACAGGTCCTTCTCACACTAGTCCCATAGTGGAACTTTACCTAATTGCAGCAGCTAATCCTGAAGAAAAGGAAGGTGTGCTCTCCCTGTACTTGACTCCCACTCTACTCTACTCTATTTTACCCTAATGTTGCTCTGCACTTCAGCTATCCTCTTCATTCTGAACAAATTCATAGCTTGAAGCACATACCAGACCTACTTCTCTTTGGTTTTGCTTTCTCTTTTTTTTCCCCAAATTTTAGCTGTGTATGTGAATCTCAGTATGAGAACAGTAATAAAGCACTTTCTCACTATACTTATGTAAGCTTTATTTCTCACCATTGGGAAAAAAGTGAACATTTGCAAACATGTCTTCAGGTGATCTGTCAGTCTGACTGGTTCATAGCAAGGGTAAATACAATCCTTTTTACAGACCTTGTATGTCTTCGGAGAGTGCATTGTAAAGCACCTGAGTTGTCAAGACAAGAATAGCCTCCATTCCTGATTTTTTATGATCTCAGATAGATACGGAGTGCTTGAGAAAGAAATAGAATGTCGTATATACTGCAAAGCTCCTCCTCTTTCTACAGAAATTGTAATAATTGAATAACCACACCGTTGCCTTCAATGGCTTTGAGTTACAAAAAGCTGTCAGCATGCAGGCAATACCCTGTGTGGATGCACTTCTGTCATTTACAAGACAGGCATTATAAAGATTCAGCAAATACTTTTTTGCTCTTCTACATCTGAATTGCTACAAGCATCAGAACTTTCCCTGGAATGAGGAAACTTAGAGAAGTAATGTGATTCCTCTGTGTGGGCTTGGTTAATTCTGATAATTTAACAAGTTAAAGCACTGTTTTGCAATTACCATGGAGTAAAGATTCTAAGTCTGGACCTATGTTTTAATCACTAAAGAAATTCAAAAGCACACACATATTTTACACTAACTTGAGCATTATTAATATTTCTGTAGAACTTGTTTGTGTAACTGGAAATTGTCAAGGATACCAAATCACTTCAGTAGTGAATATTTGTTAAATGGAGACCAACAGAACTTGCTCCACTGATGGTAGCTGTCCTTAAAATTTGCACCATTTGGAGTTAGTTTCTGTCTAAAAAGAATTTTAATTAACATATCCTTTGCAATGAATGTTGTTAAATGTTAGTCTCAATGAATGTTCCTTGGTGTTTCTCTTGGGAACATATCAAAAAGAGCAAATCTGGTATAAAAAAACCACTGTGTCAGTTACTTTCTTAAATGTCTGATGTTGATTATAAACGGCAGCTGAACAATTAATGGACAAGTGATCAAATAAGCATTTATGAAACTTTTTACATAAGGTGTTGCCTAATTTTAAGTATATATAAAAGCCCCTTTAATCACAAATCAGCAACTCTTTCCCCTTGATGGTACAAAATGCCTACAGGTACATTGTTGGATTTTCTCTGTACAGATTATTTAGTGTGATTCCTGGTATAAGAAGTTGTATTGCAAGTCCCAAAGTAGAGCTGGATGGAAATCCGATCATTAATTTCATAATGATGCCATGATTTGGAATATTTCCATTCCTAAAAGCAATTAAGAAAAGAAATGTACCCCAGTGAAATGAAGGGCTGAACAAACAGTAGTGAAGACTAAACTAAGTCCTTCCTTAGGAAGGACAAAAAAAATTAATTACAACTTTGATTTATATCCTGCACTACAAAATCATAGAATCTGAAGGTATAAAATGGCCCGTTAATTTAAACAAAACACTTAATTTTTTAGATTGTTCAACTTCTTTAGAGAGAATTTAGGAGAGAATTTTTGAAAAATCCAACCTGTTTGTGCAAAAAATTATTAGCTTTCAACAAAAGGTATTTTTCCAGAAGTAAATCTAAATTTTTAGTCTGTTGGTTTAAAGTTCTGTTCCAAAGAATATTGTCTTGGAGGAAAAAAATCTTTATTTAAAAATTCCATTCATTAAAAATTTACCATATAATTTAGCATTGCTTTACTTTGCTGTGATAAGTAATTTACCGTGTTCCCATAACTATTTTATCTAAGTCTGATATCTCAGAGTTTTTTATTTCAAGCCATGCTTTCTTTCAGAAGGATAGTCAGGAGGAGAGAGCTGTAATATTTGTATAATTGCCTTGTTGATGCCATTATTACTGTTGATATTTCCCATATTATTATTTTTATTATTAACTATGTTAATAATAACAATACCCATAACAACAGCAATGAAATGTATCTGGACATTTGGCCAATTCAATCTACTCCATATAAAGTGATTTTTAAGTAATAATGAGATGAACAAAAGAAGCATTTAGAAGACCACCTGTTTCTTTCAAATCTTATCCAGACCTCTTGAGTCATCGAAATGGATCCGGAAATATCATCAGAATATACTCCCTAGTGCAATTTGCAATCAAACCTGAACGCAACATAACCATTAATTAGGATCTTTTTTATGATAGGATAGCATTTCTGGGTTTGAGAATGCTGTACGAGACAGAAAAAGTATTTTGTAGTTAATATTTTGAATATCTATGATTTCCATATTTTAGTAAAGGACTTGGGGAAAAAAGGTTTTTTTATCAATACCCCTTTTCTTGGATGACATCTGATTTGTAAGACTGGATCAATATGGTCAATTTTACTAAAATAACATTAAAATGTAAAGTTTTCATAAAAAAATAAGGAAAAAGTGCTTCAGACAGTCCATTGGGCTCACTGGTTTCAAATTTGATTTTTAAATGAATCTTCTTGCCTTCATTTTTTTTTCAATTTTTTCAAAGAGAAAGATGGGAAGTCTAAATGCAGAAGAAATAGCTGTTTTACAGTTCTCAGATTTTTCTTCTTCTTCTTAAAGAAAAAAAAAACAACACCAAAGAGAAATCTTCTTAAAAATAAACCAAATTTATCCAGAGACAAGCAAGTAATTACACCCAAGCATCTCAAAAAGCAGTGTCAAAATATTCGTTACAGTAGACCAACAGTGAGACACAGACTCCTACAAGGAAAAATATTCACAAAGGTCTTGCTGTATTTGTTTGCTAGAATGAGAAATACACACTGTACTTTAGTTTAATTGGTCTCAGAACATGCATTTTCAGTTGCAATGTATATTTGATTTAAGAATTAATAAGTGTGTTTGAGATTTGGAAAAAAATTAAAGTCTTTCATCAATAACAATGGAAGCTAATGAATCAAGCCTAGCCTTAGTGCCTGTAAGAGCCCTGTTATAATTAGTGAAATAATCCGTTATAAACATTCATTTTCACTGCATTTGGCTTTTCATTCCTCAAAGCCATCTCATTTTTTCAGGCACCCTGCACTGGCTTAGGAGAAGCTGCATCTTTTTCAAGAGCTTAATAATTAAACAAACAAGAAACCCAATGCTTTTAGCATTCATCACAGAAATAGACTATGAACAAGCAAAACCCTGATAGCCATTTGATGAAATAATATTCTCCCTTGTTCTGGATTCCCAGTCACATAATGGATGCAGTGGAGGTAATCTGGTCCCTTTGCTGAGTCACTGCCTTGCCTTGCCTGGAGCTGACACATTCACCTCTGAATTCTGTCTTAAATCACCAAGCAAGAATGAGATGAGCTGCTTTACGAGGCCGTGATGCCGGATGGGGTTTGGGAATCATCAAGACTCTGCAATACACGATGTCAGAACAGTAGCATAGGCTTCTCCTGCCTGAGTGCTGCGAGGTTTGCAGTCTCCCTTCAGCTACTCACTAAGACAGCCGTTTGCTGGGGGGACTAATGATCTAATGAACTTTTTTCAGTAATCAGATCATTCATCCGCAGATAGGTTGGTGGGAATCTTGCCACGCATTTATTACAGTGGCTTAGTGTAAGTGTGTAATGATAAAAATGTTAGAAGGGCATCGCTTGTGGAGATCAGCCAGCACACCACCTCTGCTGCGCTCCAGGATGTGTGCCATCCCAGCTGCCCTCCAGCTATGCTGGCACCATTCCCAGAAGAGATGGTTGGGGAAACTCCTAGCAGAAAGTGAGTCAAGGACAGAGGGATTTTCTGACATGCAAGAATTGGGGCTGAGAGAAAGACTGACAATCTTTTGAGCAGTTTTGTGACATAGTTATTTGGTACAATTTAACTATTACATCACAGCATTCTGCTGAAACTAAAGCGCATAAATCTTGAAACAACAAATTAAATAGAAAAAAGGCTTCTCTTAGAACATCTTTGATAAAGTTTTAATTCTTTAACATGTTAGAATTATGTAGGAAGTGTAACTTTCAGTAAGTGAAAAAAATCAAACATTTTCAGCAAGTGAAAAAAATCAAACATTTTCAGCATTGAAGAGTTAAAAAGAGAATCTGGAAAGATGTATAATACCAGCAATAGCAAGGGAGTTGATCTCCAGGTGACATTTTCCTTCTTGCCCTCGTTTATCTTCATTTCCTATGCCACCTGTAAATTTTGCCCATAGTATAACACCCTAATATCCATAATATTACGGTCTGACACAGCATAACAGTAACACAGGAGAGAAGAGAGCTCACAAGCCTTGTGCCTGGTTCTTAACCTTTTGCTTTCTTTTCTCTTATTGGAGAAGTACTTTAAAACACACACAGCACATACCACTTCTTCCTCTGTGATTCAGTTCCTTCCTCCCTAGCATTTCCAGCACATATGATCTGTAACAACATTTTTCCTTCTTCAAACTTTCTTTGGCATCTGAAAGGCCTCTGTGACCATCTCCTCTCTGTGGACAAGCCGAAGCTCACAGTGATTTATGGGAAAGAAAGACAGATGGACACAAAGATCCAGGCTCTGAAAGCACAAGCAGACGATGTCTTGCTTGAAGCCACATCTCATGAGCACTTCAACCCTCCTTTGGCACCAGAAACACAGGCAAGTGCTCTATCAACCTTTAGAAACTACTTGCCTGGGTATAACAACTTGTCATGAAGACTGTCTAGTCCTCTGAATCCTGAAAAACTACGGTTAGTGGGAGACCACCCTTGCTTCTTTCTCTCCAAAAGTGATGGTGTCATCAGGGCCTTTCCTCCTACTCAATTTGAACTGTGCTCAGCTGAGGCAGAAAGCGGACGGGGGAAATGGCTGTCAGCCTTGATGCTCAAAGCCATGCCACCTGCCCACCATCTTCCCACTTCATTGTGATTTATCAGTTATTTTCCTTGTAAGTCCAAATCTTCTATTTCTTTTACCACGGTTTCTTCTTGTCTGTGAGTTTGAGTCTGTACTTTTGAAAAGAATAAATCCACGAACAGCTTTATTCCAGCTGTCAGAGCTTTTATTGTAAAATATAAATAAAAAGTTCCAGAAGAGTACTTTTTTCCTGCTTTATAATGTGAGACAAAGCTGGAGTGAAACAGATCTCACCCACTGGAAGGCAGAGCCCACACACTCATAATGATTGATTAAATCATCCATCACACTTTCCTGAGAGAGTCTACGGCCTTTCAGCCACTCAAGTGCATATCCACCTCTCACCTGCTTGGTTGGGAGCTAAGCATCTTATTCACAGATTCATGGAATACTTTGGGCTGGAGGTCACCTGGGCCACCCCAACTTGCAGCCCAAAGAGAGCTTTTGCAGGCCTGGCAGCAAAGGATCATAAATCCTTCCTAAATGAGGCAGACTGTCAGCTGGAGGTCACTGGAGGTCACACTGACCATGGGAGCAAGTCGCACTCCTGACATTGAAGAGACACGAAGGCAATGCTAAAGAAAGTATGTCAAGAAAGGATGACAACAGAAAGCCAAATTGCAGGAAATAGCACTTTTCATCTGTATACTAATCAAAGTGTAAAATGTAATAAACCCACGATCCTTCAAGTTATCCCACCTCCTGGCCTATCTGCTGCCAAATGCATCAGCATCATCATCATTGTATATGACTGTCATCTGCTCCTACCCTCTCAGGGTCTTCTCCACAAAAAAATGAGTGCTTATTTCTTGTGCGGCGGTTACTGCCTTCATCAAGAGCTGAGTACCTCATTAAGTCCCAGGATGAGACATTTATTTGGGTCTTCACAGAGAGCTCAGAAAGGGCTAAAGCTGGTAGATTCCGTATCAGCTGTTGTAACTTGGTGAAGATCCTACTGGAGGATCCAGCTCTTTAGAGTTGGATCCCATGGGCAGTGGGACACTGCTTCATTAGACCCAGTGCAGCTGAAAAGACAGATTACAAAAAAAACCCCACCCCAGATCAAGGGGACAAAAAGTCCTTAAAGCCAGATACTTATTATAGAGCAAAACAAATATTTATTCAGTTTGAGTGACCTGGGTTTGCTCCAGCAATAAAGTGAGCCACACACACTTCACATCTTTAAACAGCTTGAACATTAATTGTACCTACATGTTTCGGCAGATACAGTTGTCATGCTGACTTCTCTTTAATTTTCTTTTACAAGGCCACAATTTAACTCCCTCTCTTCCTGAGCTGGACAGCTTTTAGGGGTGTTGCAAGAAAGAGAGATGTCATGGTTTAGCCCCCCATCAGCAGGATCATGAGAGAATTTGAAGAGCTGGAAAACTTCTTAGTTGAGATAAAAACAGTTTAATATGGAAAGCAAAAGCCACACATTCAAAGGAAAACAAGGAATTCACTGCTTTCCATGGGCAGACAAGTGTGCAGCCATCTCCAGGAGAGCAGGGCCCCATCACACATAGCAGTTACTTGGGAAGACAAACGCTGTCATCCCAAAAGTGTCCTACTTCTTCCTTTTACCCCCCAGCTTTACATAGAGTGCATGATGTCATACAGTCTGGAATATCCCTTTGGCCAGGTGGGGTCACCACTCCTGGCTGTGCCTCCTCCCAACCTCCCATGCAGCCCCAGTCCCTTTGCCAGCGGGTCAGTATGAAAAGCAGAAAATGCCTTGGCTCCATGCAAGCCCTGCTCAACGAGAACAAAAACATCGCTGCATTATCACCACTGTGCCCATTTGTGTCCAGCACAAATCCAAAACACAGCCACATTCCAGCCACCGAGAGGAAAGTTAACTTTACCACAGCCAAAAACAGCACAACAGAGAAAAACATAAGATTAATGGATTTCCTTATCCACATCCATGCTGTTTCTCCATGCCAGCTAATCTGAATGCAACTTTATGCAGAAGATAATGTCACTGACAGAATTACAAGAGATTGCCTGCTTTGCTCTAACTGCCATCTGAGTGCCAAGCAGAAATACAGACTTCTTCCCCTAGCCTTTGAAGCTCATAAAGATGTTGTTTATGCAGCTGAAACTCACAGAGACTGTCAGTGTTTCAGCAGCGAAGCGATTTAGGAGAACAAAACAGTGCTTCCACCCAAGTTGCACAGATTTCATCTATCTATACTGTACAGTAGATATTCCCACACAGTGCTGTGGACTCCTGCAGCAGCAGTCTGTGGGACAGATTCCTGCTGCTAAGCCATTCCACCAGCAACCCCACTGCAATCAATGGAGGATGTGTACAGGCTTGCTGACTGCAGTGAGTAGTACCCAGGTAAGTTCAAAAGGCTTTTGCTTGATATGAACTGCTGTGCTAACCCTCCTCGTGTTAATGACTCCTCTGAAAACCATGGATCAGCTCACCCTCTGGTAGCTCTGGTGCTGATGTTTACTTTTGCTTCAGGATTATCTATTTTGGATCCACAGACTCTTCTCATGCTCAGTTAACAGACACTCTGTCCCCCTCTTTCTTTTATTTAGAGAATTCAACTGGCTTTTTAAGCAGTATTTTAAGAGTGCAAACTCACAGCTGGGAGCAGACTTAGCTTTTGCAGGGAGAAGCTGGCAAGTAAGTGGCTAAATTGGCTAGGAGGAATAAAATAATGGTGAATGGGGGAAACAATTCATCAAAATCTTGTTTTCCAAAGCTGCTTACTGAAACAATTCAGCTTGTCCGGATTTTATTTTCTTCCCCCAAACCACTTGTCAGTTTTAAAATTAGTTCCTTTTACCCTTCTATCAAGGCAAAAGTGTGCAGGATCACAGAATATCCTGAGCTGGAAGGAACCCACAAGGATCATCAAAGTCTAACTCCTGATTGGACTCCATGGCAGGTGGGGGAGGGCTCCCAGGAGAACCCCAACAACTCTTGATACCTCTTGCTGCCTCTGGCTCCCTGGCACCAGCCTGGGGAATGGAGGGGCAGGTCTGGGGACAGAGAGCAGGTGGCAGTGGCAATGCAGACCTTGGATGAGCACACTCTTTCCCTCCTGCTCTCTGTTAGCAACAACAAAAATTGTGTGAGGACAGGGAGGACAGCACAACCTGATGTTTCCAAACAACCCTCCTTGGGCTTTTATTTTTTATTGAAAGATGAGAAATATTAATAGAAAACTTTTTTAAAAAAAACCCAATCTCATAACCACTACATTTTAGAAATGCAACATTCTGACCAGTTCCCCAAGATGGATTGAGCTCGCTTGAGATATTTTGAGACACATTAGAAGAAATGAGGGCTGTCTTAGTCGATTTTTCTGATTTCTTATCGTTCTTCTTTGTGTTTTTGTGCTAACTCTGGAAATATACTGAGCATAGATGGGAAAAGCAATAGAACATCTTTTGCAAAAATCACACTATTCCATAGGAATGAAGATCAGGAGAAGACCTAAGAGAAGAAGGAAAGAAAGGAAATGCACAATTAACTTAAATTCAGAATTGTACCTGACACCAATGAAAATCCAGGTTCAGAGGTGAAGCGGAAATTCTTCAATCTTCTTTCAAGTATCTCATCAAAACAGCACAGGATGGAAATGCTGAAAATAAAAAGAAAACTACTGGCAGGCTTTTAATACAGTGAAATATTTACAACAGCACATCACTGGTGAATGCTGACACAGAAAAAGCTCTTGAAATTGTCTGTCAGGGAGAATGATTTAGAAAGCCGGAGTCACAGGCAGTGTCACACAGTCTGAACACTGTAGGGCTGGAAAGCACAGTCCATAGCTGAGAAAGTGAGGTGCATTTGTACTGAACGTGTTGACAGCTTCGTGGGTGGATGCTCTTAAAGGTATTTGTACCTTTGTGGAAGATGTCCAAAACCCCAGCAGGCAAGGAAGTTACCAAACACTGGTAATGACTGGATTTACTGGAGAAACCAGGTCCTGCTGCAGGGAAAGAGGGGAGAGGGAGGAAGGGACTGGGGAGAACAAAGGATGTTTCTTGCCAGGTGAGGACCATCTCTCCAGGAAAAGCACTAGCACCCAGAGGAGAAAAGCAGCCATGTGGGACATGACTGGGGTGCTGTGGTGGTTTGAACCTGAGCTGATGGACAGTCACTTAGACCAATAACGCTTCTTGAAATTTACATATTTAAACCGCGTGGAGACGCGAGAATTCTCTCTTGCTTCCAGTCCTTGGACAGGTAACAGGGCCTGCTCGCTTGGCCCAGTGGCCGGGCTGGGCCTGGCCGCTGGCCTGGTGGGGGCCAGGCCACTGCCCTGTGGCTCCGTGCGGGCCGGGATGGGCCTCCCCCAGCATGGCTTGGAAAGATCATGGCTGTGCTCTGTGTAAACCGGTCCTGCTCCGTTAGAGCAGCCCCACGGTGCGGATGGACCCCTCTCCAGCTCCGGCCACTGACCAGCAGAAATCATGTGACCAACCAGCTAAGTTCAAAGCCCAGGCCCTTGTAAGATTAACCCCTTCAGTGCTGTAAGTTCTCCAGAAGAAATGAAGCCTGCAGACATCAATCCTCTGACCTCTCCCAGGTCAGAGGAAAGGGAAAGGCAAAGGCACGTGAATAGACACCATGATAGTGACACCAAAGTCAGTGAAGAAGAAACAGCTGAAGCTCAGAGGGAGGAGATAGAGGAGATCAAACCTAACCTAAAAGCTGAAATTCTTTTGTAAAGCTATGGTGATGGACTATGATCAGAGAACATCTTTTATAATTTCATGAAAGCATCAGAGAACCCTTTTGTAATTTCATGAAAGGATGGGGCGTGGAGCGTTCAAACTACCACGAGCAAAGGTGCCTGTGCTGAAACAAGCAAATGTTGAAGTAGCTGTGATCCAATGAGAAGCCTGAACAGAGAGAGGTAGTGATGAAGTGAAGACCCTTGCTCCCAGGGAAGAAGACCTCTGTTCCTAGAGATGAAGATGATCCCAGAAGTAGATGAAGAGAACCTTTCTCTTGAACAGCTCATCCTTAAAATTGTACCCCATTAGCTAAGATTGAACCCTCGAAAACAGTTGTGGGGAAAGCTGTAAATTGAGGGAAGGGACTCACCCATGCCAACAGAAAACCACCCCGGGCAGCTGTTGTGCTGTGACACTGAAGCCACGAGAAGACTCCTTCTTGTGGAAAAGTCCCATAGCATGGGCAAAAGAGACTCCTCTCCCTAAGTGAACTGATGAAAGACTGTTATAGAGGTGGCAAACTGACTGAAATAATCCCAAGTTTGTGTCTTTATGTTATAAGTGGGAGGAGGGAGGAGGATGGGTGAGGAGAAGTGTTCTGAAGGTTTATTCTGACCCTTAATATTCTTTTCTCTCCTAGTTCTGTTAATAAACTTCTTTATATTCTTTAAGTTTAGAGCCTGCTTTGTATTCCTCCTGATTCTTATCTCACAGAAGGTAAGAAATGCAAACAAAAACACTGCACTAAATTGGTGTTTCTGCCCGGTTTATGAACTGAACCTGCTACAGGTGCTATGGTCCCAGATGGTGGAGGCTGGTGTGTGTGAATTTGCCCGAGGATGGTGGGATTATGGCTAGGCGAAAAGCTCATGGGTGGACATTCCTGTGTAGGGCTATATCAGGACACTTTTTGTCAGAAGCCATTAGTGGTTCTTTTAGTAAGTGCCTAAGAAATAATGATAGATCAGTTTTTCAAATTTTAGCCATACAGGAGAAAAAAAAAGACAGAAAATATAACTTTTTATTTCCTACTTAGAAAATAAATTTTATATGGAACTGACTTTTGGAGTAAGGCATAAACTATTTGATGTTTCACCTGCTCAACTTCATGTAACTCCAGATGTAAAAACAGGCTAAAGCATGCTAAAAAAATGCTATGTGCCCATCTTCCATAATGAAATGATAATTATCAGCCCATATGTACTCTGATTGATGTAAACTACCAGTGGTAAAAATAGTACCTATTTAAGTGAGCAGATAGCTTTTCCAGAATCTTACTGGTTTTTGAAGTAAGCATTGGCTCAGAGTAGAAATATCTGATAAAACCTGTCTCTTATCCATGCCAGCCAGTTATCCCAACCCTCCCAGCTGCACGGGGTCTCTGGCTCTGGCATCAGTGTTGCAGGGTGTTCCTGCACCAGCCATAAAGGCTGCCCAGGCCCCTCCACACTCAACAGGCATTGTGGTTACAGCAAAACTTTTGCAAAATGAACCTTTTTCGTGTGAAACACCTCATATCTGAAGAGGTGGCATCTCCTGAAGGAAAAACACTACCAGGAATATCCCAAGAACTTCCACTACTCTCTGCTCCTTATGAACACTCCTTACAGACTTCATTTAAAGAAGCTTAAGGCTCCCTATTTGCTTGGAGAAACCATCTCCATATACAGCTGTCCCATGCTTTTAGAAACAGAGCTGTAGCTTCAGAGGTCACCCAGACCCTCTTCATTACTCTGGATTTTCTTGAGTGATATATCAGTGTTAAAGTGTTTGAGGAGTAATTTACATATATTGAAGTCCAAGGAAAGATTGATTTTGATGGTTTTTATTCAAGTTCAGTTCTTTACTCACCTGCCAATTTTGTTGTTACTCTTTTCTAAGATGTCTATTAGCATAAAAAATATTTTTGAAAGATTCATAAACCCATTCTGGCAATGATGTTGCCTTCACAAATGTATTAATATGGCAGTGTGAGAACAGGGGAACGTTTACTTTCATGGTGACTCACTTTCTACTTTATAAAAATCAAGTGAACTAAGTTTCACTTATTTTATGTGCAAACAAGCAAATAATTTAAAAATAATTAAGAAAAATTTGTCCTATTTATTTAACACCATTCAAAGCTACCTTGTATATGTTTTCAGATCCAAGTTTAAATGTGATCTGTGTTGCTTAAAATATTAATCTGTGTGGTGTTGTATTTCCACACTCCTGTTCTTACTAAATTGCCTGCCCTTTCCAGGTGGCTCTCCCTTCCCTGCCACTAGCCCTAACCACTCCCTCGGGTTTCTCCCATTAATTCTGTTACCCCAACTCTGCCCATGTACCGCCCCTATGCCCTGTGACCATTGGTCCATGTGCTCTCTCCTCCCCCCTCGCCCGGATAAAGGAGACTGCATGGCACATGAGTCTCTCTTGCTATCAGCTGTGCCTTGGGGCGCCAGTGTCTGCCTGGGGGAACCATGCTGTGTGCTGGCTCTCTGCCTTTGGGAGCGAGCACACGTACTGGCTCTAGGCTTCTGGGAGCCACCATGAAATAAAAGATCTTCTGCATTGCTCATGTGGAGAGCGTTCTTGCCTCCTTTACCATCACCATGTTGCAGGGCTTCAGCTAGCCGGAGCATGCGAGGGGCAGCCTGGAAGAGGCACGGGAAGCGGAACAGCCGCTCTCCCCAAGGAAGTCTCACTGCGCTCTCCGAGAAGGCTGGGGCATGCCATGCCATCGCAGGGAAACCACCAACTGCAACAAATCTGCTCTACAGCTATGAACAGGATAAATAGTTTTTGGTATATTAAATTTGAACTACTGAGCAACTTTTCTACCATACTGGGGACAAGCAGTTTCATTGGTACAGAAGTTTTAGGGGAGCAGAAGGATTTGTTGTCTGACACTGAGTCTCCAGATATCTGCAGTTAAGTACTACAGCAGAAGCTGAAAATGGGACATCACTTTGAAGTTGTTCAATGACTGACACCACTGTTTTGGCACACAGGCGTGTGTAAGCAATGCTCAAGGAGCAGTCTGTATTCTCACTCCATGACTAGGACTTCTGGAAACACAGCTGCTCTTTGCCTGGAGCTCAGCTGAGCTGCTCTATAACTCCTTCAAAGACACATGTCTGTCTCCACTCTGTGAAGGCTGCATGGAGTTGCAGGATGGTGCTGTAATACTATCACTGGCTGAGAGGTTTATCTTACATCCTCCCAGCCGTAGTGATGCCTTAAGATTTAGCTTTTATATTTTTCAGATCCTGTACTGCTTTAGTGTGTAACTCTAAAACTCCTGTTTTAGAGCCTGTCAGTTACTGTTCTCCTATTCTGGTCAGACATAACAAATCCTCTCCAGGCCTGAGACTCAAGAACACCTTGTTGTCCCAGGTCCCAAAATATGTAAACTAAGCCTCTAAAAAGGGGGAACAAACTTGGGGTAATGACATCATTACCTGAAATTGTAATTGGAGAATTAACCCTGATATGCAAATGGATCAAACTTATAAAAGTGTTAAAAACCTGTGACCCGTCGTCCATTTTGGGTGTAGCCGTAGCCCACAGTGTACCTTATCGAAGGCCCTTCAATAAATACCCGCTTTTATTCTCCTGATTTTGTCTAGCCTCCACTTACAGGTAGCGCCTCCAAAGCATCAGTGGGAGAGCTGTCAGCCTCGGGCACACTCAGCCAGACTTGAGTATTAGAAAAGTGGAAAAGTCCCACTAAGTATAAGTCATGGGCTGTATGTGAAGTTAGTAGTAAGGACAGCATAATCACTGAAGAGCAGCCAGAGTTCTTGGTGCACTGATGGCAGGCTGTCACCTCATCACAGAGCTGTCAGGGGAATGACACATAAACCATTATGCTGGTCAATGAACAGGAGGCCCATTATTTAAAAATCTGTCATTCCATCCACCCATGTGCAAAACGATACTGCTGGCTGAAAATGTGCCAAGTTTAGGGGCTTATACAACTCTTCCATGGCAGAGAGAGAAATCCCTGGGAAGGAGAGGGCTTAGGTTAAAAGTTTGTACCTACTAATGAAATAACCGACTTTCTCATTGAAGTAATTACACAAACCAGGTCATAAACTGTGGAAGATGAGTCAGAGATCCAACTCTTCCAGCATCTGTAGGCTCAGTAAGCAGTGGAGTCATTATTACTGTGCTTCCAGGGCAGAGCTGAAGCCACTGTCCTGATGAGCTGAGAGGAAGGTGCTCTGGGCTCGTGACATTGCTGCCCCAGAAAACTCAGTCCACATGGCTGGAGCTGGCTCAGAGAAGAGAACAGTCAATCCTGAGCCACCCTGACACACTCCACAGACCCTCTAGTGTAGTTATAGCCGCTTGTAATGTCTTTGCCCAGTGTTAGGTGCTCCCAGGCAATGTCTGAGGTCAGAGTTCTGGCTATCTTCTGCATCCCACACATGTGCCATCAGATGCTATGCTTGTTTAAGATATGGGAAGTCATCCTCTGCCCTTGAGGCAGATGCAGCTTTCTGTGTGATGCAGCACCTGGACCAGCAGAACATCAGGGATACCAATAAAAGTCGTAATCTAATAATAAAAAAGCAAAGGCTATTTTCTGATCTTAATTCCAGTCCACAACTTCTCCAAGATCCTGGGCTGAAGCAACCAGAGTCCCAAACTCTATAAGTGTAAAAACATTAAGTGTAGCTCAGCTTTTGCCTCTATTTCTATAACAAGCACTTTGCATCTGAAATCTGCTAACAACTGGATAGTGTTTCTGAGATTGCAAAGCCTTAGGACATTCTGAGTAAAGCCTAATGTAAACTGCAGCATGATTTTCAGAAAAAAAAATCTCATTTTGACTAAAGAAATTTCCAGGAGACTGCTACTTCCCTAGGAGGTCACTGCAAAGGGGAGCTACCCTCACTGATAAAAACTGCATTTAGTCTTGCTTTTGCTCCTAGCTGTCAGCTTCTACGTCTTTGTCGACTGTTTTGAAACACAGAGAAAAAACTTTCCTTAGCCACACTGCAGAAACTGCAAATGAGATGATTTTCAGTCTTGTAATTTTTACTGTGTGGTTTTTTCTTATTTCTATGCTATTTATTAGCATGTTTCTTAAACAGGGGATGCTGAAACTAATACAGCCTCAATGCTTATTTTCCTTAAACAGTTTTGCAGAAGCGTGCATGGACACCATGATTTTCCTGGGAGAGCTACAGGGAGATCATTGTCCATTCCTTAACATTTTTATTTATCTTAAAAGATACGGTATCATGCTTTTTCAGTTCTGCTTCTTCATTTGAATTTCCTTATACTCAGCAGAGCTATCTGTATATAGAGAGTGTTTACCTTCTGCTTTCTCATTCCATTATAAATAATACTTGGCATTCACTTGAACTGACTGATTTTATACTTGATTTTTCTTCATGATTTTCTTACAAACACTCTCATCTGAAGGAAAATATTCACCTTGTGCATGCCAGTGTTTGTAACATGTCAAATGAAGGGATAATTACTTGGGGCTTCCTTATCAGGAGCTCTGTCACACAAAAGAACAAAGCAACAGATGGATTTTCTATTTTTATTGCTAGAAAAACATGATGATTTTTAACGAGTCTCAGAGCACCTTAAGCTTTCATTCACAGATTTATGATTATTCTTTCCCCCTGAAATAGAAAACCAAAATCAATAAAAGACAAAGCTCTTGAGAAAGCCTGCTCACTAAAGAACCCCATCTTCCCTGTAGAAACTGCTCGCTTCCATCCCCACCCTGATGGGTCTCTGAGGGCTGCTCTCACTTCAGAATCGTGTTCTGTTAGTTCCAACGGGAGAAAATATGATAAAAAGAACTGTGCTATGCTATACTGAAGGAAACGGGGGCGGGGGGGAAAGCACAGGAATTTTGTTAGCAGCATTGCAGAATTTGAAAAAAATTAAAGGAAAATGAATTCTGACTTACAGTTCAAATCATTACCATTTACTTCTGAAAACGTCACACTGCAAAGTATAAAAAGTATACTAAATTATAGAAAAATCATATAGCACTAAGACAGAGAGAGAAATTTCAATTTTATGTGCTATTCAGTTCAGTCAATTGTACAACATGACATTTAGGTTCTGTTCTTAATATTGCTTAATATTCCAGCTTTACCTTTATACATAAATTTTTTTGCTTAATTTAATAAATGCAGACATTGCAGCATTTGATTGTGCATTTAATTTCCTTTATTACCCGAGCAGACCATACTAATCTCTGCGCTTGTAGAAATTCCAATCTTTTTCTTAATTATGTGTTACAAATAATTTTTAAGGGGCATATCTGCAAAGACAAAATCAAAATTTTCGTTTGAATAAAAGTTGCGTGATTGTTTCTTTCTAGTGTCTTGCTATAATAAGATTTGATCTGGCAAAGTACGTAATATGTTTTATCAGGAAAGGTCTCACATTTAAAATTGAGCTTGTTCTAGATTATTTTTCTGGAGTCATATTAAAATAAGCCCCAGATATTATTGTAATGCTTTTTCTATCTTTCCTCTATACTGAACATGATTATTACAGGAATATATTTTTCATATTATGAAATTATGATTCAGTTAACTTTTCTGCCTTGTTCATTCCAAGTCTCAAGCAGCAGTTCTAACTTTATGACAGAAAACATCTGATCATATATCCTAGGCAAAAAAAAAGGCACACTAACTGTCCTCTATTTCTTCAAAATGCATTTTGCTAGAGGTAGAAATAGTGCGTGTAACAGAATACAACCAAGCAGGAGACAGAATGGTTAGACAGATAAGTAACGGCTGGAGAATAATTTTGTGTATTTGTATCAACTTTTATTCCTTTAAGCAACCATGGTTACAGGTATTTCTCTTCTTTCTCTGGGGATGATGCTCCAGAACTGTGAGGAGATTGTTTTTCTTGATAGTTTGCATGGTTGTTTGATTAATTTACCTTCCTGGAGAACTGGTGCCAGCACAGTGCTACGGTGGTGGCCCCAGGCAGGGCTCAGCATGAACTCTGCTCAGCTTCCTTGTCCAGTGCTAACACCCATTAGGGGGCTTCGGTGACTGGGACTCTTTTGGGCACTTTTGACATTTTCCTACAGGTTTTGACATTTTCCTACAACTCCTATGCCAGGAGTTGGGGACAGATAGGTCTGTGAACAGTGAACTGGGTGAATTTTCTGGGCTGTGATGCACAGCCTGTGCACAGCAGACGTGATCAGTGCATCAAGATCTCCATCTAATTGGATCTGGTTTTCCAGAACATCAATTTTTCTACTGATCTTGGTAGTCTTCATTGTCATAACATTTTAACATCAACTCTTAAAGCTTTTTAGCAATGAAACTTCCTGTGCAAATAATCTGAGCAGAGACCGTTTATTCTGCCACTGCTGGGGAAGGCAGCACAGTCCTCCTCTGATTTCATTTTCTTGATGGAAATGCAGAGACAGTAGCTTTCAGGAAGATGTGATTTGGCTCACTGTGGAGTTTTGTGATGAACCCGTACAGGGCATCATTTGGGGAATGCTGTTAAATTGTATTTTTTTTTCAATAGGACACGAAATCTCAAGATCTTTTCTCACAGGTTTTAGTAAAAAGACAAGGAGTCACTTCAAGAAAATTGAAGAATGGATTTCTTGGTTTGTTTCGAAATCCTTCATATCTCTGAGAAGGTCTGATAGGCCCACCTAGCCTTCTGTTCCTTCTGGAAGCTGGATCCCACATATGACACAGCAGGTGGGAGTGATGCAGGCAAAGAAAGCTCCCTCCACTACACACAGTTGCCATCAGTTGTAGGCAACTGTGCTCTGTAGCACATCTAATGGGAGAGACAAGGTTGCTGTGGTGACACTCTCCTTAGTGGCACCCAAGGCACATCTAGAGCAACAACACACTGAAATACGTGGTCTTCAGGCATTTATGTCCCCACTCATGAGTAGTAGTTTCAGAAGGCTCAATACTTCGCAGAACCAAGTCCTAGAGAATTAAGACTTTGTAGAAGTAAAAAGTTAGAATTCCAGGAACCCTTTTTACATATCCTGCAAGCTGAGCCTAGCCAGGGTGCAGAAATGAGATCTACAGCTATTATCTCTTGGTTTAATTCTTGTTTCTGATGCCCAGAATGCCTGCTATCACCATCAAGGAAACAAAAAGAAATTAAACAAATTTCTCTGTAACTCACAAATTTTAAGCAATGACATCTAAATCAACTGCTGAGAGCTTTGAATTTCCAGCTAGATGTCAATGAGAGGAAGCACTGAGAAAAAATCATAGCTGTTCAAGTCCATTGCAAGATGCAATACAGAAAATTCCTGTTCCACTTCAAACTTCACATTATAATAGCCACCAAAAAATACTACTCTTTTGAACAGGATTTGCTGTATGTTCATAGAACAGTGTTGACATAAAAGATATCTGCAATAAGATGTCTGAAATCATTTGTCACTTTGGAAAATTCAGAATTAAGTATTTATGCCCTTAAAGAAGATTGCACTTAGAAGAAAACTAAATTAAATTCATACTTTAAAAACATTTTTGCTCTGTTTGTTTTTCTTTTCATGTGTGTGTGTGAATTCTTTTAGTTTTTAACATTGAGTTGGGACCATATGTTACCTGTAAGATACCTCATATCGAAGAGGTCTGATAGTCATTCAGGACATCATAGCATACTAATTTTATAATACACTCAGTACATTGTACAGCTTAGCAAACAGGCAACAGATCTTTAGGAGCACAATAATGGCAGGGATTCTAATTAATTAATATAAAAATGAATAGGAGAATCCTTTATGAATGTATCTTTTTCCTTCAGTCAAGTCCTGTTTTGCCAGCATTTTTCTTCTGCAAAATGTATTTAACAGCACCATTAAGCAACCTTGTGAAGTTAATTCCAGCACTCAAAATAAATAACATGCTTGTCCAAAGGTACGCTATAGCCTTCCAGTAGACTTAATTCATGTTTGATTTCAGTAAGGGCCATAGATACATCCATCAGTTGATACTTTAGGTATCTTATTCTGTATAGATTTTTAATCTCAGAAATATTTGAATGAAAGATCTAATAATTTTGCATGTGTGTGTTCACATGCTTCAGAAAAGACATAAATCCCATGCTTCGAGTCTCTCTATTTTATAGAATTAAGCAGAACGCCTCCCAAGTAACAAGCAGTAGGACGAGAGGAAATGACCTCAAGTTGTGTCATCCCTGGTTTCAATTGGATGTTAGGAAAAATGTCTTCAGTGAAAGGGTTGTCAAGCACTGGAACAGGCTGCTCAGGAGAGTTGAGTCATCATCCGTGGAGCAATTTAAAAGACATGTAGATGTGACACTTAGGGACATGGTTTAATGGTTAACAATTAGATATAATGATCTTAGAGGTCTTTTCCAACCTAAACTATTCAGTGATCCCATGATACACCCTACATTAAGTGTGGTGGCATACCTTGTTATAGCAGTGCTTGTTCTCTTAAAATGTGGGGAGAAAATGCAGAAACAATCGGAGAAAAACCAAAAGAATTTTAACAGAGGATGCTGCAAATCATCCAAGTATGTGTGTGATCAGGGCTGACTCTGACTTGTACAGGGGGCTCTGGTGATATGTGCCCAGGTGTTGAGCATAAAGATAAATGAATGACGTCATGTTGTTGGATCATTGCAAATTTAAGATTGGTCAAACTTTAGGCATTTAAGGTGCTTACTGATAAAATGACAGTGTTTTAAGTTTAGTCACTCTTTTCTTACATGACAACTATTAATGGATATGTACGGTTCCTGCCCTCCAAGGAACTGGTATTTTTATATGGTTGAAGATCTGCCGTCTACAACTGTTGATATAATAGTTTCTAAAGTGCAGCTTAATCTGTTCATCCGCAGCAAGTCAGATATGCCGTTCAGAAGATATCAGTGGCCCTAATTGACATCTGCTGAGAAATGTGCTGTGCAGATCCAGGAACAATGCAGAAACATAAAACTCATGTTTTGTGTTCTTCCTCAGCCTCAAAATTCACCTTTATACCTCCCTGTGGCCTCCAGCAGTTGTTTCCACACCAATCTTAGAGGGACCCTGGATGAGGACTTCAGGAGATCTGAATTTAAAGATACCTGTTGTGGTTACAGAGGAGCAAAAGTGAAAGAGTCGTTCCAGCCAACAAACAGGAAGAATTACATAGAGAAACACATTCTATATGTACACATTGGCTATGGAGACAGGTTTCTGTGCATGACGTCAAAACTATCCAAAATTTTTGGAGGAAGGGATTATGCAATGCTCTCTGCCTGTTGACTCAAACATTTACTTCAAATGCACGGCAGAAGGATGTGTAACTCTTAAAACAGAAACATGAGGACTACCTCTGAATTTTAATAAACTACAGGTACACACAAAAGCTTGACGTTGAGCAAAGCTATCCACAGGTCCTCTCAGGCTGAAGGGATCAACTTCTCTGTCTCCTGGGCATGAAAATGAGGTGGTACTCTCCTTGTCATGTTTTGTTTTGGGTTCTTAACATCTCTCTTCTAGATTCCTGTATGTTTTGCCTGTATAGGAAGAAGAAAAGCTGCTTCACATTCAGCCTAATCACAAAAAAAAATCTTGTGATTCTATAATTTGAAAAGCTGATGTCATTGATTTTGCTGATGTCATGTCTCTGTCACAGACCCAGGCATGTGGCAAGTGTGTTCATACTGAAAACCAATTTTACCTGATGGATTGCTGCTTTGTGGAAAGCAGTTTTCTGTCAAAAGGCAATAAATTATATTCTTGATGCCCTATAATAATTAAAAGTTTAAAGGAGCTGATAACACGGATTGCAGTAATTAAATCACAGTCATAAACAAATGAGAAATTAAACCAAATAATTTCTGCACCAGCTGTGCTATAATTACAAGTTTATCTACAAAAACAAATTGGCTTGTCTTTGGGCAAAAGCAGACTGGGGTTTTTTTACTATTATTTGCTTAGCACAGCAAATTTGTGTCAGAGATGTGTCTTTATGGGAAATAATGGAGACTCTCAAGCACAGATTTCTTGGAGATTTCCTAAAGACTGCCTTCCCTCTTCTCCTCTCTAAATCTTGCCTAGTCCACCACAAGTTCTGTGTCATCTGACAGAGGGAAATCTGGGAAAACACAGAGCAGCTCCCTGCCTGCTCTATTACCCTCTGACCACAACTACCACGTTTCTGCAGGGCAGAGGCGGACACACACTCCCTTGGTTACTGGCCTGGGCAGCAGGGACAATACTGAGTTACACAGCAGAGCTGATATTACACCACTTGTTCACAGGCCCAGACTGGCTGTGTCCGTTTTAAAGCTACAGCTACTGTGCAGCTAAAAGCATGGCTAAATGCAGCCGCTTGGTATTGAGAAAGGAAGTGGGTGGAAAGATCCCACCAAAGCCTTTGGATGAGGAAGGAGAGGTGAGATATGACACCCTGAACTACCCCGGAAAGACAGGGATGGCAGTGGTGGAGGCCAGCTCATGGTGAATGTTGCAGCACAGTGCTTTGCACTGCCCCAGGATGAGCAAACTTCAGTCTCTTCAGTGGGGAGCACACAGCTGAGGTTCCTTAGGCACCCTGGGGGTGCTGAGCTCTCTTTCTCAGTGCTGAATTTCTGACTGGGCACTGCTTGCTGCACAGGGAGGAGGTGCTCCCCAGCCCCTCCAAGCGCCAGGGCCATGGCTGAAATTCAGCCACCTCCACACCAGGGCAGGCTGGGTGGGCAGGAGCTCCATCACCTGCGTGCCCACTCAGACCTACTCACAGAAGCCAAGCCCAGGCACAGAAATACATTTTCTATATTGAGAAATAAACACAAACCCAAGAACTTATCATGTATAGGAAAGTTCAGGAGTCTCAAGCCTCTTAAAAAAAATTTCGCAGAATCACAGAGTGGTTAGGGTTGGAAGGAACCACAGTGACTCATCTGGTCCAACCTCCCTGCTCAAGATAGGGTCATCCTAGAACATATTGCACTGAACTGTGACCAGATGGTACTAAGTTCACTTACAGTTGTCTTTTATTTTCTTATGTGCGTGAAGTGTTTAATTGAAACATTGTCTTTTAAGCAGAATATGTACAAATCATTAAATGTTTTGTAACCAATGGAAAAGAATGATGAAGCTTGAATTTTAATTTTCTCTTTCAGGGCAAGAAATTGGAAAATGCAATTTTTTGTTCAAGTCCTAAACCAAATGTTTTAATCTAGTTCCACAACTATGTTTTCCTAATGTTGCAACAGATCTGTACTGCTGTTTTTTAGTACACATCTCATCTTTAATTTTCTAAAACAATGTGAAGATATTCAGAGACAGAAAATAACACGAGGAGTACCCCTCATGAATGGCAACACTTTAGACAAGCTTCTGTATTTACCAATAAAAGTACCTGGTTAAACCTGTTTACTATTCTCATGTAACTTGCAGCATAAGTAGCTGACTCATTGCTGAAATTATTACAAGAAAACCCAGAAAAACCTCCAGAAAACTCCACTAGAGCAATCTCACAGGTCCAGAAAGGCAATGACTTCTATAACATGAAGTGCATTGACCCCAGCCAGTAGTTAAGCTAAGCTGATCACTCACTTCTTTAGTGGGATAAGGGAGAAGCAGAAAAGTAAGGCAAGAAAAACTCATAGGTCAAGATGAGGACAACTGAGGGAGAGAGAAAAAAAAACAGTCAAGTGATGCAAAGGCAGTCACTCGCTACCTCCCACAAGCAGACAGCCCCCCCGGTCTCTGAGCAATAATGTCTTTGGAAAGACAAAACCTCCAGTTCTACTGCTGCCCATCATGTTATAGGGTATCCGATATCCCTTACATGGTATGGAACATCATTCTGGCCATCTGAGATTGACTGTCCTGGCCTTGTCACCTCCCAACTGCCTGCCCAGCCTCATCCCACTTACCATGGGTCAGACTCAGCCTCTTTGCAAGCACTGCTTAGCAATAGCCAGGACACCAGTGTGACACCAAGACTCCTTTGGGTGCAGATCCAAACCACAGCACCGTAGGAGCTGCTGTGAAGAAGGTTAATCCATCCCAGCCAGACCTAGCACAAACTGCACTATGGTTACCTCACTGGTTTGTCTCAGTAGCTTGCTCTGTGCACATGTTAGCTCTGTCTCAGCACTGTAGGAAGTCCTGCAATGACTAGTTCCACTCCCATTTGAAACACCTGAAACAGATTCCTAGGGCAACCTGAGAAGCACGGTATAAAATCCTCTCTCTTCCTAGTTGGGTTGGGCATGCTAGGCAGGCTATGTCAGCCACCATGGGAACAAGCAGATTTTGGTTATATCTGGTAGAAAGGTTGGGTGGAAGAAATATTTTGATTAATAAGGAAGGGGTTATATCTGTGGTATGATGTGGCTGCAGTTCTGGTAGCTGAGGATAGGTGTTAGAATTGTGAGATCATACCTTGGTATACAGGCCCTTTTAAATTCCGAGTATTTAGGTAGAATACTCAGCCGTGTATGTTCCTCATTTCCCAACTAAATATTTCTCTCTAGAATTAAAGAAACTAGCCAATCTCAAATCAAACCTTGTTTACCTAGAACTATCCAGCCTCTACTTCTAGCAGACCTATGTACAGGCTGCCAGGAGGAGAACAAGACTATAGGAATGACAACTATCATTTTGGCTAGGCATAAAGCAATGCTGTGTTTGGGTGCCTTTAGCTGTGCCCCTGCTGCTCTGGCTGACAGATTTGTCTCTCTGTACCTCCCATTAACACTTTGTCTCTGGGTACATCAGCGGTCTCTGTGCCTGGTATGGATCTCTTCTGAAACATCTCTCTCTGTAGCATTTGCACTTACCTCTGTCCTCTCTGGAAAATCCAGCTTGAACAATGCTTCTGACTGTCTGGGGATTACAGCTCAGTCCTCGCTTTGAACATCTAAATCCATGAGAGAAGGCAGCCCAGCCAAGAGAGGGAGAGACTGGAACAAACACCTTTTGTGTAATGATAAAACTAAAACTGAGAAAGAGTCAGAGTAGCTTGACAGATGCAATTGCTCACAAAATGGATTTTTCTTCCTATTTATTTTTCTTGCTCTAATTTCTAGCACAGGTTATTGCTATTCAATAGTAAGAAGGCCAGACTGACTCATAAATAGAGCCACTGCTCAATTTAAATTCTCGGACTATGAGAAACCACTTCTTGCCCATGCAAGACCATGCATTGCTAATTTTCCCCATCTCTGTGCAGCAGAGGGCAAACCTGAAGACAGGCAAAACCCTAAGCCAGCATACTCCATCATCCTGTAACGTTTGTGTCCCTGCGAATACTGGATAATTGATCAGACAGTTGACAATTGGTAAATGGTTTGAAAACTGAGAGCTCACAGGTTGTTCTTGGATCATCACCCTCCATGCGTGCTGCAATGCTTTAGTGCAGAAGATGCACACACAGATAAAAGCAGTTTGGTATTTAAGTTTCTCAGTAATAATTCCTGTGAGTCTGCCTGGGCTGTCCTGCAGACCCGTGGTCACCCCGCCCTAAAGTACCAACAGCAGTGCCATGCAGGGCTCAGCTGGGTGGGCTGCTTGACCAAGACCTTCAGTGTTCTGTGCATCTCTCCTATTTGACATGAGAATGTGTCCACATAAGGAGGATATCAAGTGAACCTCCCCCTGAAGCAGAGTGACTCTGTCAGTGAGCAGAAAGCAGGGACCAGGATTGGTCTCCATCCCTCCCAGAGGAACCAACAACATCTCTGAGCCAGGGGAATGCAAAAGGTTTTTGTTTTGAGCTGCTCCCTCCGACTCGGGTGCAATGCTGCTGAAGCAAGGCCAAAAGATTACATCCAGATGAAATCAGACTGGCTGATAAAAATCAGCTCAGCTGATCTTGAGTTGAGTTAATCGATTCTGGAGCACAGCTTCTTTGTCACAGGGATATACTTTCTGCTCTGTTTGAAATTGAGGAAAAACTGAAAGATAGCAAAAGAAGATAAAGCAAAGCTGCTATGTAGCATATACCTTTGTGTTTCAGAAACATTCATGTAGAGAATAACTGATTTTTCTGTCTTTCCATATCATTCCTTCAAAACCAGAAATTTTGTTACTGTTTCTTTCATTTCCAAGAAAGCAGTCCAGGCTGATGTATATCCTTTGTGAAGGGATATGGTCATAGATATTTAATAGATAAAGCATAGAATGAGTTACCAAAGACCACTATGCACACATTTTCTACTTTTTTTTCAACTAATGGCCACATGGTTCATATTAGGTGGTCCAAAAGTCAGTGCTGCCATCCTTTTTAGTGACTGCACTTGAGGTGATAGCATAGAGACTGGATGGTCTTGATCCATGTCAGTCCAAAGGAAGATATTTGCTTTAGTTTCTTTCTTGAGACAGTTAGGAACCGCTGTGTCCTTGTCAAAGCGTGACGGATCTGGGTTCTTCCCACTTAAACACTGACTAGTAACTGTGTTCACATAACCAATCTGATCTCAGCAGGACTATTCCCATGAGCAATTACCAGCACACGAGCACCACTGTTAAAACATAACTGACTACTCTTTTTTCAAACCTCTTCTACTTTCTGAATGTAAAATAATTCAAATTATTTAATACATTACAAATGTTCACTATACAGAGAAGTTGTTCATTCTTTCAGGAAATTTGTTTCATATAATTTTGTAAACATGATGAAAATAGTTTAACATAAAGCATTAATGTAATTCCAATCTTAAAGCAATATTCATTTTATTGTATGGATTAAATGTGCAAGAAATTGGTTGCTTTGCATATAATACTTGACATCGCTTAGGTTTCCCATAGGGAATTTTACTGCATGCATTAGCAATTGTGTATTTAAGACGCTGAAAGCAAATCATTTCTGTAATCTTTAGTGGAGTTTCATATATTTTTGAGCTCTACGAGTGGTTTGTTTTGTTCCAGTTCAAGTACTCCTGAATTTCACCACCTGCAACCCCTGGCTTCTGCCTCAGTGAGCCAGTAGGAAGTAATGTGGATGTTGGTGAAACCAAGGACCTCTCTGGATTCGCAGTGGCCAGATCCTCACATATCCTTTTTTTGTTCAAATAGGCATGACTGTCTCTTGATGGGTTCAATCTACAAATAAGTGCAGAACAGAGTAAGAAACAGGTTGCCAAATTGCACCAGGCCTGGGGAATCACCTATTGCAATGACTGAGAATGGGCGGCCTCAGATGCCTTAGGCAGAGATGCTGCCTGCTGTGCTTCCTCCCTTCAGCCAAGCCATGGCTCTGCAGTGTTATGGGACAGGAGGCTGCACGTGGAGAGAGCAAACAGCTTGTGCACAGGCCTGTCCCATGGAAGAGAGGGATGCAGTTCCTGGATATGCTCACTTCTTAGAAGAATGAAACAAAATCTGTCCAAAGGTAAAGGATCCTCATTCGTGAGTTCCATCCTCTGTTTCCCACTCCCTGTCTAGGCCCATCACGGGCTGAATCTATAACGTTGTGAAGGTTAATGGAGGTTGTGTAATGTAATGTACCCATAGTGTCTCCTAAAATTGTGAAAAAATAGGAAGAATTGCAAGTCTAAACCTTTGTTACTATATCTTCTGCTGCTGAAGGATGATAGGAAGGAGCCATTTGAATTTTTCTGAAGTATTACTCCTTTCTTTGGCTGTCCATAAATCGCGTCACTTCTGTTCCCTGACATGTCTTGCATATAGTGGAATTACTTTCAGCTGCGTTAGATAAGTTTTTCTAAATCTGATTATTGCAGAACAAAGACCATCAGAGAAAGCAGCTAAGGGTCATCTTCTAACCCCCAGTCCATCTCTGACACTGGGAAGATGCTTTACACTTGTTACAGTCAGTGATTGCTCTTACTTTCACTTAGCATAAAAGGCAATTCTTAAAAGCATTCATTTTGATTCCTGAAAATTAAAATGTAGAACTTGCCATGTTTCTTACAGTGGAGATAACATTAAAGTATAAAAATTGCCCCGTGATCTTTGGATCATTTTCTCTTGAATCATTTTATCTTGGTTGCTGTTTCTCCTAAAAGGCTTGGAATGCTTGGAAAAAGGAAACAGAAAGAGCTAATTGTATGCCAAGAAAGCTTCATAATTACTTATTTCAGCCAATAACATAATTGATCCAATTTGGCAAGAGTTTCACAGTCTAAATTTTCACTGAAAGTGGGGGATTAAGTGCTATGCTTTCCCCTAGACACACTGACTTCCAGCTATAGACAGGAAAAAGGGCCGCTCTAGCTAGTTAGTACCTATAGGAAATATCCCTTGCTGCTCAAAAGTGCTGTATATTTTTGCACTGATGACAGCACTGTCTTGGGAAATAGAAGTCAAGGACACTGGAGAAGTGATCCTGGCTGTGCCACTAACTGAGAGCTGCTCAGCTCTCCATGGGATTTGCAGAACATTTAAGGGGTTTAGAGGCCTCCGTTGCACTGGGAAGTCTGCACAGGTGTCTGTGTTGGTTGCTGCTTTCTCCAGGAGTAGGAGAAAGAAGGTCAACGAGCCTGCAAAGATGCTCAGCCCACGCCTCCTCCATGGCAGGGAGCCCCCTCCTTCCTAGGATCTGCTGCTCTTGGGACTGGGAGTATGAGCAGCCCTTGGCCGATCATACCCGGCCAAGAGGTACAGATGGAGAAAGTTGAAGGTTTCCAGAAACAATCTCTTGTAAAATGAGACCAGAAGCAGGCTTCTCCCACGCAATCCCAACCAAGCCTGCAGGATTTGGGCTAGGGTTCTATCTGGAATAGAGCCCAAACTCTCTATCTGGAAACGGACACGGCCAGTCGGGGGTGCTGGAGCTGCCATGCTGACTCGCTGCAGACCAAGTAGAGCTCTGGCAGTGCTGCGTGAGGCCTTCCAACAGCTTCTGCTCCGAAACACCACACTTCTGCTGTGACTGTGCAAAAGTCAAGCTAAAAAAGGCACATCTCTCTTGTAGCAGCTTGATTTAGCACTGAACAGCTCTGCAGAGCATTAAGCTACCTGAAGTCTGGCTTTATAATATTTTCAAAATACCTCTGTGCATAGTTTCGAGGGACTTACGAAAGTCAGTGTTATGACACACAGAAACTCAAACAAGGTTTGTCAGGCTGGTGGAAACACAGTTTCTTAATCTCCCATTAACAAAATTAAAGTCAGGATCATATTTCTCTCTGGTGAAGTAGCAGAGTGAGTGGCTACTATGGTTGTTAGTCTCCATTAGCTCTGCTTGTACTATTTCAAAGGGACCAGTAATATTCCTTTCCCTTTAGGTTCACCAGTGCTTGTGCTGCAAAATTACTTTATTAGCTCTGGTAAATTATTTCTTCTCAATAATGAAGCTAGAGACAGGGAAAGAGAAAAGATGAGAAAGGAAGAAAAGAGAAAAGAAAGGAAGCAGAACAGTGCTACTGTGTGCTGCAATTAGAGAGGGAAGAGACTCAGATCTCTGTTGAGGGCACTGGAATTAAAGCCACTGGCACCAGCAAATCACTGGGACACAATCACAATTAATCCTGTTCGTACAGCAGTTTTGGAATCTACCTTGTTTCTTCTGCCTCCTAATAATAACAGGCCAGAAGCTGGTAAAAATTCAGCACAGATGTCCTTGGCAATCTAATGACAAAGGTATACCTGACAGGCCCAACGTAAGGGCTTGTATTTTCAGTGAAGTAGCATGGCTAATACAGACAAAGAGTAATACCACTTGGGTTCAGACTGCTCAGTTTTGAAAATCCTTCCTTCCTTCCTTCCTTCCTTCCTTCCTTCCTTCCTTCCTTCCTTCCCTAGCAGTCAATATTTGAACTGCACATTCAGTTCAGAGGTAGAGCAATGCCACAGCTGTCCCACAGTCAGTTAATCCTCTAATCCTCTGCCTTTGCACCTAACTGCTGCTGGGAAAGCGGGGACATAAATCTTCCTCTCCAATCGAACGTGCTGAACAATAAGTATCAGGGCTTGGAAGCAGGATGAGGGTTCCTCAAAGCAAGGTGAAATATTGCCTTCCCATTATGGCTGCAGCAATTCAATCTGGTTTTGAAGGTAATGAAAGAGCTTCATTCATTTAATCAGGTGCTGATTGATTGCTATAATATAGTATGTCAACAATTTCTACGAGGGAATAAGGGTTGACTGAAATAAATCAGACTCCAGCAGACTCAGTTAGAAGAAGTAAAAACTATGTCAATATACTAGATGCTTGATTCTGGTGCTGAGCCAGAATTGTCCGTTATTCATTTTCAGTACTGCTAGATATTTTGTTTCTCAAATCCGGTACCATGTATTTGCAAGAGGCAGTAACATCTCAGTTTTCCTCCCATTGTGTAATTGTACTTACGTAAAAGCCCTTAAGATGGCCTTGTTTTTCATACTCACTACAGAGCACAAGAGATGAAACACAAACTCTTTTCTTTTAGGAGTAAAATTTCAGTGTGTTTCAGTTGCATTCCAACAATGTGAGTTCAGTTCTTGGCTCTACCATAGCTTTTAGGGGTAAGTCCTTTTTCATTTACACCTTCTGTTGTCTACCAACCAAGTTTGTGTTAACTACAGTCACCCTTTTGTTTCACCACTTGTCTACATGACGAACTTTTCACATGAAGCTGCCCATGTGGACACAGCTAACACTCTGCAGTTCAATTCTTATTGCGCTTAAGGATTACTGCAACATAGATTGCTATAAATAGCAATATTCTGAGAGTCTGGAATGGGAAATGAAGCGAATAGTAACACCAATCTAGCTCTGCACTTGTGTTGTGGAACAAATAATTTTATAAAAATTTACATTTTCAGATACTTTATGAAATGAATGAAAATATATTAAAAGCATTGTAAGTGCCTAATCATAGATCATACAGTAGTTTGAGTTAGAAGGAAACTGTAAAGGTCATCTAGTTCAAGCCTCCTGCCATGAGAAATAACCAGTCATATTTGAGTTTAATAAAGAGTAAGTAGCTATTTTTCAAAATAGACTTCTTTTCAATAAAGCTTTTAAGGAGGTAAGCTATTATAAAAAAGCATAAGTATTTTTATTTCATAAATAAGTTCTTTCAGTTCTAGGAACTTATTATTTTCTAAACATATCAATTGAGATATTAATTGTGAAACTTAAGCTTTATTTTGTAACATTTGGATGTGCTCATCTTGTATTTAAGCTAAGGCAGCTGAAGGTTGAAGCAGGCAAAAGTCCCCTGAGCTTGGTGAATCAAACTAGATGAGAATCTCAGTGGAAGAAGTAAGCAGCTGATTTAGCCTTAACTTCATGCAAAAACCTTCTTAACAAACAAAAATTCCTGCGTTTGAGAATATCTCAACTGTCTATGAGCTAGGGTACAGTGGTATTGCGAAAACTTTAATTCTTGCATTACTCACAAAATTGTTTTGGTTTCATTATCATTCTGCAGCTAAGGAGAAGAGTTAACAAGAAAATAACAACCAGTTGTCAATAGCACATTCAGCTGATTTCTTCTATGTAGAAATGCTAGGAATGTAAAATACAGGGGTGTGGATCTTGTATCCAATTATATATGAGATAAAGTACCCCTAGGAAGCACAGAAGCAGCCCTGAATGTCAGCAATTGCACTTGCCATGACAATTTCTATCTGAAAACGATCCCTAAGTTTTTCTGCAGTGTTACCTCTGGGGATGGGTGTGACTGAAGTGCCATCAGAGCTGCCTTATCCTGGGAAGAATCACAAAATCATAGAACATGCTGAGTTGGAAGGGACCCATCAGGAATATCAAGTCCAACTCTTGGCCCTGCACAGAACACCCCAAGAATCACACCATGTGTCTGACAGCATTGTCCAAGCACTTCTTGAACTGTCAGGTTTGGTGCTGTCACCACTTCCCTGGGGAGCCTGATCCAGTGCCCAATCACCCTCTGGGTGAAAAACCTTTTCCTGCCTCTTTTGCAGGTGGGCTCTGGGATGAATCCAGCTTTGGGAATGTATCCAGCGCTGACTTGGTTCTGGGCTCCTGCTCAGCCCCTCTCCTGCCTCCTCCCCGTGTGGGTCCCCACCTGATCACACTAGACGTGGGAAAAATTTCCCCTACAATTTTCAGGAATCAAAGGTGTCAGAAATCATTGTCCCAAACTGAAGAGATACAACAAATACTATCAGCTTCAAAAATCCATTAGCATTGTCTTGACTGAGTAATTTTCTCATATTGTGGTATTAGACATCATTGTCCAACTTTGCTAGGTAGAGAAGTAATTTTTAAAAAGCTATAGGAAATTTCGCTGTGCAAAGGTATGTGAACAAGAAAATGCCACTGAGAGCAATTAATTGGAAGCTATCACTGTTACAGACGTCATATCTGAAGTAATAAAAAAGCTTTCCTAATGCAGGATGAGATGAATTAATTCCTCTCAATATTATTCTGACCATATCAAGTATCTTTCAAATGCAAATGAAATCCAGATCTGACATATTCAGAATATTAAATAAACTGCAAAGAAAATCAATGTGCTACTTAAATGCTCAAAATGACAAATGTCCTTTGAGCCATGTATCTTGCAGCATTCATTTAGCTGGTTTTGAAAGTTTCCACAAGATCTGAGCTTCTTTCTTTTGTTTCCAGGGAAGTTCTCAACAAGGAGGACCTCCTGGTATTCCTCTTGTTCTGGCAGCATGCTACCTGTAGCTACTATAAGATTTACAACCTCAATCTGACTGTAGATTGCAGGGAAAATGGACATGCAAAAATGGTACCAAAGTGCTTATATGAACACCTTTATTAATGGGATTCTCCTCTTAAAGATGATTGGCTGTTCTATCCGAATATATTCAGGTATTTTTCAGCAAAAAGCCATCAACACAAATGTCTATGTCTATGATCTTGCAGGTCTTTACCGCTCTAAATGTCACCTGTGTATCTTTGGCTTTGTGAAGTGGTTGGATGATTTTGGGGTGGGACTTGTGTTCTGTGGAAAGCAGCAAGCCCTGGGTCAGTGCGAGAGAGAGCCGTGTCCTTGCAGAGCAGCACACTGTGTTAGCTGCACAGGTTAGCTGCAGGAGCTCTGACACAGCAGCAGCACTACAGGATGTTTGGGATATAGGCTGGGGTTTCTGATGGGTTTTGTTTGTTGTTTCTTTAAATGTTTTTTAGAAATCATACGTCTTTGCATTATGTTAGGAAATGTTGCGTTTTCCCCATTTTTTCCCCAGACATCTCCCTGTGGGCAAAAAAACCTGTCTGGTTTGTTAGCATAAGTACTAGATAGAATCAGGTTTGCACCACGTCCTTATTAATCTAATTCCCAGCGGTTCTGCAAATCAGTAGAAGCATAAGGCCATGGTAAAGAATGATCTGCAACTGAAAAAAAAAATGTAAATAGAAAAAATGGTTTTGCAACAAAAAACCCAGGTTTTGATTTTGAGTGGATTATATGCACTATTAATTTTCATCCATATGAGACACCAATGAAAGAAATTTCTGTTGGTAGATGAGGCCCCCAAACATCAATATTTGTTTGGCTGACAGAGAAAAGCAAATAATAGCAGCCAAAGGGGATGCATTTCTTGAATTACAGCACTTTTCATTAGCTAATCCCCAGGAGGATTCCTCTGGATGTGGAGAAATGCTCACTGTGATCACATGAGAGCAGGGAATCAGAGGGAATAAGCCTTTATGAACCCAATAGAATGTCAATACCTGGACAGACAAACAGACGTCATGCCTCTGTTCCTTTTCAGATCCAGAGGGCTTTTTCCAAATCAGAGAGGAAATAATGTATGATGGTGCTAAAACCTTTCCCTTGAATTATAATTAATTCATCTCTGCAGTGTATTATTTATAGAAACTCAACACTGTTTTGGTCATCTACTGTCTGTGACTGCCTTTTCTCTCGGTGGAGTTGTATGTGATTCATTGCAGGCTCTGTATTGTCTGCTGGGGAGGAAAATGATGACTCCTGTAAAAGTGTATATAGATGGCACAAGCTCTGGTGGTCTTTGCACTCTATGCTATGGGCAAAGTATTTCAGGATGAAATGGAACATGATGCTGAACATGTTGAACCCGACATAATGATAAAATGTTAGGAGCCTTTAATTGTTGATAATCCAGTTATTGGCAGTATTCCCTCCTCCCCAAGCATTATTTGTCAGAAGTGAGGCTTGAGGAGAAATCTGAAAGAGGAAAATACAGTCTTTCCAAGTACTGCAGAGGGATCTTTGAGTTGTAGGGAAGGGGTGATACGAGGCAATGATCTGGACAGAGAAGCAGACAATTGTCATTGCTCAGGGTGAAGGAGAAGAAGTGAAAATGGGAAAGGATATTGAGGTGGACTTTAAAGACACCACTTGAAGGAGTCCAGAGAAGGGCAGTGAAGCTGGTGAAGGGCCTGGAGCACAAGTCTTATGTGGAGTGGCTGAGGGAGCTGGGGCTGTTTAGCTGGGAGAAAAGGAGGTTTAAGGGAGACTTTATCACTCTCTACAACACCCTGAAAGGAGGCTGGAGCCAGGTGGGGGTCAGTCCCTTCTCCCAGGTAGCTATCAACAGGATGAGAGGACACAGTCTTAAGCTGCACCAGAGCAGGTTTAGGTTGGACACTGATGGGAACTTATCCACAGAGGGGGTGATTAGACATTGGAATGGGCTGCCCAGGAAGGTGGCAGAGTCACCATCCCTGGAGGCGTTTAAGGAAAGCCTGGTTGTGGCACTCAGTGCCATGGTGTGGTTGACAAGGGGGTGTTCAGCCAAAGGCTGGAGCTGGTGATCTCAGAGGCCTTTTCCAACCTAATTGATTCTGTAATTCCATGAAAGGGAACAGCCCTAGTTCCATCAAATCAATTTATATGTCAGAAGGCTACATGACTCCGACAGAGCATTCCTTTCTTTACATTTCCCACGTTTGTCTGCTTTGGACCAGAATACAAATTCGAACATTAGTAATTCAGTGTTTGTTCAAATACAAGTTGCATCTTTTTTCTGGTGTAGGTAGTTTTATACATGCGTATTTAAATTAAATCAATGATTTGCAATACAGAATAAGAAGATGTGGTTATTTCCCACTCTCCTACTGGGTTATTTTGCTGCCTCATTTATAGGTAATATTTCTAACATTCTTTGGGACCAATCCTACTTTGTTTAATATAATGCTCTTCTGCTCAATGGATTCATGTTTCCGAAAGTCAACTTGCACTTCAACATAGTAATTTTGTGCCTGTACTTTTCTGTTTGTGGCATTAAACAATCATTATAATGGCTCAAAGGATACGTATTAGACTGTAAATTGAAAATTCAAAACATATGGTATTATAGAAAAGGAAAGAAATTTCTGAAAAACAAGATATGCATCTTACTGCTTTTTCAAATGCAAAGTTATCCTTAACCAAAGTAGGAACTAATTGCAGTGAATGACAGTAGTTTAGAGCATGATAACAGCTATTGTCAGCCAAATGTAAATGAAATTTTGGGTACTTGAATCACCTTCCTGGTCAAGAAACATAGAGCATGCTTATTTAAATACAAATTACTCCTCCTATCATATACTGATACAAAGCCATGGCTGATAACACCTGGACACCTATCATCTGAATCATCTGGGCACCATTTCTTCCTTGGATAAGAAGGATATACAGCATAATGAGTAGTCTGAACAGGTGCAAATTCTGTGTTATGAAGTTGGAAGAAGCCGTCATTTTAAAATGTGAGTACTCCATTTCGCACTGCTCACAGGGCTTTGTTGTCCTGGCTATACCTTTTTCCACGTGCTTGGTTTCACCAAAAATGAGAGAGGGAGTATTTGTTGCTGTTTATTTTCTAAGCATACCCTCAGTTCCCAGAAATGTCCATTACACAACATAGAAAAGGAGTGATAAGAAAGTCCCTGCTGTATTCAAGTCACCAAGCACTTCAGGAGGCGCTAAGATTTTCTGGCCTCATCAAACCATAGGAGTATTATTAAGCAAAGAGGCAGGTAACAAAGGTTTTGTCACCTTCCTTCAGATGTATGTGCTGAGAATAGTATTTCACACACACCTAATGACTTACAATCACATTTTCAAAGCAATCATATCCTTATTTTAATAAGACGTGTAGCAGTTCTTTCACTTATTGTATGCACGGGAGTTCTCTTCCGTCAGAAGAATGATGACCATGTTATGCATTTTCAGCACAGGTACTTCACAAGCTGAAACAAATTGAACGACATATATATAAAATAGAAATCACCTACTCAGTATAGCACACATTGTTTTTTGCACTGATTAGCTTTTGTCTAACTATGTTAGTGTGCCACTATGCTGTTTTACGGTTAATAGAATTTAACAAAACCAATTTCCCACATCTTCTGGATGAAATCCAGATTGATTTGCTAGAGAATGTGCAAAGAAGAAGATGAAATCTATTAGAATTGTTGGCCTCTTTATTAATGAAGAAAGGAACCTCTAGAGTGACTTTTGCTGCATGAGTGTATGTGGATGTGTGCCTTAATACACAAACCAAAGGATTTGCCTGAGGGACTCAGCTAGGAGACGACAGCTTCTTAAGGTGTAAAAATTCAACTACTTCCACTCATCTAGACATAATCTTCATGAAGCAAGCCATTGCTGGGCATCTACAGTGCATTTCTGAACAACAACCAACCAACCAACCAACCAAATAAATAAACAGCAAGGAAAAAGTTCCAAAGAAGGTGCGAAACAGCCGTGGTTTGCTCCTGCGCAGGCAGATAGCATCAGATCATGTTGGGAAACAGCATGTTTGAACAGTATACAAGAGTCAATCCATCTTGTTTTAAAGACATTTGAAATGATTCATTTTGCTGGGAAGATTTTATTGACATACTACACTGTGACATTTTACTTCACTGTATGTCTCTTTTTTCAGCTGCCAGTGATTTCAGAACAGCATAGTAAAAACAACACTGAGTAAGACTACATTAAGTCTATTCATTCTAAATCACTATTTTTATTTGTTTTGTAAGTTTCCGGAGAGATCAGAGAGTGGGATGAAGCTTGTCGTGTTTCATTGTTCGATTTTTTTTTAAACTATCAGCTGAAAACTTTCCTGCTTCCTGGCATGACTAAATAGGTGGGGTTTTTTTAAACCCATGAATTCTGCTGATTTTTAATAACTTATATTGCAAAAACAAACAAAACCCAACAATCTCACAGTATTTAAAGCTGGAATTTGTTTTGTCAGTGCATTGTAAGGAAGATGGAGATAATATGCACAAAAATTGTGTGACTGAGATGTTCCCAGTCCATAGTCCAACAGTCAGCACCAATAAGTAGAGCTGAAATCTCAAGAAGGGACAACAGCTTTTCTGTGGTAAGGGAGGTGAAACTGCATGAGGACCCCCACTTTCAGCAAAACGTGTTTAACACTTGACTTTCTCATTCACCTTCTCACCTTCCAGTGCCTTCCTTTTGCCATCATGTCTAGCCATATCCGGGCTGACCAAAACCCTTGCTTATCTCTTTCATTTGCACATTAATTTCTAATTATATTCTCCTTGTTTCTGAAAATAAAATCATTTCCACATGTATATCTGCCAGGAAGGCATATTTTCTTGGTTTGTGTATAGCCTGCTGAGAGTTACTCTTGGCATGGTCTGCTGCAAGGAGAGAGGCACACTGTCATCATCCTTTCACAACATGACAGAAGCCCCTGTCCAAAAGGACAAACAGTACTGTAGCAGAAATCAACTTGTATTCTCCCTGAATCATCTGCCAAAATCCATGGAAGTCCCGAGGATGAGCTCCCATTTCACCCCAAATAATGAGATGGGAAGTGATGAGAGATGGACTTTCTCTGCAGGACTAGATCTCTGGGGAATTGTGTAAATCATTGTAGGAATTAGCCTAACCTGGGACAGTCCTGGCTGAATGGCATGCAGAATCCACCTTAAAGCCAAACCAGAGTGTGAAATGCCCAAAAGGCTCCAAGCTTTCATACATAATAATTGATTAATTAAACTTCTTAGTTTCAGTGGAAATAAGGAGTAATTTTACTTGGACTGTCAAGTTTGCCTCATCCTCTTTGTCCTCTTGCTTTTTTCCCTGAAGCTTAAGCAAGTTTTATTTGTATTCCTGGATAGATCTTTGGTATTATGCATCACTCTCCAGTGAGCACAGATCAATAGACATTCCGTGGTCCAAGTCTCCACATTTGCATGTCTGTGTCATTATAACAGTTCTGTTTCTGTGCATTTTTTTGTGCCAGCTCTTGCTCAAAAACAATTCGAGCATCTTCATCTTAGCCAGCCGAATTCTGCACCTGCACACGGGTGCTAGCTAACATCAATATCAGTTTCCATCCCTCATTAATGATACTGAATGACATGGGAATGCTGCAACAGCATCACATTCAATATTTTCCTAAGAGATTCTTTTATTGTAAGAAAGCTATTTCCCTTCTTTTCAGTAACAGCTGCCAACCATCCATTTACAATGATTGTTTTAAGTGTCTTGTATCCCATCTTACTTGGTAACACAGTCCTGTTTCCTGGCTAGGCGATCCCCAAAGCATGATAAGACTCCCTGGATGTGGGCAATCATGACAACAGCTTTCACCGGGTGTGACATCTACCTTTCTTTCTGTGAGCCAGCCTTTTCCCCACTGGACACATGTATTTGCTGCAACTAACAGAAGCCAATTTTCATAATTCACAGTGGTGTCTAGCTCCCCCTTCAGAACCTGAACTTCTTTGCTATCTTATTCCAGGAGCTAACCTTACATTTTGCCTGCTCACATTTTCAATCCCATGTCAGTCCTGATGATTTCAAGAGCAGTGAGTCATATTCCGTACCAAATCATAATAAATTATCATATCGTGACTCAGAGATGAAAGGGAGTCATTTGCATTTTAGTGGGGTACTGATTTTTCAGACAGCAATTGAGTTGAAAAAGGTCTGTTACTAACTTTCCCTCAACTTTAGTTAAATGATTAGCATATGTAAAAAATTTAGGCACTAGAATGGATGGGGTATTTCCATAGATACATTAATATAGGTGTAAACATACTCCCTTGAGGTAATCCATGTTATTGTCCTACGACAACTGTGTTTACAGTGGTTTAGAACAAAACTGCCACACTACGAGACATTGTTTTACCATGCTGCATTTTTGACACGGTACCTGCAATGGCATACAGCATCCATATTACTGGGGTAATCACAAATATTGCCTCAACAACCACAGCCATTTCAAATCCATCTTTCATATATTAAATATCATTCATCTCCTGATCAATATATGCTTTTCCTGGATAGAGCAGAGCTTTGGGAAATAAAGAGCTTATCAACAGGTTTTACTGCTTATCACCAGTAACTTGGCTGAGCTGTTTGCAGAGATGGCATAGCAAAGGCAAAGGCCTGAAAATTTTCATCTCAAGCATCCATTTCTGGCTTCTGTGCTTTGTAATTTGAACCTATTGCCATATTTCAAAACCTGTGTGTTACATTTAATCATGAACATGACTCAGGGTCCTTTCTGCTTGGGGCAGCAGTCAAGTCTCTTTTTCAAGAGAGAAAACAACCTGTGAATTTCAAGACAAAAATGACATATTAAGGCATCCTAAAGATCGTTAATCATTCAGAAGGTAGGAAAAGCCAGACACTGAAAATGTGACTGTGGATTTTCTCCTCTCCCTGTGCATGTTCTATGTCATTAACTGTGTGATCACATACTTTTCTTAATACACCACAGTAATTTAATTGAACTCCCCAGATTACTGTGTGTGGGGGGATATGGTACCAATTACTCCCTACTGCGTGTTCCATCTCTCCTGGAAGTATGTGTATTACTCCGGAAATCTGCTCATTTTCTGCAGACCTTTCGAGCAGGTCCTGCGTGTGCGTTTTCATTGTGTTTAATAGGACTCGCTATGCTTGAAGAAACCCAACAACAGAAAGAGAAACAGAGGCAAGGGATGGGGCAGAGAAGGAAGTAATCTCCATCTTCCCTTTGGCCATATGTTCTGGGCCATGGCTGAAGTTGCCGCTAATGGAGACACTTCACCTCCGTGTTGCATCCAGAGTTCTTTGTTCATCCCGTAGTGTCGAAGGACTGTCACAAGGGCAGGGTGACAGGGAACTCATGGAAGACAAACTGACAGACTCAAAGCATCTGTACTTCATATTTATCACTATATGAAAGCAGGCAGGGAAATGTCTCATTTGTACAGCTCACAAATGACACATCGGATGCCTAAAGAACGGCCAGTCTGAAAACCTGCTTTGGACACCACCTTACCTCTGTTTGATCCTGGTTTACAGAGAAAGAGACACAGTTTAATTTTAAAGTCCCAAACTGGAGAGCATTGTTCAGCCAAACTTTGCTGACAGCACTGTGTAAAACTGCTCTGTGCATCCTGCGTGGGCAAAGGTTCCAGGGGCCAGGGTGAGAGATCCATAAGGGAGAACAGGCTGCAAGGGAATTTTGTCATGAACAGGAATTAACTCTTTGCTGCTCTGATGGTTGCACTGCTTCTCTGCCAATGTGTTTGGCTCCTTTTGAATGTTGTTTCGAGTAATCAAGACTAAAGTGCGGAAAGAATGCTCTTATGATCTCCGAGTTGGGGAAAGAACCTGTCCATCTTGTTATCAGCAGTATCTTGGCCTGTTAGTATGTTACTTCCTATCAGAAAATAAGGGGCCAGTCTCTAAACCACTCTGCGGACGAAATCCAGGTTTTTAGAGGTGTAGTTCAGCAAGGGGCAGAAGAGCCTTATGAAACAACCCTGGGCAAGCAAAGAGACATCCAACATAATAAACCAATCCAATTGCTTCCCTATCAGTCCCTGCAGGTCTGGCCGTGGTTTCTCGCAGGCTCCATCTCAAGTTCCTCTCCTGCCGTGTTCTTTCCCATCTCCATTGCTTCTTCCTGAGTTCAGAACAGTCCCTCACTGTGCAAGTTCCTTGAGTTTGCTCCCTTACATCTTTCTGGTTTAGACAGGCTTCCCATGCTGTGGTGCACTGAATTCTCTTCAGCATCAATAATTAATGAAAACATTATTTCTACTTTAGATTCTTACTGTGTCACTACTGGATTCAAATGGGAATAACGAAAGATCTGGAATAGATGTTGATTTGCTAGCAGTGCTGAAAACTGTGGAAACATTAGAAGTGATTGAGAAAGTAGCATAATTATATGAAAGTGCATGCACATGAGCCTTTTGGTTTTTTTCACAATAATGGTTAACAGTTAATGGCATATCAAGATTTTCAATAGTAATTGTATCTTTATAATTGTAAACTACCAGAATCTTCTCTGTGATGGAAACAGCAGGGGAAAAATGGATAACATTTTTTTAAAGGATTTCTTTTCCTAGGAGTGCTTATTAAGTGTACTGTGCTCAATACAAATAGTGTTGACCATGAAAACAGCAATAAAACCACAGCGTAATTGCTAATAGATGGTTGTAATTTTACTGTGTTGGCTATTCTCACATGTATTCAGAAGCTTCTAACACTTTATCCTGCTCTCCTGAGTATCCCTCTTTGCAGGATTACAAGATAAAATGTCTGTATTATTACTTATTTTGCAATCTTTTTTCAAAATACTGTAGTTACATTGTCATTCATAAATGTTTTATTATAAACAATACTGCACTCTACCTATTAGTCTGACCCTCTTGAGTAGGTTTCATGCACCTTCCCTTCGGCAGCCTTTGACTGCATGCTTTGAAAGGCTGATTTTATTCATTATGTTTCTTTGAAAACCATCAAAGAATGCAGCAATTGACTAAATAGAGAAATTTTCTATAAGACTCAGAAAACTAGACAGCAGCATCTCTTTTGCAGAATATATGTTTCTACTTTGGCAGACAGGATACAGAAACTACTTCAGGCAAAAAGAAGCCAGGGCAGCTCATGCTTGATTAGATTGAATCCTCTCTTACTCCTCTACCTGACATTTACTACATAGCAAAAGGGGCTGATTTCAACAGACCTCCTTTCTGGTTTGTACTTACTGGTACATTGTCTCTGTGAATCTCCCTTTAAAGAAATCTTGGAATAATTTTCCCATGAATAATTTTCTTTCCTCTTTATATAAAGTTCTTTTACTGTGTTCATCGCTGCAATTTTTTGGGGTACTTTCAAGGAGCTGTAATGTCCTTGCTTTCAGCTCCCCTCCTCAGGGAGAGAAGTGTGCACATTGGAGCCCTTTGTCTGGAATGCTTATGGGATATAATGTCGCAAAAGTGAACGTGAATGTTTGTGTGTCTATAAATTTCTTTTAAACTCCAAGGTCAAAAAAATGCACATTGCACTTAAGAAGCCAGAGGTTCTGAGGATTAAAGGAAGGTGAGATTGTGAAAGGATGGATGCCAAGGAAGAGTATCAAATTTTAGCTCAAATGTTAAAAGATAATTTTAAATGTTCAAGCTCCTAAATTATATGAGTGTTCTCAAGACACATTCTCTGGCATCAATTAACAATACTTCCAGTAATAAATTGTAATTTACTTTCTGTAGTCATTGACCATGAAGGTTTGCAGCTGATAGTGAGGTAATAAAATATACAATGTACATTTTAAACGTGCATCTATTCAGAAAATTAGTCTGTTGCTTAGAGAGCCAAAAATCTACATATGATACACTTTAAGTAAATAGCTTAAAGAAATAATACCTCAGAAACATGATCTATGTTTTGTGTGGAACATTACTCTAGGAGGGTAGGAAACACTGATATTTAGAAATGTGTAAATGTTGGATTATTTGAAAGAATGACATCCTGTTGACAGACCATCAGCAGTGATACAGCCGGCTGCCAGATGATTTAGGGACAGAGGAAGCACAGGAACTGCTGCCTTTTAATTTTCTTTGTTGCAATCTCACTCTCACTTCTGACTTTGAAGCCATGTTCTCTTGAATCACAGTCTGACATGGAGTGATTTGGCAGTTTTTCTGAAGAGAAATGCTGAAGTACAGGTCATTCAGGAAAAGTTGTGCTCAGGCTTTACATTGCTTTTCTTTTCTGTTATTAATCAGAAGCAAACTATCAGACTCTCGTCTCTGAGGGGCAGTCAGAGGGACACAGAGAGCAAGGCTTCATGGGGTGACAGGAACAGCCCTGGCCTCTGCTGCCCAGCTTCCAGCTACGAGAGCTGCTTCCCCAGATGGCACTCTGTGTCTCCCTGAAGTGGGAAAAGAAGGTGAACTCTGGAGAGCCATAAAATCAGAAACAGTACAGCACTAGGACATCAATCAGCAAAGTTGTTTATCCATCCTATAGCACTTTTTGTGCTGCAAGCGGTCCAGCTCAGATCGAAAGGTTTTCAACAACGATTTGGAGAGGTTTGGGGAATAAGAGGATCTTAATCATGTATGCTGCTTTCTGCATTTCTCTAGTTGTAATTATTGGAATTCTTTTCATATCATGTGTTGTAGAAAAGGAAAAATTACTGCTAGAGACCACTGGCTGGAGAGGTCCTTCTTGCTGGTGGGAACTGGCTTTGCCAAGGAAGCTTGTCATGTAATTCTTCCCACAAGCCAATTAAAATCATTCTTTTCACTCGCTGTTACTTATCACTCTTCCTAAGATCAACCACTCTGTTGACTAGAATCTGCTGCTAATTTCCAGCCTAATTTTATATAATTATCATTATACTATTATTAAGAAAATGTTTCATAAATTAAATAAATGAATTCTTCATGCATGAAGATATTTTAGCTTAAAAGTCAAACATCTCTGCATCTGGACTAGAAGTCTCAATTTTTTAAGGCTGTTTTGTCACCTTGAGAACAAGAGAGAGAATTCCTGGGATTTTCAGAAAGAACTGAGTAAGTGAACCCTTTTTCAAATGTCTAGTTTTCCTCTTGTTTTCTTTCCTTTTTGCTGTTTCTGAAACATAAATGGAATTACAAATTTGGCTGTCATGCTGTGTACCACCCTGGCAAACAGAACAACTTCTCAGCTCATGGGCATAAAGTTTCGTCTTCATCCCAGAGTGGCATGAGATGTTGAAGCATTTTAAACCTGTTCAGTGTGGAACTAAATGTACTCCTTTTGAGCCTGCAAGTGTAAGCTTAGAAGCTGTGACACTCACAGAGATGTAAGTTGATCAAATATGCAAAGTAAAAGTTTTAACAAAACTACACAAGGTACAAAAGCTTATTATTGACTGAGAAGCTTCTCAGTCATTATACAACTCCTGAAGATCTGTGTATTTGTGGAACTCTTGCCTAATGTCTAAATGGATTAATATTTTTTTACACTTTAATGCTGAGTCAGTAAAATAGTGACATCGATATGAATTTTTGAGTAACATTAATATTTGCTATTGCAAATGGTGAAAAATTGTCAAAATGGGATGTAGTTAGTTCTTACAAAACAAAAAAAGACTGAGAGGGAAAAAGAAGCTTAATGGCCTCAGATCATTATCTCATTTTTCATCAGATGTCAGTACAGAAAAAGCAGTTGATCCCTTACCTTAAGCTTAATGAGTGCCAGGAGTATTTCACTCTTCAGTGACCTGCTGTGTTGTACTATGATTATTGGCTTTTCTTTCTAAGCAAACACTCTTTAGATGTCTGCAGTTTAAATACATTTGTGCATGACCTGTGTGGGGATGTGCAGACAGTGCCCATTTTCAAGCATGGAGAAACTTCCTGAGGTTGAACTCTCTGTGGGTGCCAGTAAGGCCTTGCCTCCTGATGTTTAGTGTGCAGTAAACATATGGGTAAATAGTTGCATGGTTCACATGGATGTAATGTAGCCTGACACCATCAGATGGGAATTTGGTTCCTGCTGCACCTTAAGTGAGATGGAGAAAGTAGGAACAGTGGCTGTACGGATAAGCCCTGATGGGTTCATCTCCCCTAACGCCACTTGACCAAAGGCTAGGGATTCAGTCTGAGCCAGGAATGTGGGTACTGCTGTTGTCAATAGAGGAAAACAGGTAGCAATTCTATAGTGACAGCAGCAGGACTGAACTGATCTCCCTATGGAGGCATTGCTCTTACTTCACATGTGAGAGAGAAAGACCAGGTGGCTCTATCAGAATTCACAATTCAGTTTCAAAAAAATGCAGTTGTATGAGATGGATCCTGTCTTTTTTGGTAGCAACTGCTGCTGGGAAGGCAATGGTCTTTGTTTGTCCTGCGTAGGTAGATCCATAGTACAAAGTGACTCCAAGATCTGTGTGGCAGAGGAGGATGGCACTCTGCAGCAGCACTGCTATCCCTACCAAGATCAACAGAGTTGATTTCTTTCTTTAAAATTAAAACCAGAATCCAATTCTAGCCACAAACTCTGTAATAGGTTTTCAGCAAGAGCTAAGTCTGAAAATTACTGAAGATGTATGGGTGTGTGTGACCTGTGCTCATTAGGGTCAGGCAGCAAAATACTGTTATTGGTAGAGAATCTTTAATTATAGTCTGTACTCCATGCTAACTATGAACTGAAACCACTGGGAGTCTTGCAAGCAATTGCAAAATTTCCAGATTAGTCTCTCAGACTTGTGAAATTTGACTTTTTAAATAAGATTTGCATAAGCACCTGGACAACTTTATGGGCCTATAGACCTACAAAATTCAGTGTGTCACTAGGACATGACACCAAGATTATTGATCTCCTCCCACTTCCACTTTCTAAATACAAACCCAACAATTTAAACGTAATGAAATTTTTTAAGTTCATTGGTTAAGAGGACAGCAAATCTTTTTTTTCTCCTTCCCATCTATATTCTACCCTACATTTATCTTTGTTCACTTTCAACCTACCGTAAAACACATTTGAAATAAATTACTATGTGGCAGACTTATTAGTTTTATTTGACTTATGTTACCAGAGTGGGAAGTCATTGATATTTCATCATCTGGGACTTGGATTTCTTATTTCCTTTTTAACTGCAAATTATTGTCTTTAGAATATTTTTTTTCAAAAGGCATTTTAGAATATGTGAAGACTACTTAAAAAGGTTTTTTCATTGTATTTCCCTTCCTTTCCCCTTTTCACTTCATAAGGTAGTTTCAATAATGCTTGTTGCATTTTTACATTTCAGTAAAATTAATTTGTATCTATTCATTGGTGCCATAGATACCAGAAGACCTGTGTGTGATATCAACTTGTATTGCATCAGATGCATCTTGTTGAGATGCTTTAAAACGAAAGCGTAAAATACATGCTACTTGTTTTACCTCTAGGTTCAATGAAGATGATGAAATTTTCAATGTAAGTGCAATGTATGTAAATACATAATTCATGTGCATTAATGCAGAAACTTCTGCCAAGTCTTTCTAATTGATTTTTATTATTTCTTAAGAGAATTTTAAAATTTTTATTCTGGCAGGAATTTTTCATTTTCCCATTCAGAAGTCACATAACTTCAGGTTATGTCCAAATTAAATGGGCTGAAATTGAAGAAATGAAAATTTAGTGACGACTGAATATCAAGGTAGCAGTAAAACCTATAGCAAGATTGCTTTGAGCAGTGTGGTCTAGCAGAAGGTGTCCCTGCCCATGGAAGGTGGGTTGGAACTAGACGATCCTTAAGGTGCCTTCCAAATCCAAGCCATTCTAGGAGTCTATGACTTCCTCTTCCCAGCATAAGACTTGACAGAATATGTTAGAAGGCTTGGCTGATATGAGGGTAACACCATTTCCAGGTCTTGACTGTACCACTCAGCTGGGTTCTGAGGCCTCACTGTGCTCACATAAAGCAACAAAGTCTGGAAGATATTTAGTAACTTAAAATTGAGGCCATAATGAAGAGTACTTTAGCTTGAATTCTCCAAATCGCTGCACAGCCCTTCCGGAATAAGCAGCAGAGTCTGCATCACACCAGAGACTTGTAATTGGTGGCATGCAGATGCCTGTGTTCCCTGCCCGGAAGGGATCCCAGTCTGGTGGGTCATAACATGACTGGATTCCAGTGCTGTTTTTCCCTGAGTGGATGTGTGCTTCTGAGAAATGCCCTGTGGTGGCAACAGCAAGCAGCATGACTTACCACTCCCCCTGCCACACACCCTTTCTTTCGTCGGGGGAGAAAAAAACCACGTAATTCAGCTTTTCATCTATTATTTTCCCAGAATCATGCCTGAAGGCAGCTGCACACTTGACCTATGTTCATCCAATACAGTGTTTACTACTGTCCCTATTCTTGCTTGAGGATCAAGCAGGGACTTTATCTGGTGATGGGCACGTTATAGCCACTACTGCTTGCTCTGCAGTTCTTAATATAAACGGCTTCAGGAAAAGTGGATGCCTTCTTGTTTGAGCTTCTCTCATTAAAAAACCCATAAGAAACAGCTGAGCAAATCCCACATTCCAATTTGAAAACTGTGGGGACCAACTTGAGAAAGATAATAAGGACCTCAAAATGTTCAGCTGCAGCTTTTTTTTGATTAAAGCTGTAGCTGCCTGGCTGACGGAGAGCAGACAGCAATAAGGCAGATGCTGCCCTGCCTCCCATATGTCCACTGTACAAAATTAAATCCCAGCTCCAGTCAGTTAGCACTGGATGGTGAGAAATCCTGTCCATTTGAGTCCCAGCAGACCAACATTTTTTGCCCAGCAGCTCCCTCCTCAGTGTGCTGCACCTGCTGGCAGGCAGCCTGCTGCAGCACCCACCCAATGCCACCTTTTGTACCCAAAAATGAGGTGTGAGTAACAGCCCTGGGAGGGCAGGGGAGAAGCAAAGCATCTCTCCTTAAATCGTGTGAAATACTTGGGCTCGTGTGTTCTGGCTTGGTTCAGGGAGCAGAGTTTCTCTTTTTCTGTTTGAACAAAAATCATTGAATGGAACATAGAAAGAGCAATTTGGGGCCTTAGGACATGTTTGATGGTTGTACACATTCATAACAGAGCAACAGAGTAGTTGCTTAAGGGAGTGTTTTATACCCACCCCCGACATGCTGCAAAACATGGCACAAAAGCCTCCAGAGAGATATCAGCTAATAATAAAATTGCTAACTATAATCACACAGCAAGAGGAATGGAACTATTTTCTTCCACAATATTAAAAATACTCATTTTTTTCAAAGGCTTCTTCCTGCAGGGAGTAGCCTCTACACAGGCGTTTGGAAGAAACTGCCTGTATTTGCTGCTGAAGTAGGCAGGGACATTGCTGCCTGCGAACACCAGGATCTTCAGGAAAGCAGGAGAATAGGAGCTGGGAAGGTTCAAATAGGTTAAAGTCAAGTCCCTCTAATGACATTTTTACAAGACAACTCCCCAGATGGAGTGACTTGAACTTCTGATACTATAATTAAAATGCGAGAATATTTTTTCTCTTTCACTTCAAGTACCCTTCACTGGATGTATAAATGCTGTAAATGTTGTGTCTATGAAACGCTTTTTTGACAGCCTTTTAATTATAATAATTAAAATCTGTTTACAAAGTCAGACGAAAAGAAGGCTGAGTTAGATTGACCTGTGACTTTGGCTGCCTAGAGGTTCCTGGTGACAGAGATGGTAATAGTTTTTGACTGTGAAAAAGTCTTAGCTCTACAGCCGCCTCAGCCACAGCCTCAGGGAGTGTTTTGTGTCAGCAGAAAATTCCGACATATTATATTTTCATACCCATGATAGTATAAATGACCCCTCAAGCTTTGAATAAAATACAGTAGCTGGTATATCTGTTTAAATGATTAAGCAAAGAGCCAGGGACAAATCCCTCCTGTCATTTCTGTGTCTGCTTGCTGTGCCAAGCACACAAAGAAAGCATGAAGATATCAATGTGAGATGCATTTTCAGTCAGGGAGCTTTTAGGGAAATTACAGGGTTCTGCAGAATTTCATTCCCCATTAGGACTGACTACTGTTAAAGTGGAAAAGGGAAGATCTCTTATACCTTTTCCCCTTTGAGAATCTGCATGCTATGTTTAGGCAGAATGTTATATCTAATTGAGAATAATTATTCTATTAAACCAAGCCTGCTGTTTCTTTTTTTTTTTTTGGTGGCAATTCTATTTTAATCTACCATTGATATGTACAAAGTAGAGCATTGCTGTGACATTTTGTAGGTAGTTTAAAACACTGAGAGTATGTCCCCTCTTCTGACCCACAGAACAATAATAAACAAAGGAGTAGATTTTACTTGGCAAAACCTTTGTCTCTAAGCCCAAAGTAAGAAGATTTTCTTTGCCAAAATGTGGCACTGCAGGGGTTGGGCTCTGCTTTGGTAGTGTCCACTTCCTTTGCCATAATACTGCACTGAGCAGATTTTCTGTGGGTGCATTTGAGATACCTGGTTATAAGCACTACAGAATATCCGTGAATTAAAAGAGAAAAAGTATTTTAACATTTTGTATTTTCTCATCTATCCACTTCAAGCAGGTCACTGTACACTGACCTTTATAAGCCAGAGAAGACAAAAGGTTTACAGGATTTTCCCACATGCCTGCAGAGGCTCACCAGCTATTGCTTCAGCGAAGACTGCACCACTTAGATGGGGAAAATCTGCACAGCCAGCCCTTAAAAAAGAGCTTATAAAGCTAAACTCCTGTGTCTGCCCAGGCCAATCTCCACTATTTGATGCATTAGGACTTTCATTTTAATCATTTTACATTTGAGAATAATTTGGTAATTAAAACAAATATAACCAAAGAAAACATGGAGGAGGGAAAGAATGACCTTGTGCTCTATTATTTGCAAGTCATGTGTACTGATCTTACTCATATGACCACAGAAAATATTCTAGCAATAGTGCCCTGTTCTTTTTCTTTTTAATATGTCTGTGTCTTCATATCGTAGATATTCTTCCCCTCTTTCTGGTTCCTCCCCAAACACAGCTGTAAAAAAATCTCCACAAAGTACTCTGTAATTTACTGCTTCTAAACTCTTTTCTGCCTCCTAAATGCTTACGGCCAGTTCTAGTGAGATGTTTCTGTACCAGGAACTCACAGCCTAACTCCCTTCTAAGGCTCTCACTCAGCTGATCCTGTGCTAAGGATTTATAGATTTTCTTTTTCAGTGTAACTTCCAAAGCTGAGTTTGGAGCAACACTGATATGACCAAAGGATGCTTTGCTCCTCCCTACCACAGCCCACATAACACATGAAGAAAAAAATCTGGATGAAAGGCATCATAGTTGAAAGCTCTCTCTCCCTGACAGTTAGCATACGGTTTACACGCACAATTGATGTACAGAGGAAATTAGCAGAGGTCACAAAGATGGTATTACTTTGTGCATCTTAGAGTGGGCCAGTCTCATCTATTCATACTTCGCAGCAGCCAAAATAATCCCTTATTTTCAAGTCTGTCCCTGAAAGCAGGAGGGAGGTGAGGTAGATGCTATCCAGCTTTCTGTGTTACTGAGTGCCAGCTGATCTATGGCCCACAGTGTAGGAACAGTTTGACTGTGCCATAACACTAAAAATGTGACGTGATGCTGTTACTCAGGCTGAGTGTTAGCACCCTGCTCTCAGCAGGGCAGCTCAATAATGCACTCAGTGCATCAATGTGCCATGTGAGTTCAGCATGTGGAGGCTGCTCCGAGTGCAACTTCCACATCTGTTGAGAAAAATTGGAGTCCTGGAAGATGAAAAGCTTCAGCTTAGAGCAGAATATTGTTGTGCTCCATGTGTGGACCTCACTAGTACTCCCATGCTGTTCTGTTTCCTCAGATTTCAATTAAAAATAAAGTCTTCTCAGGGCCTATTTTTCTTCTCACACTCACCAGTCCTGAACTTCAACACTTGCTCAAAGGCTGTACTTTGGCCCCTCACCCCGGTAAGCCCTTTCCAACACGGGAAGGCACAGCTGGTGAGGGCTCACAGACATCAGCACATCCGTGCTCAGCAGCCGGCGGGGCGAGGTCAGGCATCTGCTGTGTGCAGAAACACTGTGTACAGAAACACAGTGTGCAGCATTAGCCTCCTGCTGTAAATACACCTCCTCTAGCTCCCCAATGATGGAAAAGTATTTAGGTCTCAATGAGAAGCCCCCTGAGGCAGGAGAGTCCTGCAGGAAATATTTTTTCAAGGATCAAGGAGCATTTGCCCAGCTCCTAAACACCAGAGAACCTCTCCTTCAAATTTTCAGTGAAACTCTCTTTCAAAAAATAAAACCCAAGCACGGATTGTTTCCCAAAGGCAAAATAGGCTAAAAAAAGCTTCTCCAACAGGAAGAATTTGCACTCTGTATGACAGCTTGACTAATCTTGGCTGGTGCATCTATCAGCTCTTAGCTGCAAACCTAATGGCCCTACAGACAGACAGGTAGGAAAAGGGCTTTTATCAATACCCATGGCTTTGAAGTCAGGTTTCAGACCAGCAGTTGCTGACAAACATTTTGCTTGATGGAGGAAGGTATCATTATTCTTGTATTTCTGACTGGAAAAGAAAATCCTGGGAGCTTTTTTCCTCGTCTTTGTAAAGTCCTCATGAAGCACTGGGGTGTCCCCTAACTCCAGCAGGCTGTCTCTCCTGCCTGCTAAAAACCTTTTGCAGACAAAACACCCCAGTTAAATCAATGAAAGTGTTGCCTGAATGAGGATCTGGCCTTGTAGATGTTAAGCTGAGTGGAAAGATCTTTAGATGATTGATTTCCCATGCCTCTCAACATTGGAGTATCCTGTTCCTGAATCCTCTGCTCAGCCAGAAGGCAATTATGTGCAATCTCATCAGCGGTGAATGGGAGGAAATATCTCCCTCGTGGTGCAACATGTGATAATGATGCTCATGCAGGGTATGTGCCTTGTCCACTGCTGTTGCTCCACATGGAGGTTTGTGATTTTGTAAGGTGTTCCTCAGCAGTGCCGTTGTCCAGCAAATGCCTTCCCACCACATATGAGGTCTCTTTGCGTCATCCTTCAAACTGGCTTATCCTGAATTTCAATTTATTCACCCCAGGATCACTTGATATTTAACATTTTGCTTTGGTTGTTGACGGTTACCCTACCCTGCAGAGCTGGAGAACAGCTTGCAGATATTCCCTGGCAAACAGAAGTGCCAGGGAAACATCAGTTTCCTTCCTCTGCAAGAATTGCCTTGTAAGGATGGTGGAGAATTAACTGGACAGGTGCAAGGAATCAGCAGCTAGGACCTGTAGTGCTGCTGCAAATGCAGTTCTTTTTTTCTGTCCATGCATCAAGCGCTGCCTTAGTTTGAGCAGTTCCCCAAAAAGTCTTTGTAGTGCTCGCCACTTGAATCCACCTGCTGGATTTTTTGTGTGAGAAAATAGGTACAGACAAAGCTTTCAGAGGGGCAGAGGATCACACAGAGGCTGTTCCACAGCTGGCCCAGGTCACTGTGGTTGATGCTGGTTTGATGCACATTTCCAGCTCTCTCCATAGGGACTCTTACTGCCAGAACTGCAGACGACACCCTGGTTTACTTCCCACGAGTGTTCTAGAGGTCTCTGTCAGGGGTATTTCCTGCTCCTCCTTGGCACTCCACAGCAGAAAAGGGGATGTCAGTAATGCTCTGGAGCTGTCTGTCCAGATCAGCCTAGGCACTGCAGAGCTGCTGAGAGAGACTCTGAGCTCCTCCTGACCCTTCCCAGGACAGTGGATTTTCCCACTCTTACTGGTACATTATTTCCCACTGCCAGGAGGAACCTGACTACTCTCCAGAAATATGAGGGAGGGTTTTTTAACCCAACTGGCTCCTAGAGAAGATTAATTTCCCAGGAGATTATTCTGCTGCAAGCAAGGATCACAGGACGCTTGTCTGTCACTGAGTTGGGAGGAGCCATTCAAAGGTGTCACATATGACAACAAACACAGCGGATGGTCCAAGGGGTATGGCAGCAGCAAGTGGTGGCTGAGAGACCAGGAGGGATAAGAGGAGAGGACAGGCAAAGTGTGCGTTGAAGGGGGTATTTTCTGGGACATGAGAGAGAGCAATGACTTGTCAGGAAAACTTTTCTAGCACCATTGATTTATTTCTGAGGAAGCCCACACTGCCTGACCTCTGGCTTGGTGTGGTGGTTAAAGTTAAAACTTTACTTTTAAAAAGTAAAACTTAAAAAGTTAAAGCAGCTCCTTGCAAAGACATCACTTCCGTAGCTAATGAAGTTCTCCTTAACTAAAACCCAAGCTGTGCTAACCCACAACACTTGGTAAAACTCACTGTATCTTTTTCCCTCTCCTGCAAGGTCTTCTTTGCTGTAACTGGGGTAGCAAAGCTGTGTGTTCATCAGCACATGGGGGTGGCACATCAGAATGACTTCTGTCTCCGCAGAGTCAAATATGTACTGCTGTCAATACTAAGCTTCCTTCAAGAATTAAAATTGTTCTGAAAGTAGTGATAACAAATAAGAAATTCTAGGCTTTATAAAACTCCTCTCTAGCTTCACTGTGAAGGATCACTCGAGGCTGTTTTTTATTAGGATGAGAGGAAGACTTTCCCATTGCTTATACCTTTTCCTTCAGCATGGTAGCCCTGCTTCAAAGAGGTGCAAACAAGAGTAAGGGCAGAAACACCAGCTGTCTCTGCTTCATGTAACTGACCAGTCTCAGAAACGTCCTCCTTACCCAGTCCCTGTCTTCTGGAAGTGATACACCATCATTCCAAGGCAACAACTTCTCTCCCTCATGATATAAACAAAGTCTGTATTAATTATTCAGTGTGGCCCAAGACATTTTAATAATTAAGCATGAAAGGCTAGAAAAAAAGGCTAATGCTATCGGTACCTTTCCCAACAATCAGGATTGCCAAATGGAAGAGTTCTGTGGAGGAAACATGATTCCTCTTTCCTTGGTCAGCAGAAGTTGTCAGAGAAGCTGTATACGGGGCTGATAACCAGCCCACTTCTGCCAAGCAGTCCATGCTGCTTCACCCTGCACAGCATTCAGAGAAGGAAATCAAAGTCTCTCTGGTTCCAGCTGTGTCCGAAGGGCAGATCTACACACTCCCTCAAGATCAGTGGAAGTTCAGCGCACCCAGAGGAGTGTAGATCAGCATCTCTCTACCAGACATGCAGTCTGAACTGGGCTTATATGCTTGCAGTAGTGATTTACTGGGCTGAAGGTAGACCTGCAGCACAGGTTTTATATGAACACCAGTTCCCAAACAGCCTTCTGCAGTCTTGGTGGTGTTGATAGCTTTCTTCTGTACTCCTACAGTTTCTTAGGCTTGCATTTCTCATCCTGTATCTCCTCTGTTCCTGTGTGTTGCTCTGGAAGTAAAGGAGAAACACCTTTGCTCAGACCCATGTCTCCATAGGAAGAGAGACAATCTTGCTTGACAAGTTGGTTCCCATTGTTCAGAGTGTGTTTTACTTTACCAACAAGCTATACACTTGACTGACACACTACATCTGGGATGCCTGTGAGTGGCTTTCAATAAACTCTGTTTTTGCAATATTAATACTATTTCAGTTGCTAATACTTTGGCATGGTTTCCAAAGCATTGTCATGAGATGAAGAAAAGCCAGATAGTTGATACTTACATTAGAGCTGAGCACTATGTGCCGTATTCTCATCATTGTGGTCTGTTTTCCAAGTAGGACATTAAATGGAGTATGTGCTCATTCCTTATTTTCTTTCCACACCTAGACTTGAGCCCCATGGTTAGAGGTGCCTTTGGCCTACTTTACAAATTTCGCACATCATAGCTCATGTAACTCACTCCTTGTTCTGTTGTGCATCTCTGGTAAGAGTCTCCTTCTGTGTCTCTTGCAAGTGGGCAGCTGAAGAGAGCAATGAGCTCCCATCATCAGTAGCTCCCTTAATTGCTGAGAGCTTCCCCACCTCCCCTTCATGTGACATAGTCCCCACCAATCCTGGTGCCTTCCACTGTGCTTGCTCCAGTGTGGCAATGTCATTCTGGGGAGCCCTGAACTGGACCCAGTTCTCCAGGTGTGGTCTCACTGGGAAGGAAGAGAGATGAAGGATCACTGTCCTGGATGTTGAGAGGCTTACTTTAGTAAAACAAGTGATCCTCTCACCAAATCCAGTCACATCATCCTTACTGACCCTGCAGTGCAAACTACATTAGTCTTAGCCTTGCTGCCCTCAGTGCCTCCCTGTTTTAGCACCCCCTAAAGCTAGCAAAGAAATTAAAGGAAAGAAAGACTATCCACCATTGAAACTGTTGACACTGCAACAAAGTGCCAGCTTAGTCCAGGCAATGGGCTTTATAAGCACCCAGACCCAGCACAGCTCCAGAGGTAAAAGTCCCTGGAAGCACACAGTCTCCCCATGCTCCCAGTGGGAAAGCTATGGAGCCCAGAGCACAGAGCCTCAGAGCCTCTCTGGACCTACAGCAGCCCCCGAAATCACGAGCCAATGTCTCAGCCCCGCTCTAGCTTAAGGGCTAAGTGACTACACAGATTTCAGCTGGTGCAACACCTACCACTCTTACTTATGTGCATATAGTAAATGACCTGAGATTATTCTATATATCCTCTAAACTGCCAGGTTGCAAACTATGACCAATCTGACTGTCTAACATAATAAATGACAGTTTAACTCCATTCATTACGGGCACTGTCACAGCTACTTCAGTGCAAAGTTGTGATTGTGTTGTGGTGTAATGAAGCATGTTCCAGTTTGCTGACAGCATTATGGTCTCTGGTAATTATCCTATTTGTCTTATCTCTGTGAGTCATAGAATAAACAGAACAAGTGGTAAGTGAGGACTTGCAGTTAAGACAGTGTCATGTTGCCTTTTTTCAGACCAACCCTGTTGAGCTATGAAGGACGTACAAATCCTTGGCAGAAATAGCTATAAATCAATTCTATGAGCAGTTGCTTGGTTGCTTTTATATGCTTGTTTTATCCTTTGGTAATCAATGACCTATTTTAGCTGTGTTCTGACAGAGAGATTCAAAAATCACTTTCCCCCACATAAAACTACTACTTCAAATTGCAGATTACATAAAAATGTGAAAGGATATAAGGTAAACCAAGCTCCTCAATATTGAAGAAAGAATCCTCTTTCACTCAGCTCATGCCTTTAACCTGAAGTATGTAATTTCAGCAATTCTGAGCATGATACAAAGCAACGTATGAATTAAGTTAATTTTATTATCTGATTTGAAGTTGTCTTAACAAATCAGGCTAAAGCCACAGAAAAGTTGATGTACCTGAAAGTCAGTGAGAAGTTTCTATGTCTGCAGTCCATCTGCGTTGACCAGCTCTGCCTTTGTTGAGCTAAGTTTTGTTTCACCAAGGGTCAGTTGCTATTCCAAGTCTGTAAAATTAAAGTCTGCCATTAAAGGTATATAGGCAGTTGTATGACAGTTTATTTGACTGGAAATGAACATTTCCAGTCTCTTGAATAAGAAGTCTCTTATTATCTGAGTTACAAAAATTGCTAAAAGGACTTCAAATGGTGTTATTTCTACTAATGGTTCCATCAATGACTAATGGCTCTGTTTAGATCCTGTTACAAACTCCTCATAATGTCAATATGAAAACCCTGCATAGTGACACTGTGCCCTTCGTTTATCACTTTTCTGATATATGTGCTGTTTGTATGAACAAACTTTTTTCACCAAAATTACCTGGGAGGACATTTCATAACATTTATAGTTTCTGTCACCAGGAGAAAAGATATATAATAGAAACATCAGTTCTTTCTAGCACACGTTGCCTCTGAAATGATCCTTTTCTCTGCCAGCGCTACAGAAATCTTCAAGGAGAGAGTTGCACTATTCCTTCACCTCATCAATTAGGTGCCAATAACACTACAAGATGTTGTTTGCTTCCTTTTCTCTTACTGGGGAAGCCAGATTAATTATGCAAGAGAACTAGTAAGGGAGAGGAGCCTGCTTTAACCACAACTGTTTGTTTCACTTTAGTGTCCCTGGGAATTTCAAAGGCTTTATTTAGCATTTTGAGATAGGGAAATAGTAAAGCAAGGTGGCAACCAGAATTTAATTTTACAGGAAATGTCACTAGTTGGAAGCTTGTTTTCATTCTGAAGTAAAACAAAATGCCACATGAAAATATTTGAGGAAAAGGCCAGATAGGAGCTAAGTAAGGTAAAATGTTTTCCTGCAGTGTGTCTTCTTTTTCCATTCTTTTCAATATAAGATTCAGCGTGTTTGGAAATGACAGTCATTTCAAAATACTGAACATTCCCAAACAAAAACAAATTGAGTTAAGCCATCTCATTAATAAAATTAAATTATTCATTACATGAATATTCAGCCTTGCCTTAAGCATATTTTCAAATGAGAGAATATTACACCAGGGAAAATAATCCACTTTTGCTTTATGAAGCAGAACAATAGGATGTTCTGCTGCAAGGAAGTCGTGTGCTAAAGGAGAGTGGAAGAGTCTAGGAATCTCCTCAGTGCTTTTGTTGTCTTTGGCTGCTGACTCGTTTTTTCCCCCAGATCTGGTGTACCTTGACTGAAAAACAGCCAGATGCAGTGTACTGGTAGCCTGGTAGAGCATGGCCAACAGCCACTGGGGAGAAATTACGGACCGTGGCCAGGCAGAAGGGATAGATTGGGAAAAGATTCAAGAATTTCATAGAATCATGAAGCATCAGGTAGGAAGGGACCTCAAGAATCATCTTGTCCAACCTTTCTTGGCAAGAGCACAGTCTAGACAAGATGGCCCAACACCCTGTCCAACTGTATCTTAAAACTGGCTAATGCTGGGGAATCCACCACTTCTCTGGGGAGATTATTCCAGTGTCTGGTTGTTCTCACTGTGAAAAATTTTCCTCTTGTCTCCAACTGGAATTTCCCCAGGAGTACCTCGTACCCATTACGCCTCGTATTTTTCATGTGACTCCTTATAAAAAGGGAGTCTCCATCTTCTTTGTAGCCACCCTTTAAATGCTGGAACATGGTGATAAGGTCTTCACTAAGCGCTGTTTTCCCAAGGCTGAACACACCCAGCTCTCTCAGCCATTTTCATAGAACAGGCTTCCTGGTCCTTTGCTCATCTTTGTGACCCTTCTCTGGACCCTCTCCAGCCTGTTCACATCTTTTTTGCGTAGCGAGGACCAAACATGAACACAGTGTGGCCTGACAAGTGTGAGTGGAGTCAGATAATGATTTCTTTGTTTCTTCTGGTCATGCCCTTGTTGATGTAATTCATAATCCCCTTCCCACTGGTTTTCTTTGCTGCTGAAAGAGATATCAGGGAAAGAAGGACATGGTGATTTTAAAGAAATACAGTACATTTACTTGAAGCTGAAAAAAGTTTCTTTTGCATTTTCCTGTAAAATCTGTTAATGTGCTGGATTTAAACTAGGGTATTGTGCCTCTAAAGTTATAGATTTTGGATGTGAGTTCTGGCTTGTTTGAAACATAATCTGATCAGTTGCATAATGTCCTTACAGAAACAGATTATCAAGAACAAAAAAAATCAAAATTTCAAAGGCCCTGAGCATTTACTGTTCTGAGTTCTGAAAAGAGTGGTGGATGTTCACTGCCTCTTAAACTATGCTTGAAAGTTGTGATTTTCCTGATTTTTTTCATGATGAATATGACATTAAATTTATATCAACTCAGTGTGGCCATCTTATAAGCATCACACACTGAAGTGAAACAGAAGGACCTCGAGGAAAATAAAATTGAGATTGCCTAGGGATTGCAGCTTGGAGGAAGAGACCAACCATCATTTCATCTTTTTCAAAGTCTTTAGACACAAGCTCAATGTTAATGCTGAAAGGCAGTTTTGAGTATCAGGAGCAGAGATACAAGCAGGCACAAATAGGCACAAAGTGCACAAGGTAAGGGAAACTCAGTATTAAGTCAGACAAAGATGGTTTTGCAAGGCCATATATCTTTCTGCCAATATTGCTTGGCTGTCCTCTTCAAGGGGTTAATACTTCACCACTGTTCCCAGAGTAAGTCACCAAAGTCTGAGTAGCCAGTTCTTCAGCCAGTTTGAGCCACTGTAGTCCTTTGAAGTCTGTAAGGAAACACCAGTTTATAATTGCCATGGGCCTGGCCCAAGGTTTCTAAATAAGAATAGACATTAATTTCATATGGAAACAGCCATCAATTCCAGATTGCATTGAGAGACAATGGTTATAATTTAATTGTAGTTTTCCACTTTTCATGACAGTCCATGACGTCAGCAGATTATTCAATTGCAGCTTCTTTTCTCAGCCCAGGATTCTTTGTTATCGATATCTGGAAAAAGTAGATGAAATTAATTAAGAAATAAGGTGTTAGACATTAGGTAAAGATGAATAGGCCCATCTAAGAAAGTACTAAAATACTGCTGAATATTTATCAAAAAATCTGATGAAATCACAGAGGTACCGAGACAATGAAAGAGCTATAGTTTTTCCAAAGTGAGAAGACTGTTTGAATGGTCCTCCATTTATTTTCAGTCTACTCATACAGCTGACTTCATTATTAAAGACCTGAGGGTGTACAGCCAATTTTTAATATGAGCGTTTGTGTTCAGCCTGCTTTTAGTCCGTAATTTTGCTAAGGCATCTCTGGCTGCTCAGTAACAGACCCATCCAAAGCGTTAAATAGAAAGATGTTGGCGTTTCACATCAAGAAGCAATAGCCACAATTTTTTATTTGCTTTTTAATACCCCCTCATGATTGTCCCAACAATGATGTGATAGTCATCCTACTTAAACTGTAGCACTGTATAATTCTGGAGCACAAACCTTTTTCTTTTCTCTAGAGAGAAGTTAATGCCAGTTTCCCACCACCCTTGCAAGTACATCCCTGTCTTTTATAAACCATAGCCAAAAAGTTTAAAAGCTGGCAGCTGAGTAAAAGCATCACTGCACACTGGAGCTAAAGGTTGCATTAAAGATAACATCCCTTCCTTCAGTATTTACTAGGAAGAAAATAAGATCTTTTTTAAGAACCTTTTCATTCTTTCCCACCTAAAGAAAGGTTTCTTCCCATTTACAGGCTTCAGAGAACAGACATTTCTGCTTTTGAGACTTCTAGCAGATATTTAACAAGTTCAGTCAAACTAAAGACCATGCTCCGTCCTTGGCATGCTGGTTGTGAGCAGGTGGGATATTTCCTAACACTGCAGAAAGCTTCCTAGTAAAGATCAAAATGAGCAAAGTGAAAGGGGTGGCAAGTGCTGAAGAATCCATCCACCTCTAAAAAAAATTGTCAGAATAAGGTGTTTTCGTTTGGACTGGGGAGCCTTTGTAAATCCCAAACTGCCTGCTTTGATAATCCATTGTCCTAGCTCACTATACTCCATCCACGTGTTTTATCCAAAGTGGAGTGGGGTCTGTATGGAAGCAATAGGTTAGTCATGCATTTTAAGTTATTTCTAAATTATCTCTTTTTTTCTATATAGGCACTGTATGGCTGGCAGATTTAAAGAATCCAATAAAACGTTCCTGGTAGAAGAATGTGGTGGGTTGATACTGGTGAGCTGTCAGATGCCCACCCAGCTGCTACCATTTCCCCTTAACTGGACATGTGCAGAAAATAGCATGATAAAATTCATGGTTTAGAATGAAGATGGGGGGATCACTTATCAGTTACCATAATAGTTCCTCTCTGCTGCTCCTTCCCCTGGGAGAAGTCTGAGTCTCTGTGGCCTGCAGACCGTCAGAACACACCTGCTCTGCCACAGCCCTCTCCACAGGCTGCTGAGGGTTCTGCTCTGGTGCCTAAAGCACCCACACACCTCCTGCTTCTTTCACTGCTGTGTTTGCAAGGCTGTTTTTCCCCCTTTTTTTTCTTTACCTCTCTCCGTGAGATCTGGTGTTCTGCCCTTTCTTAAATATGTTTTCCCATAGGTGCCACTAGCCTTGATGGTGCACTCAGATGTGCCCTGAGGTGGGTCCATTGGAGGCACCTGAAAGAGTCCATGTCCAACACAGGGCAAACACCTTGATACCAAAGGCATGCTGCCTACACCAAATACTAGAAGAAAGAGAGGTCACTGTCCTAGCAGCTTCTGGACCTAGGCATCACATTTTGCTCATCTCTAGAAGCTGGGAAAAAGCCTCTACAGCAACTCATGGAGCAGCCAGAAGCACTGTCCCAGACCACCAAACTGATGCTTCCTCATGTCTCCAGCAAGTCTGACATGTATTTAAAGTGCTGGCCTCTTCCATAGTGCCAGTTTGTCATAAATTTGGACAATTACTAATAAAAGCAATAGAGAAGCTGCTGGCTGTTTTGAAATAGCAGTGAAATATTGCTGCATTGACCTCACTTCACATCGGTAAGGAGGACAGAGAGATCGTGATTTTCACCTAATTCTGTCTTCCTTTCAGCTCAGGTATTCAGGAGCTGGGTATAAGCCCTGGGTATTCAGGAATTCCCAAGAGGCACTCGAGAATAAATAGCATCATAGGAATCACAGGGATGCACCTGCAAACAACAGAAAATCACCCATTTCCAGCAAAGTGGCTGATGCTGCTGATTACTTCAGCAGGCACTCCAGGAATGGAAGAGCAGAAGCTAACAACATCACAGAATACAGAATTATAGACTCATGGGATACTCTGAGTTGGAAGGGACCCACAAGGATCAAGTCCAACTCCTGGCCCTGCAGAGTACAGCTCCAAGAATTGCACCACGTGCCTGAGAGTATTGTCCAAACTCTTCTTGAACTCTGTCAGGCTTGGTGCTATGACCACTTCCGTGGGGATCCTGTTCAGTGCCCAAACACCCTCTGAGTGAAGAAACTTTTGCTAATATCCGGCCTAAACATCTTCTGACACAGCTTCATGCCATTCCCTCTGGTTCTATCACCAGTCACAAAAGAGAAGAGATCAGTGTCTGCTCCTCTTCCTCTCACGAGGAAGTTGTAACTGCAATGAGCTCAGTGACTTCAAGTGACCTCAGCCACTCCTCATATGGCTTCCCCTCCAGACCCTTCACTATTTTCCTAGCTCTCCTTTGGATTCTCTCTAATAGTTTAATATCTTTCCTATATTGTGTCACCCAAAACTGCACACATTACTCAAGGTGAGACCACACCAGAGCAGAGCAGAGCAAAGCAGGAAAATCAGCTCCCTCAACAAGCAGGCAATGCTGCGCTATCAAATTCAGGGTATATATTTTCTTGCCGTCCTGCATGTGGCAGGATTTCCAAACCCTGTGGTGTTCCCAGAAATGTGTTATCCTATCGAAGAGAATTTAGAGCTTCAAAAAGCTATTCCTGGGCTAAAGCTTTTCATGGTGGCAAGCACCTTGTGGATAAGGATGTTCGTCTTCTCTTCAAGAAAGGCTACCTTCAGGGCAGGGTCATAATGGATCTGACACAGGAAATCTACTCTGAGCAGACACTTTTTAAAATGCTGAATTTCTGTACTTCATATGCTGGAAAGAGGGAAGGAAGTAGGAAGAGAAAAGTTGATTCCTTTTAATTTCTTTTCCTTTTGTTCCAATCTTGTTTTGAAAAGCAGTTTCCTCAGATCCATCGATTCTTGCCTAATTCAAAGGACTCCCCTTCACCACAAGTATTCTAAAATAGCATTGAGCATGCAAAAATTAGGAACCCCATTTTGAAAACCTGAGAGAATGATGGGCTTCCAAATGGTCTTTCCTGCTTCCTTCATTTTCCCTTGCATACGTATGTCTCAGGGGCATCTTTTGGCACAAAAGATGTTTCTACTGTTTGATTTGGGCCCTGAGCTTGATTTTTGTATAAGGCTGTTGACAGATGCTGCTGGCTTGGCAGATATTCTGCTGTAAAATACCACTGTTCAATCTGAAGCTGATGTCTAGCTAGGAAAAGTGCAGTGGCAACTGCAAGGAAGGTGACCGCTGGCTTAAGCGATGAATGCAGCATCATCATCAGCAGCATCATGCTGGCTGCAAGAGTGTCATTTACATCTCAAAAGAAGCCTGTCAGCCTGAAGACCTGCAGGTTTAATTAAAGGCATTTTATCACCCAAAATTCTTCAAATAACAACTGGCTTTTTCGAGAAAAAAAAGCTTTAATTGCTGGGTTGTCTCTTACCCTTTGTTAAAGGAGAAAATCTTTTTGTTCTTTTAATACCTAAGTAGAGGCCACTTGGTGTCATGCTCTGATTCGCACAACACCAGAGGAAATTGCTGAAGATGGGTCTGTCCTGGTGGTATTGAAAAGGGAATGGGCTTGTGCTCCAAAGTCTTCTCACAAAACACCTTCTGCAAGTTAAATAGATGCCATAATACAGCTAAAGAATATGTACTCCCATATATCTACACGGGTTTCATTGATTATGTCAGACACGGACCCTCAGCCAGTTCTGCCTCAGCACACTTGGTGGGATGCCATCTAAACTTCCAGCTCTTTACTTTGTGAAAATATCATTTGATAGTAACTGGATCTTCGCCAGGAAAGACACAAACTCACCTCTCACTGCTGTTTGCTCCAGTTTTTAAGTGTGCATACAGCTTCATGAACTCCACTCTTGCAGCACGTGAAAAGTACTCATAGACAGTTTCAAGAGTGGAAGGACTTTCTCAGGTTACCGACCTGGTATTTGAAGGAATATTTCTTTGGGTAAATTCCACAATTTTCTTGTTGTTGAAGTTGAGCACACATTGATGACTGATCAGAGAGGTCATAAGAAGTCTAGATAGATGACGATTTAGTTTATAAAGTTATCCAATCTACCAAAAAATCTGAGTGCTGCGAAACCACCACATCATTCCGTGAGCTCTGACCGATCCATTGTCATGCTGTAGGCTTAAGCTCTGGGACAGTTAGATGCTTCTCACCTATCTCTTAGAGGAAGCTGTGTGACATAAGTTTGGGGTTTTTCTATGACGTATTATATGTGAAAATAATGTTTAATTACATTAAAAGTTAGTTATTTTTTCCTTTTTAAGTACTTTTCTGGTAGATGTTGTGATACTGCATTAGGAGCATTGTGGAAGACATTGTACTGAAGGAGTGAGTGACATTGGGAAAGTCATATCCTCTCTACTGAACCTTGTACTTAGGGTTTGAGAAACCTAAATGTTAGTCAGCATATGTAGATGCCATAAGGAATTTTTGCTGGAACATCCAGTGCTGGCCTGTGCTCCACTCTGGTGGATGTTATGAAAGACACCTGTCAGGAGAATGTTTTTCTTTTTACAAACAATGAAACGTCCCATTGTGTAGGAGGGAGGAAGAATAGCTCTCAGGATGTGATTTACACTTTGTGCCATGAGAAAAAGCACCCAGGGTCTGTCTGATGCTGCACAAAAGCAGGATTCCCAGTATTCGAAGTGTTCTAAGATTTTCTCACTACCTATACTCCTCCTTTTATTCTACCTAATTAAAACAACTATTTTATTACAGCGTCTGCAGCTGAGCCTTTTTCAATAATATCTAGAAAGAATCCTGCACCACCGATCACCATCACCCTGATGCAGAACAGATACACACAGGTATCCCTGCACAATATCATGTCCCAGTTCATCGAGACTCTCATCCATCTCAGTTATTCTCATATTAAAATTTTGCAGAAATTATGTCATGTTTTGAAGATGAGGTCTAAGACTTATCATTAGGGGGAAGAGAAGTGCTATCTGCATTTAAGTGAATTTTACAGGAAAAAAGTCTTCTCTACATCCCCAGGGGAACTTAATCCTGCCTTCCTTTCTGCATCCAGGGTCACAGACAGCCCCATCTGCAGAGACAACCTGCTATCCTGGGACATTCTCCTCCTGCACTTTCCATTCCTACCATCGTGCTTCCCAAAGAACTGCTTCTCACGTGCCACAGAGTAATCGCCTCACTGCCCTGCCCTGAGCAGACTCTTCCCCAAATATCACAAGATTCCCTGGGAATGGTGCATTACTGGTGGCATACCAGTAAGGTTCTTTGCCTTCAGACCTGTCAAAGACAAATCATCTTTTGTGAGAGGGTTTTCAAGAAGTCCTTCAGAGTAAGTCTAGAAATTAGATTTGTGAATGGCTTTTCATACTGAATCACGCTTTATCTTGCTTACAGTCTGTAGCTGTGCAGCCCAGTGCTCAACATCCACATTCTTATTCTGGAATAGACAAAAACACTGCAGTAAAATCCTGGCATAATTTTCGGCATTTTCTCTCTTAGTACAAGATACACTTTTCCATCAAAAAAGTTTTCCATGTCATATCCATTGGTTTTAAAACCATATATTAAACTATATTAAACTATTCCTTACTAGCAATAAAGTACAATAATAATTTAAAATAGTCATTGATCAACGCAGTAGTATCTGGTATTATGAATAAAACAAAGAGATTCTTACTGTTTCCCAGCATGTAATACACTCTCTACATTTTAGGGGACTTTCATGACATGTATTAGGTATGCCAGTGGCCATTATGTTTGTAAGTATATTTGAGGGGGAAATAAACTGCAAGTTACAACATACTTAAATAGCATACTTAATATAAACTAAAAATAAATACCTCTCTGCAGAGACTGACTTCTCTAAATAAGATCTGTGCAATGAAGATCTTCCATAGATTAAAAAAACCTTCTATTAAGGTCATTGCCTCTGGGAATATCTCACAAGAAATGAGTTGTGCCAATTAAAATGATTCTAGAAAATTATTCTAGACAAAGGACTGGCTCCAACACGGAACACAAACTCTCCAAGATTCAGTTATATAGGACCTGGCCTCCATCTTCCTAGAAAAGTCACAGCTGTAGCTGAAGTACCTTGTACTCTCCTTGCTCTGCTCAGCAGGCGCAGGTTTGTGACAATGAGAAGCCAGGACCTTGATCAGGGAGTCATCTCAGCTACGTCATGAGAAATGTCCATGAGGATGTCTGTAAGACTTAAAAGGCATCTCACTTAGAGCAGTACAGAGGTATCTGAGACCCGGAGCTGTTGGGACCCCACATCAGCCTGTCTTCACAAAAGAGGTGCCAGGCACTGTGTTCCACTCCACACTGACGCTCTTCTGGTGCTTTTTCACTTTAGCTGTTGCTTAGGCATTGAGAAACAAGTTCATTCCCTTGGGGATCTGGATCTGCACATCGCTAGTGGAGATGAGAAGGTACCCAAGCTTGGCTCAGTAGGATGTACACTGATGGTCTCACTGAGGCATCTAAAATCAGGTCATCACTGACGTTTCTTTGAGGATCTAGACCCATATATCGACAGCAACAAAAGAGAAAAATGAACACAGGGCACTTCACTAGCCTAGAGAAAACCATGCACAGTGACCCAACAAACAGCTGATGCAAGACACTGTAATTGCAGAGCTCACAGCTAAATTGTGACTTCTTACTGCTGCACTTTTAAAACTATTTCCATCTGCTTCTTCATTGCACAAAGCTTCAAAGTATCACTAAAGATGAGTGAGCTACTTACATATTACCACATCAGTGCTTGTCACAGTGAAAATGTCCATGTTATTAAAAGTTTCACAACTCTTTAACTGTGGGGGAACACATTCAACATTTTGCAATATGGCAGACTTCTGTCTTTTAAACTGCTTAAACACTTTTTCTTTAAGCTTTTTACATTAAAGTGAACAAAAGAAGCTTTTCCGGTTCTCTATCATTTAGCAAATGACAGCACTTCATTGCACAGTCCTGAAGACACGCTCTTTAGGGCACAATCCTTCCTTTCAGAATAGAGATATAATGCCGAAAAAAACCTCTCCAGAAATGTTTAAAATTATTCTTTGAAGGAAGCAATTACTCAAGCCCATTTGTCTTGAAGAATTACTTTTTAATCCTCTATCTCAAATACAGCTGTAATCCATATATTTTCAATTCAATTTGTTGTTTAATGGAACTAGTTGATCAAATGCATACATTTAGATCAGATGTATACATCACATTTATAAATAAAAATATCTTATTCTCTTTTCAGACAATGGAAGTAAATGTTCCACTCAAGGTGACAATTCTGCAAAGGTGAATTGACATAAATTAAAGTCACTACCTGTTTTTCTTTGTTTCTAAAGATTAGTTTAACAAATTTTATCACATGGGTATATTCTAGTGCTGCAGCAGTGAAAACGGTTTCCCTAATGTAAAATCTGGGCCATTTAAAGCAAAAAACCAAAGCCTTTGAAAATTTCAGTTGACAAACTTGCCTTCATTTTACAAAAATTAATTTCATCTGTGTCTCAGTGTGAGTTCACAAAATTAAAATGTAAATTCTGTCCCAGAAATCTTAGTGGTTTTGCTTTCTTTGGCAAGCAGATCAGTAGCAGCTTTTCTTTAAAAGTGTTATCTCAGTTGGCACCATAATGTTTTGATGGCAAAAGTGCAAAAAATTGCCTTTCAAAAGATGAAAACCAGAACAATTTTGGCTCAATTTAGTAACATCACCTCCAAAATGAGTAAGCAAAGTTCTCAGCTACTGCAGCGTAAGACAAGAGTCTACTCCGACCTCCCACATTGTGAAACCACTTTTCATAGTATAAGAAAAAACTCTTTTAAATCCTCTCTGAGATAAACTCGCTGCAATCTTCCAAGCACTACTTCTTCTTCCCCAGTGGACAAATGAACAACAAGAGCTTCATCATGCCCATATTTACTGGATATATCTTCTTTCAGAACAGTTTTTATGGCACAGAGTATAGCAATTACAGAAATACTAAGGGCTGTGTGTATCCTTAAAAAGGGATGTGAAGACATTCAAGTGGAATGGAAAGCACACAGTGAAGATACATTGCTTCTTGTAAACAACAGCGTGCGAGTCAACCATGTTAGTCTTCTTCCCACATCTTCAGTGCTCCAAAGATCAAAGTTACGTGCAATAGGTTTAGTCCAGGCCCCTGGGCAGAACACTGACAAAGGGACTAGCGACTTCTAGGATGGTTCACACTTACTTACCATTAATTAGACAGCTAGGACGGCACTATTGTAGAGTGATAATGGTAGCCTCCATGTCATGGGTGCAGATCTCCTCATGCCCACTGTCAGCGCTTTCCAAGGTAGAAGCTGCACTGCACTCCTGGGTGCCTCTCAGAGTGTCCCTGACCAGTATCATAAGCAAGGTCTGCCAAAGATTTCTGTGATCTCAGAGGGTCATGAGGAAAGCGGCAAAACTCCTTAGGCCACCAGTCTCAGAAAAAAGATGTGGTTGAATTCTTACTCTTCACATTTTCAGAAAGACAAACTTCTCCCATTGGCTGAGAAAACTGGTTGCCAGCCATCCAAAGACAAACACAGCCCAAGGAGATGTGTGGGCAGTAGCTCTGGGCAACAAGACACCAAGGCCCTCTGCCCTGGGGAAGAGCAGCTCTGCAGCAACCCAGCAAGATCTCGCAAGGTTGTTGGGAGGTCTTCTTTTGGGCAGTGAAATTAGAAACAGGGAAAACGTTACAGGTAAGAGTGTCTGCCCTGCACCAGCTGGGAGCAGTTGTTGTGCTGTACGGACACTCATGCTACCCTGTTCTGATCAGGATGGACTCATACCAGAAGAGAAGAGAGTTTCTGTGAGATGCTTTGACCCTGGATACTTTACCAAAACAAAGTTTATTAGGAATACCTTAGCTGACATGCACTCCTTTTCCTGACATGGATTTTATGAGAGTAATTGCAGTTTTACCTCCACCACATCCCCAATCTCCCCTCTCTCTAGAGACTGGTCCTGGCAGGATTTCTGTTCCAGCTGGTGCTTTGACAATCTTTCTTCCTATTCTGTCATGGCAATATTTTCCCTTTCAGGAAGAAACAAGTTACAAGGCAGATAACATTTTCTCACCTAATGCTGAAATTTCTTCAAAGTAGCTCTAAATTGCCCAGCTAGCAAAGGAGTCAGGGAACCCAGAAGAAAGACCCCTTTAGGGAAGAGGTTTTAGTTGTGATGGTCTCTGTATTTGCTGCACATGCTGAGTCCACAAGCCATTTTCTTGTTTTGGTTCCTAAAACCTTCCTAGGGGCAGCTTCCCTTACCTCCAGTTGTTCTCTGAAGTGCAACCACTGTTCCTGTCACTTTAGGCCCGCATCTCTGTCTACTGAAAGAAGTAAACCAAATTAGATCTGAAGACAATTTCTTCCCACAAAGACACTAGTTCCTGTATTGGTGAGTCATTTTAGGGCCCTTCCAGGAATTTTTACTGACGAGGATCCGCTCTCAATCCTGAGAAGGAGACTTATTCAGAATTAGTTCTTTTTATGCTCGCAGTACTTACAAGGATGAGTTTGGAAATGTTTGCCATATTTTGCTTTAAATAGCCTATCTTGGGATCATCTGATTTAGTCCCTAGAAAATGTGGACCAGTGTTAGTGTCAGGGACTGGGGTTGTACAATGAAAACTGAAGGAAAATTGCAAGTCTGTGCTGCAAACCTACTCTCAGAGTTAAAACAAATTTATCATGAAGCTGGCAAGTTCTTCTGTTCAAACAGTACTTCTAGCCCCCTTATCATCTCCCTCTGTTTTCAGAGTGGACAAAACTTCCTTTTCATTTATAAAGCTACATACAGGAAGGATTTTTCTGTGTAAGCCCATGGGTCTGTCTCTGCCAGCAGCAGGAGATCCCAAGCTATGGTCTAAGGCTGGTAGAACAGAAAGTGTCTTAGAAAAGGGTGAATGATGTCTGTGGTAGGGGGACTTCCGTGGCAGATACACACAGGCAGCTACTGACACCAGCAGCTACTAATGCTCACTAGATCCAGGAGGGGCAGTTGTCCCAGTACAGCACCCGCTGCGAGGATCCTGCCAATGCTGGGACCTATGTTCCCAGCTCAGGACATGGGGCCAGACCCACGGGGCAGGGTACGGATGTGTGGACTTACTTCATGTGCCTGTAAGGACAGTTCTGAGGCTCCGAGTGTAGGCCAGAGGGGTACATGATCACAGGACTGTGATTTTGCTTTATTGAGGTGGATATACAGAGGAGGATGGGGTTTGTGGCCCAGTTTGGGACACGACATTGGAGAATGAGGCCAAGATTATTAGCTCTTTTGAGCAAAGACTTTTTTTCACTTGATGGCTGTACTTTTTCTTCCAAATCCTTGAGCTTTTATTTTGCCTTTGTGCTATGTTTCAGTAAGAGTAAAGAACAGTAATATATGGTTCAGTCTAAGGATATATTTTATTCTATTTTGTTTATTTTCCCAGTTGATCAGCTGTTCAGTCAGATGAATCATATGCAGCTTTCCATAAACCATAGTAACTTTATCTGCTCTGGAGCAATACAATGATCCAACAGTTCCTTCTAATGCATCACAACAGGAAGCTGACTAAAATCATGGTTGACTATTAAACATAGAGGGCAGACATAAAGAACTGCATAAAGTTGAAAAACGAGATAATTCACAGGATTCTGTAGATAGGGGAATTATATCTTTTTTTGAAATATGGTAGCTAACATTACATTCTTATTCTCTAAGAAAGGGTATATAAACCATCCATCTACTGAAAGAGTTTTATTGTACTTGCCAACGTCATAGGTTTGGATCAGAAATCAGCACTTTGGCTGGAAATCTTGCTAAGAAACTTACCCTTTTTTTTCTTCGTTTTCTCAGTGCACACCACTGGCAAGCAACAGAAATTCTTCTTAAATGGACTGGATTTTCTAAATTATTCTTTCTGGAACAACTGCATTTTTGTAATCAGTTATTCCTAGATTCAGCGTATCTTAGCAGAGAACATGTTTATTACAGTGAAACCAATTTATAATCTTGAAGTCTGAAAATCACCAATTCCAGCAGATGTCCCAACACATTCATTAAATCTGCAGATCAGCTTAGTGAACACCTTTTTTGTACCTTTCAAAAGTATTTCTATTATCCCCATAATCACACTTCATTTGAAAATTGTAAACAAAGTGACGCTGGTCTGATTGAAATTACTATGACCAGGCTCGAGGATGTAGTGGGATTCAGCAGAGTGTGTCTGGCACATTCCTTGTAGTTAAACCAGATGCCAGGCAGTGTGTGAATAACTTGCATGCTCATCAGGACACAGATTGATTAAATTTTTCTTTTCAAATAAATAACCTGAAGAATTGTTGTATTCCTCCCTGTGATTTTTTTGTGAACTGGGCCTGATTTCAGGTGGTTCACCAAGTTCTAACTAGCAGGCTGTTTGCATAGTACTCACTGCTTAGTATTTAATGTATTTTAAGTAAAGCATCTCAGTGATATATCCCAGTTGTGTGTTTTTACTCTCCACATGGATGTCTTTTTTAGAGGCAAACCTAGAGTGGGGCCTGGGTCTAATTATGGTTCTGGAGAGCAGGGAGGTATCCATGCAAATATTTGTGAAACACCCAGGAGTTTCAACTGCTTGCATGAACAAAGCACTAAGTCATTAAAGCACTCACAAAATAAAATAATATGTTACCAAGAGTAGTTACATGACTTTTCCATAAATATTCATAAATCTATTAGTGCCTTATTTTTTATACTGTTCCATTACTGCCAAATGAACTATACCACAAACATGCACCTTAGTAATCACATAAATATATCCTGGACACTTTGAGACGTATTAAGCAACTGGTAAGACCAGCGAGTAAAATGTATTTCAAGGACTGAAGTTACTTGGGTTCAGTCCTAGAAATACACCAAGTACACCAAAGAATTCAAACATAAAAGATAATGATTTTGTGTTAATGAACACAAATAACTGTCTCTACCTTCAGAACCGTGAGATTATTGGTTTGCACCAAGGATAAATAATTTATATAGGATGTCCCTTATATGCCTTATCTTTTGAGATGCTATTAACACTTTGAATGGCAAAGTAAGGATATTTTCCGTCATTTCCACAGAATTCAAATATTTCTGTTCACTCTTCTTTGAGCTGCGCATGGTCTTGGACTTCAGTAATATCAGCAGCTGGTGAGGATGGACTGTGCTGTCAACATAGACATTGAAACACAGTCTTAATAATTCAGTACTTAGCTGGTCTCCTGGGAGGTTGCTGTCCACTTCTGTGTTGTGATCAACTGTCTGCTGAAGAATGTAATGCCCCAGGAGACTGACCGGGTAGCTGTGTGCTTCCCCACACCCTCAGGTAGTGCACAGGACCACACTCCAGGCTACTGAAACACATTCCTCCCTGTTGAGGGAATGAAAAGCAGCCCCACTTAGTGGTGCAGAAAGACTTGAGATAGGCTGGGTTTTTAGTATGGAAGGAGGAGAGGGAATTGCTCTGGGGCAATCTGTTCACAGCGGTGGGCCAGGCTCTGCCCCTTGGAAACCCAAAATCTAGTATTCTCTGTGTGATGATATTTCAAACATAATTCGAAAAGAGGCAATAGGCATTTCATTCACCTATACCTACTCACAAACTGATGATATGGCTAACAGATAGAGTGCTACTTGAAAAAATCACAGCAAATAAATGATTCAGACCTATGAGGACACAAATAAATTGCAACGGCTTAAAAGCCATGCTAATGAGTGCATTACTCTTTTTTTCTACACGGTTGGCTATTCAGTGAGCATAAATTTATTACATGTTTATCTCAGTTTTTTATTCTAGAGGTACATGTACACCTGCTGCACATAGCCAAGGGGACATCAGCAGAAAAGGAACTGGAAAAATTGTAAATCTATGAGAAACTGTAGAAAATACTATTGCTGCTGCTTAAATCCTGCAAAGTATTATTGCAGATGTTGATTTATCCTGCAGAAAAATAGAAGAGAATTAATTTTACTGTACCTGCATTGCCAAAAATGACAGAAGAGAAGGCATCTGATCCCAGAAAATAATTTTATGCAGCCAGTGATTTAAACCACATTGGCTTCATTAGAAGAGAGGAAACAAAACAAGGAGTCAAATCAATTTTTTTCTGGAGCAAACAAATTTCATTTCCTGCTCCCAAGAAACAGTAGTGAAGGACAGAGTTTTCAATGCAATGAGCTTACAGAAGGCAAAAAGTGCCAGACCGTAATTAAAAAGTAAATAAGGAAAATTAAGTGATGTACTGAAAATGAAGGCAAAAGTGAAGAGAGACTTTAATTGAGGGACAAATAGAAGAAAAGCAATTAAGAGACCATTTGGAAGTAAACAGAAGAGATGGCAGAGCATAAATCATCCTCCGAGGAAACCTCTCTCTAGCTCATCGAATACTTCAAAATTATTTATTGTGAGCAGTTCCCCGCTCACCTTCCCAAACTCTGTGCTGTGTGCAACCCTACTTGGAGTAGGAGGAGCGCTCCAAGCCCTGACAGGTTGGCCAGTTCTCCTACGACCACAGAGAATGGTGACAGGCTGATACCCTGATCCCGTACTGCACTTTTCTAGTTGACAGTACATTCTCAGCCACTCTCACCTTCAGCCCTAAAACCACAGAAACTCTTGCTTTGCTTTCTGATAGGTGGTTTGCAAAACCTTACATGCGATGCATTTATCATGCAAGATGAAAGGCAAAATGGAGTAACTGTGGAGGAGATTCTGGCCTCCTTGGGAGTGTTGTGCTCAGGTTTCAGAGCTATCATGCCAGTGACACACCTCTCAAACCCCTGCTCTCCTGTCACAACCTGCCCCAAGCAGGTAACGTTGCATGATGGACAGAGGCAATGCAACATGAAGCTCAAGCTGAGGATCAGGGCATTCAAAAGCGGGTTTTGGAGCATGGGCCTCCCATTCCAAGACTCACTCCACAGCTGCAGCACAACACCAAGGCTTTGCTCCCACTTCTTTCTCTTCACCTCGTGCCCAGCCATGACAATGCAAGAAAGAGACCACAGTGCACTGAGTAGAGATGTGACGTGGGACCCAAGAACACAAGACTGCATGGGTGTGCCTGATGCCTGTTTAACAGATGCAATCTTCTCAGCGCTCAGGAGAATTAGAATTAATCATTACAACCAAGACTCTTCTTCTTGTGATACCAACAGATGTGATTCTTATTGTGCAACTAGTCTGCTTTCAGATTAGAATTATTCTTCGATAATTCTTCCCATGTGTCTCTAGTGCTGCTTGCTGCCTGTGAGCAGAGCCACTTGGTGGGTGTGGCCAGAAATGTTTATTGTTCTCCACTGATTCCTCTGCACATTTCATCATTTCGTTGACACTTGCAGCTGCTGGTATTTGGCTTGGAAGAGTTTTCAAACAATCCTTTTAGGAAAAAAGCTCCTTTCTCCTCACTTTTACTCCACCATCAGAATATGGCCTACCACCCTTCAAGAGTCCTGCTAAGTATAAATCAAAAAAACTAAAAAAACTCAAAAGAGAGCTGGGGACAGATTCTCAGGCCAAGTATCACCTCAGAGAGAGATACAAGTTGCCTCAGCAGATGGTTAGAGCTCCTTTTAATGTAAATGTTAATTTATGGAACAAAGCCACATAGTTCTGAACATTCACTTGAGGTTTACAAGAGTAAAGAGTGTTTTCATATGTCTGTGCATCTGTGGGTAGCGATGCACTACCCACACAGGTGGATGCTGGAGCACTCTCACCACGCTGAGTCATAGGTCAGACCCTACTGAGCACTTCTAGACAAGTGAGTAGAGCCCTGAGCTGAGAACCCCCGTTTGTTCCTTGCATTTAAACCTTTATTGTTATTTTTCTTCTTTATCTCAGTCTTTCTGTTTCCCCAGTTAAACACTAGGCACTTGGAACAATAGTTGTCCTACTGTAAGATTAGCTAATCCCCAAAACCTCCCTTTTTTAGAAAAGGAAATTTTTTCTACGCCCGAGGGGCAGGGTGGGTGGGAGAATGGATTCTGCTACATGCTCAGTCTGAAAGCAAAAGTGTATGAAAGGATGAACACTAGTAGCTTCTGTGCCATTAGCTGATTTTTGCATACTAATACATCAGCACCATAAAGTGCCTGGTAGCTTAAACATCATTATGCTACTGCAAGATTTGACAACTTATATCACATACCACTTGGGCAGATTTTGGGAGTGGGCATGGCTAAGAGACGAGCACTGAAGCAAGAAGATGGGACCAGCTGCACTGCAAATCTTTGTGTCCCTGCAAGGCAAGGGACATCATTGGTCCATCAGCTGCATTTTGCTCCTTTAACAGCATCTCCAGCCTCTGCTGAGCTGCTGCCAACAATGAAGGTTTCTCCAGCATATTTTTTCTGCTACATTTCTTTTGTGCTCCATGGCTTGCTTTAAAGTATCTTGAAACTACATAAAGTTTTTTGGGAGTTACGTTTATGTCTTTCAAAGGGTGAAAAGGTGGGGAAAAGGAATACTTTACACAAAGTTACAGGTTTTTCAAGGTGTGAAAATATTTTGAAATTATTTGAAATATCAGTTTACTGTATCGGAAAAAGTGTGGACAGCAAGACTAGGGAAGTGATTCTTGCCATTCACTTGGCACCGGTGAGGCCACGCCTTGGGTACTGTGTCAGTTCTGAGCCCCTCAAATCAAGAAGGACATGGAGGTCCTCAATTCAAGGAGCAAGTCCAGAGAAAGGCAACGAAGCTGGTGAAGGGTCTGGAGCACAAGCCCTATGAGAAGCAGCTGAGGGAGCTGGGGGTGTTTAGCCAGGAGAAAAGGAGGCTCAGGGTGACCTTATCACTGTCTACAAATGCCTGAAAGGAGGTTGTAGCCAGGTGAGGGTCAGTCTCTTCTCCCAGGAAACCAGTGACAAGATGAGAGGACATAGCCTTAAGCTGCACCAGGGGAGGTTTAGGTTGGGTATCAGAAGGAATTTATTCACAGAAAGGGTGATTATGTACTGGAATGGGCTGCCCAGGGAGGTGGCAGAGTCACTGTCCCTGGAGGTGTTTAAGTAAAATCTGTATGTGGCACTCAGTGCCATGGTGTGGTTGACAAGGGGCTGTTCAGTCATAGGCTGGAGTCGGTGATCTCAGAGGTCTTTTCCAACCTAATTGATTCTGTGATTCTGTGAAGTTGTTGGACATCATGACAAGCCTGCCTGCCTGCCTGCAGACCAAATTTTTTGGATAGAACGTAGAGGCTGTGACTTTGAAATAGAGTTCTATTACTCACTTTATTAGTCTGAAACTTTTAAGAAGACCTCTGCTTGTTACCACATTGATCTGCATGTAAGACAATTGTGAACTACTTTTAGCAGACCAAAAATACATATATGCAAATATATAGTAGATAAGGAAACTCACTTTGCCCTCACAGGAATTATGGTTGTCCCCAAATCTGCATCCCACATCCCATAGTCATTCTTAGAGCTTCCTCATGCAGTTGGAAAATGGACTCTTTAGTTTTTAACAAGGGCATTAAAAAGTGTTTGGGCAGAGGGCATGAATTGTCCTCCAGAGGTGCTGGCTTATCCCCACTGAGTACAAATGGGTTCTGGGAACTAGTTTAGGCTGAATATCTAACTGTTAAATAAAGATGCATGGGATGACCTTTAGTAGGTCACTAAAGTTTGCATCAAATATTAATTATCCATACAAGTAATTTGTTACTTCATTATGCCAACACAATCCACTCTGTAGCATCTGCTAAGTATGCCTGGATTCATAACAAAAATGCCAATGATTTCTGGTAAAAGTCTTGCTACCACAGTAGGCCACAGACATGATTTTGCTTCAGTATTACTTTTCAAAGAGTCTTTTTGCTGCACATGAAAAACCTTTATTCAATACAAGCTCAATTACAAGGCTAAATACTATGGAAATGGAAGTTACTACAGATAGCAACCTTAATTCATATCCCAGCTTTTATTTTAAGATCCTGCTTAGCCTGAAAGAGCACAGTGTAAGTTAACCTTAGAATTATGATTTACCACTGTGAACTTATGTAAGCTGACTATAGGTGTAAAACTGTAAACATTAACGATGTGGAAAAGACAGTGCATTTGGTTGTGACTTGTGCTCTTTTCTGAACAAATACATATCTTTCACTCTTCAGTGTTTTGATGGAGTTTTAAGCAACAGCCTCAGCCTCCTCTGCTGCTACAATAAAACAGTATTTTGACAAACATGTCCATCCGAGATGCACGACGTGGTTCCATTTCTGAGTTTTGAACACGGCCCTGTTTGCCAAAGGCTGTCTCAGTCCCACCATCAGGGCTGCATTTCAGGGCTTTGAGAGGAGGATGTAGCTGCTGAACGTTTGGCAGCCCCAGACGTACATCTTGTACTTTATGCTATAAGCAGTGTAGATGACTTTTCCTGCTACTTCCAATATAAAGCTTCAGCTTCAGTTGTTTTAATATTTCCCAGAGTTTTCTGGTATGCCTGGCCCCAGCTCATGTTTTCCATTTATCTATCAGTGCTTCAGGTAAGGGGAGGACACGGGCCTCCCTGCATGCCAAAGGGAGGGCAGCATCCTCTTCGCCCTCATTCCTCTCTGAAGCCTAGGATGTGCCCTGATGCTCCAGCAGATCTGCCCTGGCACTTCTGTGCAATTTCTGGTGTAAACCAGGGCAAAGCTCCTACTGTGCAACTTTGTGGAAGGGTGAGTGCAGTGCTAGAGTAGGTGCAGCCTGGAAATCCACCTAACCCACCAGTATCCTCTCTGATTATGTAGTATGTATTAACATTTATGAGATATTTAAGCACTTTCCAGTGATGTACTGTTAGAAAAATGTGTGATGATTTCCAGAAAAAAAAAATCACCAGGATGAGGAAGCTGGAGATATGAAAAAATACTCAAAAAAGGGCTATTATTATTAGCAGTTAATCAGGATGGGATAGTACTTCAAGGCAATTGAGTTTCCTTTAGCTGAGTTTTTACAGACAGACATAGCGGCTTGTGGAAGAGGGCAGCAAATGCTCACTTCCATACTTGTTACATTTGTTGGCTTTTTTTAAGCAGAAAAAATAACACAAGTCCATCAGGAGGAAAAATTTTGGGGAAGAGATCTGAATTAGGAAAGGAGGTATTATAGGGCATTAAAGGGAATACAGGAGCTGAAAATGCTCACCTTTGTCAGAAATGAGAAACCAGTTCTTTGAGATTTCATTTCCCTTTTTTAGACCTCCATTTGGGAATGTTAGATAAACACAGTTATTTCTAGATCTCCAGGAATGAATATTAGATGAAACTAAATTTTCTAATAATTGTACATGACTTCTTGACATAGCTCACATCTTTACTTCCGTTCCAGTAATGTCTACATTTTCTGTAACAATCATAAAACTACACTAAGCATGTTTTTTCCATGCCTTTCTTTCTCTTTTTAGTTTATGGCAATTTTTTCAGAGTGTTTCTATTAAAAAAGAAATGGCTCTTTAAAATGACTCTAGTACAAATGGAATTTGTAACTAGAGTCCAAGTAATATAACACTTCAACAGAAGAAAAGGTGCATGGAAAAAGTGCAAGAAAAAGCCTTTACTGAACTTTCTTCCTTCTTTCTTCCAGGGACATGAAGCACAATGGTAACAGACCCAGCAGTTTTCTGGAACCTGTTAAGAATATGAGGGGTTTTAAAGATTTGTCTTTAAAGACAAGTATGAAATTATGAGTTTCTTGTATCAAGACTCTGTGGAAACCAGGCTGTAAGAGTATCTTGATGTTGCTTGAGAAGTGTGAATTTAGCCAGAATAAACTTTCTCAAAAAGACTTTAAATCATAGGAGGAAAGCTTCTTAGGTTGCCTGATATTTTATAAACTGGGATTTCTAACCCAGATAAAGCCTGTTGGTTTATAAGTTAGTTTCTGCCCTAGAGTAAAGCATGGAATGCATCCTGACTAACACCCAAATGTTCATTAGTGTTATGGGTGTCCCTATGCTTATTACTGTCTAGAACTTAGCTTCAGCCTGTAGGATACAGATTAAATAATTGCATGACATCAATATGTTTAAAACACTTTTAATGCAGATGTAATTGTCTACCATGTATTAACAATTTGTGTTGGTGCCTTGTAATTTGTCATGTTAATCAGCAATATTGCCATCACTCATGTGAGTGTGTATGTGTATGTTTGTATCTATTTGTATGGAAGGGAAACACTGACAGTCGAGGCTTTGTTCTTTGAGATAGCCTCATGATTAGTCTAATACATAAAAATATTGAAATAATGAAAAAAGATACAGTCATCTATCTTTACATAATGCTACTATAAAGGATCTCATTCCTAAAACACCATGTAATTTTCATTTGCTTTTCCATCCAGGTTCAGTTTCTATTCAACCTTTCAGCTTATGAGGCTTTTCTTCTCCAGATATTAGCAGTCTTGTTCATATTGTCCTTTTGCTCATTTGGGATTATCTTCATACCAATAAATTGATTTCCAAAGCGAGGCCTCACAAACACATCTGCTTCCTCGATGCCCTACTGCCCAGCAATAGCTTTCAGGAAAAAATCTCACACAAAGCAGGCTCTCCTTCCTCACATTTAGAGCTACATTGCACTGGATAAAACCATGGCCAACAGGAATTAGCATTCTTTGTACAGCTTCACTTTCAAGAGCTGAAAAAATTGATTCTGGATTTTATTTAACCATAATTTTTACCGCCTAATGTGATCACGAGTAACACAGCTCTCTACATATTATGACCATTAATCACTATTTGCACACAGCTCATTTCTGTGGAGGCACAACTTTCTGTATAAGAGAAATAGAGGACAAAAGTAGCTATATTTTTAAATGTCTATTTGCCAAAGGACAAGAAGCTTTTTCTCTATCTAACTAGCCCACCTAGCTAGCATGCTTAAGAGTTGCCTACTGCGTAATGTCATTAGACTAATTTAATTAGGTTTGAAACCTGACCTAAGGGATGTTCTCACCATTTAATCTGAATGATGGGAACTTTTTTAGGATGGAGACTATGAATGGTAAATGACTCATATTTTTATTCCTATGGAAGTATAAGCCTTCCGGAGTTATAAGTATGCAAGTACTTACACAGATATGCTTACATGCATTAATGCAGTCAAATGAAAAATAATCTACTGTTCAGTCTAGTGTTTCCAACTGCTCTCATAAGCACTATTCAAGCAGCTATAATCATTGGCACAAGCTGATTCCATAAATAAAGACTACTATACTATTTACTCTTTTCTAGCTGTCAGGACAGCTACTATCCTTCATAGAGTGTTGCTTAAACAATCAGGGTGGAGCTTTCAGATGTAGTATGACATTTTATTTTAAAAACACAAATGAAAACTACACTGTTTGCTTCAGATGCTTTGGTATCTTCTTGCTTCTTAAGGCATGGAGAGCAGCTGCATTCACAGTCACAACTGGGCTATCACTGCTGTGGCGCATTATCAAAAAAGCCCTGGAATCTGTCATATAATCTGAAACTGTCGCCCAGATGCATAAGTGGGGATGGTTCCCACAGTTATTGCTCCGTGTTCAGACCACAGAATCTGAACACAGAATCTGAAGAGAAGCCACACTGGTTTAGACCAACGATGCATCATCCCAGAATCCTTTCTTCGATAATTAACCAGCAGGGAAGGAGGACAGCCTGATCAGGAAGATCATTTTCCCAGGGTGAGGTTTTCCCTTGCATCCCTAGAGTGCTGATTTTTAATTTTCCCAAATGCAGGAAATTTTTGGTTGGCCAAGCCATCTTCACTCTCTTCCTGTAAAAGACTAACACTAAAAATAAAATAAAAGAAAAAGAGGCAGGCCAGTACCTACCCAGCAGTGAAATGTGCTAAAGTTCCCTCAGAAGTCACTATGGAACTTCAGCTCCTGGTGCATCCTCCAAGTAAAACATCAGTTCGCTCCCTGAATCTGAGACCAATCTGAGGAACATGGGAACAAGCAGCACGTGGTGAAAACTACAACTTCTCAAATTAGCCATATTTTCAGCCTCCCATCATTCCCTTTTCTCCTGGTGGCAGGTCTTACAAGAGATACAAGTGCTATAGTCTCCCTCAAAGGGCCTGCACCACAGGTATCCTTTAGAGGAAGTGGCATACCCTGATTACCTCTCCGAAAGAGCACAGTGGACAGTGTGTCACTTAGAAAGACAGGGAAAGAGTTTGAGCAGTTAGAAGAAGCTGATGGAGCGAAAAATGGAAGTCCTCCCTCCAATTTGTAAGAGGGTATCTTTAGGGTGACGTCCTCAGGTGTCTTATACAAAATCATGCGTGTGAATAAATCAGTGTAAAGCAGTTTGTCTTTGGAAAGCAGTGAAATTACCAGGAAATATATACTACTGTAATTAATGTAGAACAAATCTAAATAACATAAATGGAAAGCATTTTTGTGTAATATAAGCCCCAATTCCCAAAACACAGGAGCATATAGCAAAGAAACAAAAATTGAGACAATAACACTCCTGAATGTTTCCTGTCCCCCTAAACTTAAATCTCAAGGACATCCTGAAGCTCTCAATGCATTTTTTGATCCCTTTTGATTGTGAAGCATGGCTGGTTGTTAATCAACCCAATAAATGTTTTTACAGCATCCCAGGAAGAGATGTCCACAAGTTGCCCCTGTGATATATAACTCCTTGTAAACCTTCTTCCTGCTGGTCGCCCTATAATGCCTCCTGCTTCTTGCACTGGCAACAGTAGTAAAAAACCAGTCCATATCCATGTCTCTATGGAAAACTGTTACCATCTCCCCTTGGCTCTTACAGCCTGAAAAATTTGCCTGCCATCCACCTGGAGTCTCCCAAAATGTCGTTATGAACTCAGTGGCTTCAAACCAGACAGCAAAGACTCTGTTATGTATTTTTATAATTTATAATAATAAGGATGAGTCTGGTGTCTAAAGACAGAATATGGAGCTCTTCAGGTGTACAAACTGTTTAGTGAGCAGGCAAATACATGCATTTGGTTTCTGTAGGCTCTACCCTATCTTAGTTTTCCACAGCCACATCCTGTGACCTTCTCTCCAATGGAAAGCAGTAATTTCAACCATGTTGTTAGAACAGGCACTCTGTTTTCCTGATATATCTGAGGAAAATCTTTCAGGAGTCATTACTTTTACCATATTTGGTTGGCATGGTGACTATCATGTTGAAAATGTTCAGAGTGGGCTGAAGGAGTGGTGCAGAAACACACAGACCTCATGATGATACACGCCTTGTTTCCTAAGAAGCTGAGCGAAAGCTTCCAGTGAACTAATAAATTATTACTCACTCCAAATCACATTTCTCATATGATCTATTCTTTTATGAGCAAAAAGGGATATTAGGCCAATAAATCCTTTATTAATTGACAAGATAACGGACCTGTTAACATAAAAGTAGTTTTATTTTACATATGAAAAGTAAGTCCTTTAACCAGTTTAATAAGAAAGAATTTATCTTCTTTTTTTCTATTGTTTTAGTGACTCAAAAGCTGAGAAATCCTGAATTAATTTGAGAATGAGTTAGTTAATAAATTAGTTATCCTGCATATTATTTTACTTTGAAATATAAATGCCGGTGCAAAACTGGCAAAGAGAATGAAATTCTATGGATAAAATGTTAATACGGAGGGAATAATTTAATCAGAATTTAAAGCAGATTGTTTGGTAGTGGCAGAGGTGGAGGAACAGGGAGAAAAGACCTTCCAGACCCCAAATTTAAAGTCTCTTTAAATGAAACTGGGTCCACCCTTGACAAAGCTATGTATTTGGCACAAATAAGCAAACCTTATGCTACATATTTGGCACATTGCAAATAATCACAACAGTATAGCACCACTCTGCATTCCCATTTCAATTCAAATATAATTTGGTGGCATAAATCCAAAACTGCTTGCTTAATGCCTTTGTGCATCATCTTTATTATGCAGACACTCTCAACATATTCTCAGTGAGTTCCCGTATCCTTCCTATTTTTAAGCAGCTCAGGTGTTTTGGACCAGTACGGAAGTTGTTTGTTTTTCTTGTTGTGCTTCTTGTCCATTTCTCTTCTTATGGCATAGTTTCTCCTTGAGCAGCTCCTGATCTTGGCTGTGATATATGGTCTTGAAAAATTTATTTGAGAGTGATGTTTTCCTCTCTTTGCTCTAAAATGTTGAACAGTGATTGCAGTCAGTTGAGACACATTGATGGCATTGACAGCTTAGACACTGTGCACAGCTCATCACTGAGAGGAAGAAACCGCAATACGTTTTAGGAAGAGCAAACGCAGCTTTGAAGAGCAGTTCATAGGACAAATCCCACCCTGGAGTGTTTCTTAAGCAAAAACAGTTCTAAATGCTCAGCTATGAAATACAGCCAGTCAGAAAAGCATGAGAACAGAGCAGGAAATTTGTATCATGAATCTTGAAGAAACCAGAAAAGTACTTTTGCTCTATGCAATTAGAAATATAATAGCTCCTTTTTGGAAAGAAGAAAAAAAATCTTGAATATGTTATTTTTATATTACCCTACTGCTACATTATGTTATATTCAGACCATCTACAGCTTCAGTGGAATTACTTTGTAATAGACAGTGATGAATGACTCAAATAATCTGTTTTCCCTTTGTGAGTAGAAAGAGTCCCCATAACCACTTCCCTCTCTTGATTGTACTCAAAGCCCTGGACTAGCTTTCTTTCTCCGGAGGACATATACCACAGCAGCCTTGATCTCTAGTGGCACATTTATGTGGCCTAAGTCATGAACCTAAAGTGCAAAAACACTTACTGCCCACCACCTCTCCCTTTGCTCAGGAAGCACAGCATTATCTTCCTTGAGCTCTCTTCAGGTTCATTTTTCATGCATCATCGTCCTGTTTATTCCAAACAAAACCAGCTTAATTTAAAAGGAGCTGCTTTTTTTTTTTCTGACTGCCTGCTCTGTTGACGTAGTAAAGTGTTGAGCCAAAATCAAGCAGCAGATTCTTATCACCTCAGAAACCCCAGCATCAAACAACAACAGATGCTTCCGTATAGACCACTGCACTGGTGACAGGAAGGCATCCAGGTCAAAACCAGCACATTGTTCACTCAGCAGTCACCATGCCAGCTGGGACATGTGGGACAATGGTTGCAGGTGAATAGCAAGCAAAAAGGGATTTAAAGACGTGTTTCCCAAACCAGCTCCACCCTGACACTGTGCTGATCATCGCCTTCTCCACCAGAGAAGAACTCAGGTTGAAACGTATCTCTGGATGTCATCCAGTCCATCCTTTCTCAGTTCTAGGATAAATTCAAAGTTATATCAAGGACAGCAAGCCTGCTCTGCACTTCTTAGTCATGGATAGACTGAGAGCACACACTCTTGTGCTTCTCAGTGTTATTTGTATATCACTACATGGAAGGGGATCACCTTCCACAGCAATGATTCCATCCAACAGGCCGACTGGGACACTGTACCTTCTGATCGTGGAGTCAGTGTAAGTTGAAGCACCTCTCAAAACTTTCTCCAAGACCCAAACTCCTCTCTTTCCTCCAATGAAGTATCACCTCCCGCATGCAGGCCTGAAGTGCAATTCTGTATTTAGCTTTTAACCTGTCTTGCTCTACTTGTTTCTTCCTCTTTTCCAACACTTTCAGATTCTCAAAGGGTGGGATCTCTTCTCCCATAATGAGACCAGTCTAGTGCAAGTACTGGTCCTCAGGACTGGCCACTAAGTTAACTAAGGTTAACTTGAAGAAGAGTTTTCATTTACAGGTGATTTTTGACATTTTGGTGACCCCCTCAAAAAACCAACAAAATTTAAGACTCTTCTCTTAGGACACAAAAAATACTGTCTGCACACAGGGCTACATGTGGCAGCTTCATGAAGGCCTTCACGCCCTAGTTGTGTTTGCCACCTTCTGTTCCTCAGGCACAGAACTCACACGTTTTTCCACAGGTCTTGGGAGCATGTGGGAACTATAGCATTTGTGAAGATGGTGGAGTACAGAAGACCTAGAATTGCTTGTAGTACCAGAGCCTCTGTTCATGATGCACAGCTACAGAAAAAATCACAGACTCATCTCCGTTGAAGAGAAGGCATCAGATAAATCTATGCATGTTTTGACATCAAGGAGATTAAAGTGGTGTTTATGCATGTACTCTCCTAATCTCTGCTTTACTTCTGTGAAAAGTCACATCTAAATAATTTATGGTCTAAAAAGATGCAAAAGAGATAAAGTGCCTTTAATGTAGAAGTAATAATGATGGCAAAATTAGTCTAGCCCTTAGCAAATGTGTTTATTGATGTTTCTAAGAGAAAAGGCTTTTTCTCACCTGATGTTGGTTTTCCATGCTGTACACTTGACCATGTGTGTAGGCTTTGTCTGTATGTTAATAAAAGAACTGCAGTTAGTAAAAGAATTGCAATCAAACCAATCTGCCAGAGAAAAACCTTTACTTTCAAAAGTTAGTATAAAAATACAGAGTTTGATTCAGAAAGCAAATGCTGTCATCTTCCATTTTTCTTAAGGAAAATATCAAGGGAAAAGTATAAAAAGTGTAGAAAACCACTAATGTTTAATGAAATACTTCAGAACATAAGAAAAACAGAATACGTAATTTGTCCTGAGGTAATAGACCTCAAATCTATGAGTAATATTTTTAACTTTGATGTGTCCAAACATATTTAACATGTTTCTCATTATTTGATGCACAAAACTTTGGATAAACTACGTAAGAAAGATGTGAACATTTTATAAGCACAAGCTATCTTCATTCTAAGATGGGGAAGAAAATGTCCACCACTCTAGTTTTCACTTGGACCATGTTTATTCAACATGCTGCTTTAGAGTAGACATCTTTACTCTGGCATAAATCTTTTATCAGTCTAATATTATCAGCAAAGTATTTTCCCTGCTGCAATGGAAGTACGAGTGTATCTACCAGCACTGCTAAGCACAGTACCACCTTTCAGTCTATTTTCACTTTTCAGAGCTTTATGTGAAGGTCAATGCCGATGCCTTCATCCTTCTTTTCTAAAGCTAAGAATAAATCACTGAGCAATATGCATTGCCTTTTATGCATTGTACAGTGAGTGTACACCAATTATGGTAGATCCGTATGCAATCCACTTCTCAAATTAGTTAAAATGAGCAGCATCCTTCCCGTCATTTTAAAAGACCACAGCAGTTCCCTTGAGCTCTTTGGCAGAGTGGTTTAGTTCTGTACTTTCAGGAAAGAGCAAACAGCTGATGAGATTATTAACTTGAAGATGGGCAGGATGGGACAGTTCCACACTTTCTACTGACTAACCCCAGGTGGTCTGACTGTGCACTGGATGTTTGCACTCTGTTTTCAAGCATATGCTTGTTCCTGGTGTTGGTCAGGAGAAGTAGGAACCTGAATTTCATTCCTTGATGTATTCTAATAAGCAGCTAAAACTTAAACACTGCAGTCCTTATGCTTTTATGTATCTAAATCCTCTTTACTACTACTACTAGTACTACTAGTACTACTAGTACTAGTACTACTACTACTACTGCTACTACTACTACTATTTCTTCTTATTACTATTATTATTAATTGCATATGAAAGTACAGGAAGACTTCTCTTCCACAATTTGGAACACATGCAAGGCATGTGATATGCTTCCATCATTTGGACAAACACTGTGCCAACGGAAGTACATTTTACTAAATAGCCATTCCTCCTTCACATTCCTGGCCACAGACAGGCAGTGTTGCCTGTGCACAGCACAGCCAGTGCCCCCAGCTCTGTGTGCAGCTGTGGATACAGAGAGCCAAGTGAACTTGCAAGTTGCCATGTTATGTGGGAGCCAGCACAGCTGCAAATTTGCTCATCATTTCTGTCTGAATTAATTATTCTGGATGTCCTGGGTAAATCAGCTGTCTAGGAAACTGTTCAGGGTACAATTTTATAATCAATACAAACTACCGAAACTATTTGTGTACACACAGTACAATGCATCTGTGAGGGCAATGGGACGAAGACAGAGCACGGACCTTAATGGCCACTCTGAGATAAGTCCTCATGTATCTCTTGATTAATTAAAATATGACAGCTTTGCCTTAAAGGAGAATGGTATGAACCTAGATGAGACCCACCTCTTATGGCTGCAAGTGACCAGAAAGATGAGAAATTCAGCAGAGTTCAGGAATTCAGCCCTTTTTTGAGCAAGGCTGGGTGGTATGCAGAAGCAGGCTTTAGATTTGGGAACAACACAGTCTGCTGCGTGACTCCTTGAAGGGATGGAAGATTTTGTTTCTAGCCAAGTAATGACCCAGTGATGTTTTCTTGTAGGCATTCCTAAAAGACTTTATTTTCTCCCCTTCTTAATTTTACTACTTCTTGTTTTATACCTCAGACTTACAAAGAGTTAGTTTCTTAAGACTGTTTGAATTGTTAATTGGACAGAAATTAGCAAGCGTCTCAGGCAGACCAGTAATCTTATTTCAGATGACTGCAAGCTCAGTAGAAGTGAGGACTCTCCCAAAGGTATGCATGCTTCCAGGTTAACACGTCATTCACTGGTCCCCACTAACAAGAGGAAGAACCTAGGAGCAAAGTCATAATGGCAGGTGAGATGTGAAAGAATGAAAAGGGGGGAGAGGAAGAGGGCTCTCACAGAGCTCTGACTGGCGGGGCACCACAGGGCACAGCAGGCAGGGCCCAAACACTCAACAGGGAGTCCTCTTTCCTTAGACCAACCCAAGGTTTTGTGGCGCTCCTGCTCTGTCCTCCAGCCCTTCACAAAGAGCCCTCAAGTCTTTCATCATGCACATCAAAAGGAATACTAGAAGAAACAGATACAAATTATCTAAGCATGAATCCCATCATATCAAGGACTTTGGATCAAGCAGTGGGGGCTGTGGAGTGAGAGAAAGCTTCTTCCATTTCCGTGGGCATGGAGGAGGCCCCCCAAGACTTGCTGTGAGGAGCTGTCCCTCTCTCTTACCTGACGACAGTGGTGGGGCTCAGCCCGTGTTAAAGAGGTTATGTCAGATGTGACAAGGTTTTAAAATTGCTTAGAAGTCATTGTGGGGTGAGTGTGAAAGAATGACAGCAACAAACAGACAAAATATCCTCACATGCGATCTGATGAAAAAGTCTCGTGTTTCCATAGCATCCACCAGCATTCTGTCACCTTCCTTCTCAGGACACACATTTGAATTCCGGTATGAACAGCTCTTCTTTGGTTAGGCAGCTACTTTTGTTAAACTTCTGTGTAATAAAGAATCCCTATAATTTCATTTCATACTTTTTGTTATCTTTCCAGCTGAAGGATTTGTCAGGAAGTGACCTACTCAAAAATGAACTTGTCACAGACATGAGTTTAGAACTTGACAGTTTTTTAAAATACGGGTATATCATAAGATTCAATATTGGAAGACAAGACAGCCAGGCCATAGAAAGATATTTTACTTCAAATTATTATCAAAGCAGCAAAATTTCCCTTGGTATTTTCTCCCTTTCTCTACCTTTTTTTTTTCCTCTTTTATTTGAGCATCTGAGCTCCTTACATCTCCCACTGATTTCATCCTCAAACAATTTCTTTTTCTTTACTTCACTTTTATCTCACCATGCACAATGCTACATCCAACACAAAATTTCTGGGTGTTTGTTCCAAAAATGCGAATGCGCTTTTACAAGTTGTTGCACAGGGTTTCATATACGTATTAATGAATCAGAAGGAAGTCTCCTAAAAACTGTGAAGTAAACACAAAGTAGAAAATTCATAGGCGAGATTTTTGAGGACTTCAAAGACTTCTGAAGATACTGTGAACTTCTGTTGAAGATATGGGAGGAAGAAGAGAGATACACTGAGATGCAACAAGTGTAAATGATGAAGATAGTGTTATGGATTTGTAAAAATTGTTTTACATAGCTACTAAAAAACTGGTAGTTTTAATAATATTAGAATTAATTTAAATTTTGACAAAATTGTTCCCTTTTATCCTGCTGGTTTCTGAATCTGTTTTTCAAATGTAGTGGGTTACTGAGAGAACTATTAATATTCAATGAAGATATAGTCATATAAATTATCCAGTTTCTAAAACAGCGTAGAAAAGAGGATGATTCATCAGTGTTTGATCTCAAGCTAAGAGAGTGTTTCAATTAATCAGAAATCATAGCAGCCATGAGCAGCTATTCCTTTTTTGTCATTGCAATGAGCACTGGGAAGCTGTGGGGAACTGGCAGAAGGAGATGGTGTAAAACATGCCTCATCATCCCTGTGGGAGAAGGTCTGGAAATGGGGGTGGGAGGCAGGGCTACAAGGGCCAGGCCCAGCCACTGAGGGCTGTTATTGCACAGGGATCAAACTAGAGTGGGTGAGACAGTGATGTGTCCATGGCTTTCCCAGATAACCAAGCAGTGCTGTTGTGTATTCCCATGGCATGAGGCTGGGGCTCTTCCACTTCCTGGGCCATCACTCCCACCTGACCATTGTCCTCCACCACTGCTGTCCTCAGCAGGAGCCAGCCAGAGGCCAGTGCAATGAGGACAGTTCTGGTGGCAGGATCAGATGGAAGATACTCGGGTGTTGAAAACAGGCCAAGGACCTGGCTTTGACGATCCATCTGCAACATTTACTAAGGCCGACGTCATTCTCTGAGAAACGATTGTCCTTCATACAGAAAAGCTTCACAGAAGGTGTGCTAAGGCTAGATTATAAGACAGGGCTTTGCTTTCATCTGTTGATGAAGTAAGTCTAAACCCTCCCTTGCTCTCATAGGTCACTGTGAGGTAGCTTGAAAACAGCTTGAAAAAGCTTGGACATCTGAAGCAAAAAGCTTAGAGTGTGAGATCCAGACTCAGAAGGTTTGGTTTGAATCAAATCAGCTGATTTATAGATATGTTTGTAAACTAGTAAGTACTCAGGAGACAAAACAGGGTCTCTGCATCAGAACAAAGCAATGTCAGCAGTTTTCTTCCAAGAGTGATAAACTTAATTAATCTCAAGCATCTGCTCCTTGGCTGCTCTGAGCCCTTTGCACCGTGAGCAGAGTTCAGATTGCAGGTTTTCCGTGGTCAAGCTCAGGCCAGTGATGCTCACACTCTGCCTCAGCTTTGGCAATATTTTGCACCGTATTTCATGGTTGTCCCTGGCCATCTTGTTGGTGATGGCAAATGTGAAAAAAACCCCTGGTTTCATGGTTAAAAGGAACAGACACTGTCTCTGTGAGAAGAATACTGTCCTGTATTTGCTATTGAAATGTGCTGTTCAAATGTCATTCCCTGTTGGCTTTTTTGAACAAAATTAGCAAATATTTTATCTCCCATTTTTCTTATGAAAACCATTTGGAGAGTTACGGCAAGGCATCTCCAAGTAGCAAGTCCAGTTCTTCTCACAGTTGTTTTGAAATAACACACATCTAGAAATTCCCCCAGAGGCCCTTCTCCTCACCAATTCCCCCACGGCTCCTGCAGATGTAGAGATGGCTTTGCACAGCTTTTTTCTCAGAGATCTCCAAACAAATGAAAGTAAGTGCTTTCTCCCCTCCAAGGACATACTCTCTCTTGAGCCCAAAAAGCTCAACAGGACTGCAATTACTTCCCTTGCAGATGATTGCCTCTAGAGACATTAGGCTGGGGGGGATAATCTGAAACATTTATATTGTATGTTTACATTCAGCATTTTAATACCCTGACATTTATTTCCATTTGATCCCACATCCCAGCTTCATGTCTTAGTGTGGACATAGAGTGGGCCTCAGATCAGGGTTAAGGAAGCCCACTCTATGTAAGATGTGATACTAGTGGGTTGGTGGGATGCAGAGCAGGGATGAGAGCGTAAAAGATGACAGGGACAAGAAGAGTGGGGAAACCCTTTAACTTTACAAAGTGAGAATTAAAGACCAACATTGCATTTTCAGCTCTTACCAGAAGATTCAGTAACTGAGATCAGCCTTGCTTCTGCCTGTGCCTGCCCAGGAAAGGGCACTCCTGTGGCACGCAGATCTCATGGCTCCCCTCCTTGCCTGCCTGTGAGCACAATATAATTGAACCTAGAAAGTTTTATTTCACAGACAGAAGAATAAGAACTCATTCTTTATAGATGGAGATGGGGGAAGAGAGAGAGAGATGCATAATTACCACATATGCCTCACATGCATTTTTATTTATAAGCATATGCTCTGAAAATGTAAACCTTCATTAAAGGAAAAATTGAAGATGACAAATTCGCAGTGTAAGATTTAAAATACATGAAAGGTGAAAGATTAATTCAATAATCTGTACACACTTAATTAGAAAATAGGATGCTATGGTGAGTTCTGCTAATTTTTCCAATGCCACTTGGATGCGTTGCCCATAAATAATCTTATAGTGGCAAAATAAATCACTGTGTTACGAAGAGCCCTTATCTGCGATCGAAATCATTCTATTTACCCTGGAGACACATACCTATGAAAAATTTAGGAGGTCATCAATCACGGTCTCTCGTTGCAATGTTTACAAAGTTGTATCTTTGGATAAGAACATTTCCAGTCTTCTTGTCACGATCGAAATCAGAGCTGAGGTCTGGTATATGTACAGACAGGATCACTGTGCTCAGGTAGACTGCATCTCATCCCTAATTTTTGAAGTTACATAATATAACTCTTCTGGGGCTGTCTCTACTATTTGAATGTCCCTGGTAAAGTGATGAAAAGAGATCTCAATGTACACGAGAATTAGGCTCTAGGTTTAAATATACAGCATGCAATTGTAAAGCACAAGACCATTGAAGAATAATGACAGATGCATTTATTTCATGTCAAGTGCTCTGGAATTGTGCATACTCAAAAAATTCAAATCTGTATTCTGCACAAAATCTTCACGGGCACATGTAATTTGCTATTTTGCCATCACACATTAGCTGTTTGTTAATGGTATAAGAATCACCAGGTAACAGTACAGCAGCCAATGTAACTTATTTAACTATCAGACTTTTTACTGGAAACCAAAACATCATCATAAAATTCAAATAAACATTTCACACGGATCATTACACAGGAGATATCACATTAAGCCTACCGAAAAACCAATTCTCTGAGGTGTGTTTCACAGGCAATTGCTTCCCAAATAGTTTTCCATTAGTGTTGAGATTCAAGCCACAACAAGTGCCTTTAGTCCAGTTCCTAATATTTACTAAGGAAGTGTCAGGATAATGACTCTGAAGGCAGCTTTCTCTGTCACTTCCACAGGAAATGCCAACCCTCATTTGGGTCATTTGGATCTAAAGATCTCTTGATTCACGACCAAAAATCTTCACGCTGGTTGTCAGAAATCACATGGTCTAACTGTAACAGAGGGGTGGGGTATGAGCATGGATAGGAAAGGAATATCCATCACAGACACCTGGTACCTGCGTTTGAGCTCACGTATTTATTCACAAGCTTACTCACAGATATAAAGCTGCTAATATCGGATGTCTGAGGCAGAGGCAGTTTTGGTGAAACAGGGTGTTTTGTTTGTGCACAAAGGGGACTCTGCCATGCTCTAGTGCATCCCTAGGATAGGGACTGGGCAGCACAAAGGCAGGAGCTTCAGCCTGCTTCCTTTTTTAAGCCTTCTACCTCCTTTTCACATGAAAAAAATGAACTCAGAAAATCTTCCTAGGAATCAGCCTTGCTCATTAGCCATGAATTCTGCTCACTTTCTGAAAAGTTCATAGTGCAATGTCTGGCTATTGCAGGTCAAGGAAAGATTAAACAGCCAATTTATTTTAAAATTGAGAAAAAGAAAAGTGAGCTTGATATATTAATCAGTTTTTCACTTCCACCCAAACTATTAGATAAGTCTGAGATAAAGTACTTGAATTCATTAAAGTCCCTGAAGACTAGAAAGGACCCGGTTTTAATTTTTCTTCTCTTGCTCTCTCAAAAAATAAAATCCCTGTAATTTCATAGGTCAAGTTATGGTTATGTCCATTTTGGTAAAATGTTGAATTAGGGAATTAGAACAGATAGGATTTTTTGGTTCAAATCTGTGCTTTCCATGGACTCCCAGGTGATAGAAATTGACTTCATAGGAAGTTGGGAGTTCTCAGGATTTCTGAGACATGAGCTTCGGGAACATTTGCAAGCCTGGTTTGATGTATCTGACCGGTGCTCTGCTGTCACTATAGTAAACAGAAACATAATAAACAAAACCACAAGAAAACAATTTTTCTTCAAGAGACTTCAAAGACATCAAAGGGAATCCTACAAAGCTGCAGCATGAAAATCTGATGGTTTAGGTTTCCAGAGTTGATAAATATTGTAGTTTCTGCCAGCTTGTTGATAGTCAGAATGAGGAGCATTCTCACCACCCACACTTGAGGTCTCAACAGAGGTGCCCACTGCAGGTTCTTGGGTTGTGTGAAGTCCCTGGCTGGGCTTCTCCAAACCACCCTTTTTCTCAACTACACTCTCAAGCAGCCGATGTTGACCAGAGGGACCCTCAGCTCACTGGGTCACAATCTTTCTTATGTAAGTGCAGTCTTATACACAAAGTGTAGACACCCTCAGAACCCTGAAGAGTCTCATGCCTGAGTGTATTCTAGGGAATGCTTTGGGTTCTGAGGAGCATTTCTGGTTAACAGCGAGGTCTGATATTAATCATGCCTTTATTTAGAGAAGGTTCTGAGTCTCCCTTGGATCCACAATTATATGCCAATTAACAGTCCTCCTAGAGAGGAGGTATACCACTATAGCCTTAATGGTAGCATCCTGTAGCAAGCAAGGGTGGTGGTACCAAGGAGCTCCTGAGCATTCCATTTTTTATCAAAAGAAACATTGCTAACTCCCACTAAACTCTGTCCAGACTGCCTGATTTTGGCTTATACCGTGCGGTCTGAGGGACCACTAAGGTTAACTGAGAAGCCTCATGCACAGTTAACCTTGGAGAAATAAGATGGGGCAACTGTGAAACAGATAATAACCTAAAGAATTATCTGAGCCGAATGCCAGCAGCAGCGCAAAGCTGTCCTAGGGGAAGGATGCAGGCAGGGATGTGCTGCTGGGGAGACTGGCTCAGTACTCTTGCTAGCACAGGCGTTCGCCTGTTACAGCAACGAGCCCAGCGGTGCCAGCCTGCTGCCCGGTGGCGGGAGACCCTCTGCAGGCACACACACACCAGACCTGGGGTGCCCGGCGCCCCAAACACGGCACCCACCCCGTCAGGCCCTCCTCAGCTTCGTGCATCCCTCACTTTTGGTCCCGGTGGGCTGAGGCTACCTGAGCAGCGGCACGGGGGAGACAGACCCGGGGGGGAACTGGCCCGGGCACGCGAGGCTGCCCCCGGACGGGCCACCGGGGCTCGCTGCCCGCTTCCCGCTGGCCCCCGGCCCCTGCCCGCTGCTCTCCCTCCCGGCGGTGCCGCTCGCAGCGGAGAGCAGCTCTCCATTCCCTGGGGGAGCGGGGCGGGGTGGTAGAAGTGAAAAGCGGCGTCGGCTCCCTTACGTCCGCACCCTCACCCCGCGTCCACACCCGTGTCCGCCACAGGAACGCGCCTTCGCCGCGGACGGTCCGGGGCGGCCCCGAGGGCGCGGAGCTGCGGCGGGAGGGAGCGGTGGGGGGAGCGGCGGGAGCCGCCCGGCCGCCCCGCACTGCCTGGCCCCGGGCACAGCCGGGAGGCACCGCTGGAGCGGGGGGCGGGGGCTGGTCGCCGGGGCGGGGGCTGTCACGGGGCTGGGACGATAAAACCGGGGGTAATTGCATGTAGGCAAATGAGGCTGCCTCGGCCCTCCCCGTCTCCAGGTATATAAAGTGGGGAGCGCTCCTGCGGCCGGCCAATGCGCTCGGCGAGCAGCGCCCGCCCTCCCCGCTGGAGACGGTGCGTGCGCTGCGGGAGCCCGGCCGGCAGCGCCTGTGTGAGAGGGGTCCGCTTGTCCTGTGGCTGTGAGGGGGTGTGCGCGTGTACTTCTTTGTCCCGGTCTATATGTGTGTGCCTCTGTGGTGGGGGGTGCCTGTACGTGCTTGTGTGTCCGCACGTGCGTGTCCCTGGATGTGCCAGCATGTTTTTGTTCCTGTCCTTGTGTGCCTATCTGGGTGTGCGAAAGGATGAGTGCGCACCTCTGGACATGTGTCTCTGTGTTTGTGCGTGTGGACAGCTGCGTCCCTACGTGGGTGTGAGCATTTAAGGTGTGTAGCTCTTTGTACGAGTTTGTAAGTGGATGCCTGTGTACCTGGATGTGTGTATGAGGGGGATGCATCCGGCTGCGTGTGTGTTTCTGGGAAGGTGTGAATACCTAGATGTGCACAGACGTGTGAGGGTGTGTTTATGCCTTCCGCTGTACTTGTGCGGAGGGGTACCGCTGGCTGCGCGTCTGTGTGCCTGCGCGCTGGGGTGCGCAGCGAGCTGTGTAAGTGTGAGCAAGTGTGGGGGTGTGTACATCCAGAGGGGTCTGTAGCAGTCGGGGCGGGGTGCCGGTGTAACTCGGCGCGAGTGGCTGTACGTGCGCGGGACTGTGTGCCCAGGTGTGCCCCGGGGCGCCCGTGTGTGAGTGCGAGCAGGGCTGTGCGCGCCCGCCCCGGCTGCCCGGGCTCCAACCTCTGCCCCCGCAGGACGTCGAGGCGGCGATGAGGCTCCCGCTGGCTTTCGCCGTGCTCCTCCTGGCCTCCGTGCAGGCGTTGGGCGAGGAGATGGGAACCACGGACGACCTCAGCTACTGGTCCGACTGGTCCGACAGTGACCAGGCGAAGGTGAGCCCCGGCGGCCCCGCGGGGTGGGGCAGCGAGGGGTTCGGTGCCAGGGGCTCGGTGCCGGGCACTGCCCCAGCGGGTCTGAGTGGGGGGGTCCGCACTGAGCGCCGCCCGCTGTCGCCCCACAGGAAGAGCTGCCGCTGCCCCTGGAGCACTTCCTGCAGAGGATGGCCCGGAGACCCCGGCCCCAGCAGTTCTTCGGCCTCATGGGCAAGCGGGATGCCGGTGAGCGGGGCGGGGGGCTGGCTGCTGCTCACGCCTCTCCGCACGCCTGTTCTCCCAGTGCCTGCACAAATTTTACACGGTTATCGCTCGGGTTTAATGTGCTACATCTTCTTCATTAGCTCCCATGAGGGTAGTTTGGGTTTAGACTTTTTTGTTTGGTTGTTTCTTTTAAGTTTTACAGGAAATAAACTCACCGATTGCAAAAGAGAGGGCTTTAAAGTCTTAAGTGTGCACCAGTTACAGCACCTAAATCCCAGTCATGAATAGCATGATAACTCATAGGTCAGCATATATGCCACTGAATCACGCAAGTGTGGAAACTGGTTGAGTATACAATTATTGTCATGTTTTCTACATGTTTGCTGAACCAAGAATTGATCTAAGAAATTGGAGCTAAACTAATCTAAATTGTGTGGGCTAAGCTGAAACAAGCCTTTGTAGTCTCTTCAAAGAAAAATGCAGTTGTAAACCATCACCTTAATTTCCCTTAAGTGGAATATGCGTAGGTTGGTTTTTTTGTTTGATTTTTTTCGAAGCATTTCAGTTGCATCATATGTGTATGCTAATCCTTTTTTAACTACTCTTTTTTTCTTTTTTTCTCTTTCCTTTCCTCTTTCAATCAGGATATGGCCAGATCTCTCACAAAAGTAAGTTAAAAAAATACAAATGTTTTAAGTAACCATTAGAAGATATTCAAGTAGAGAATAGTGTATTTGACTGGCTTATTTAGAAGGTGACTGGTTTCAGCTAGGGACTGGCAGCACCGCTGGTGGAGAAATGACCTGTTAAAAAATCGAAACCTCCACCTCAGTGTCACTGTGAGCCTGTATCTCATCTGAGCTGCTGCGAGCTTTGAGATTTCAATCCATATTAATGTGCGGATGTTGCAGCTCTCTCTTATTTCCCAAGGGGGGGATTTTGTAAGCCTTTCTCATTGGTAAGGCAGGCTTACTGCCAGACTCTGAGAGGAGCAATTAAGATGGCAAAATCTGGAAAATTAGAATAATGAATTCCCAAGTCCCCGGGAATGCTTTCATGGGAGCGCCCATGTCCTCACATGCAAGATACTGTATCTGCGCTCTCAGCACTGTCTGGCTGGGAATCAGACCCCTACTCACAGTAGGGGCTGACTGATGATGTGCTGCCATAGGAAGAGCCACATCTTGCCCCATTAATGTGTGCTTTGCTCTGCTTCTGTGTAACACCAAGCGGGAGATGGTATCAGCACTGTGTTACCTTGCTCTGCACAGTGGTAGTTTTATTTTCTGAAATTATCTCGTGATGTTTAAAGAGAAACTGGAAGATTTTTATTGAGTAGAAGTGATCTTACATTCTGTGAAACCTCCTCTGTCCACAGAGGTCAACAACTGTCTCAGTGTTCTATTATCCACAAGATGCTTTCTCTAAGGTTATGTGTTGGAAAACCAAATAAAGAGTCTGATACAAAGCTCACGCCAAATTACCTGCTGACTAAAGTAAAAAATTATAATTTTCTGAAACTGCTTCACCTTAAATTAACACATATGGGGTCTGAGGATCTTGCTTTGTGTATGAATTTGCCAAGCAAAATTCTTTCCAAAGAGAAACTTCTAATTTGTCTCAAAAGCCGGTTTAGATAAAGAAGAACGGTTCATTTTCATTCCTTATCTGAAACTATAGCTACTACTGCAATCTGATATGTACTGTAGGCCTAAACTTGGAGTAATTTATCCTCTACACATCCAGCATCTTGAGAAGTACTGATGGACAGGAAGGTAATACCTGAACTTATAAATATTCCAAAAATAGAGCCAGACTGTCTAGCTCAGATGTGTCCAGACATAGAGTCCCATTGGATTCTTCTCCAGTAAGGGCTCCACCTGATCTGCAAGGGAGGATTTTCTTCCACGTTACAGAAATAAAACAACAACAGCTAGAAGAGATGCATCACACAGATGCAGGTTATACCAAGACACTGCCTTCCTGTGCATTTGCTCAGATCAATAGGAATTGTACTGGGAAAGAAATAAGAATCTGTTAGTGGCCATTGTTTATCCATCATACTTTTGAAAAAACCCAGAACCAAAGGTCTGTGTAAGCTAACGAGAAGATGTCCACTAACTGGCCTGTGCCTTGGTCTATCCTGTTTAGTCTGATTAGTCAGACTGATGTCTGTTGTCTGAGAGTGATGTGAACAACTGGTCTGTGAGATAAACAGTTTTGGAGCCTGTCTTCTTTCCTTGCAAGAACCTGTTATTTTAAAAGCCTGCCTAGCTAAAATGTATTAAAACACCCCTAAATATATTTTTTCAGGGCATAAAACAGACTCCTTTGTTGGACTTATGGGCAAAAGATCTTTAAATTCTGGTATGTATTTGACTAAATCTGATATTTGGTGATATACAGCCTCTTCATTCCGTTGCCTCTTTTTTCTCTCCCAGCGGATGGAAGAAGCAGTCTTTCTGTAGTGCAGATCTAGAGTTCTCCGAAAAAGAATTAGGGTTTTCTTTGTTACCCAAGATATTTCAGAGTTCCCTTCACTCCAGTGCTTGAAATGACCAAGCTGGTCTGAGCTGCAGGTGAGCTCGGGTAGAATTCCCCAGAGCACTGTCATTACTGCCCTGTCCTTGCATGTTCTGCTGGTCCCCAAAGTGTTAATAAAAGAAAAACTGCTGAATTTTACTGACATATCAAGAAAAATTCAGAGGCTGAAAGTTCAAGGGTCATTTAAACTTGTCTAAATCCAGATCTCATCAGGTAAAGGGATATCTTCTCTGGAGATCATTATTCCTAATACTTGGAGTAGAAGGTGAAAGAACAGGACTTTGCCATTAACACCAGCTCATTCTGCAGATCAGGCTGCTAAACATTCACAGCCTCTTCCAGCTTTTCACTTCACCCAAAGTATTTTATACTCTGAGTGGATATTGTGAATTTATTTTCCCATAGCATTGATATAAGGCAGAATTCTCCTCTCCCCTTGTGCGTAGAACCCCTCTGGGAAACCAGAGACTCCCCATAGCTCTACCTTCCCTGTGCTATAGGGCTGTACTGAGGAAATCCCTCACTGTGAACCACAAAGTATCAGTTGATTCTCCAGGATGGGAATTAAAAAAATAAAAAATCTAGTATGTATTTCATGTCTCTGAAATAGTTCTCACTGTTTTGTTAAATGGATGATAAAAGTTAAATTACTAGCTGACACCTTTATATTATGTGGATACGTGCTGTGATCTATGTTCTGCAATTATGGTTGTCAGTAACTTATTTTCAATTAAACCCCCTTCAAGACTAGTAATATTGCTCTCTGCATTATTTTGCAAATTGCTATGTATCATGAATAATTTTGTACAATTTTCTGTGGTGGCAATAGCTATTAAATGCATAATACCTGTAAATATATCTGCTATCACAGAAGTAAATAGCCTGTAAGTAATAAATTGGGTTTGGTTTCCACTGGGATTACATTTACATTAATATAAGAAAGTAAAATACAGAAAATGTTTTTAAAAATGCAAAGATTTTATTGCCCTAATTTCAAAATTGCTGGTATAGTCAGGATACTGTTATGCGGTATTCCTAACAAAAGGGAATAATGATGTTTTCCTCTGTTGGGCTGTGCAATACCTGTCTGACAGGAGAAACTAGAATTCACAGCTTTTCTGCCTGATTCCTTGAGAGGGAAATCATAAGAAGTTGCTTCTATCCAGCTCCACTGGAGGAGAAGATAGCTCCTAAGGACTGTGTAATCAAAGCAAGATCAGGAATAATAAGTGTTAGGACTACCCTCACTTCTCACTTTTGGAAGATATTTAATTGGGCCTGACCTTCACCCCATGCTGTGGCTTTCTTCTGCAAAAGGCCCCTGAGCACCCTGGCAATGTGCAGGAGTTCACGCTGCCCCTCTGGGTGTGAGCAGGTTGCTGATTTACAGCCTCGTGTGCCAAAGCAGGATAAGGGGATGCTGATGTCTCAGTCCCTGGTTTGGGGACAGCCTTGCTCAAGAAGAGCTCTCTGGGTTTTGCTCTCATTTTAAAAGAGCAGGAAGGAGAGATCTACTGCTACTAAACATAAAATATGTTACTTATGACTAATTTAGCCTGCAGCTAGTCAGTGTGGAAGTCTGAGTACATCTGAGGAGCTTGGCTCCTGCCACAGCTTATAGTAAAATTATCCCTGTGTGCAGGGCTTGTGGACAGGGAGAGTTTCAAAGAGCTGACTGTGCAGGAATGAAGGTGGATATGTCTGTACAGAAAGCCTCTACCACAAACTGACCTGAATGCTCAGATCCCATCACTTAGATGAATTACTGGGACATAAAGGGGCTCTGAGTTAATGGTGCTTCAAGCAGCTCCGCAGACAAGAGGTAGAAAACACTGCTCAGACCTTCAGCCTCCTGGAGTCTGAGAGGTAAAACGAAATCAAAGCAGCTCAGGGCTGGGCCAGGAGCCCTGGTCTCTGTTCCAAACATGCCGCTGGGGTGTGGTGGTGCCCAGCTGGCTGCAGGTCTCTGACACTTCTCGTGCTTGCCGGGGTTTATGCAAGACTGTACCTTGTGCTTCAATCTGCTTCATTTTTTGCAGGGTCCTCCGAAGGGAGCATAGCACAGAATTATGAACGGAGGCGTAAATGAGACATTCCCGTGCGTTATTTATTAAACATGATCTGTTCTAATGGCCAATGCAGTGTAATATAAACTAACCACTGTATGAAATAATTATTTATTTAATAACTGAAGGGGTTTGGTTTTTTGAGTTGTACATTCAATAAAATTATTATTTTTCATATTGTGGCAGTGATATGTGTTGTGTAGGTGTGTTGTGGTTCTGAAAGGACCAGCAACCCTGGTGATGTCTCACAACAAAGCACATTGTTTGATATGACCCATAAAGTTATGTTTACTAAACAATCAAGTATTCTTTTGTTCTTTGAAAGCGAGTCTATCAGCTTCACAGCTAGTGCAGAACAGAACTGATGTTCAGTCTAGTGCCTGAATTTGTTTTCATGGTTTATAATGTACTGTAATTTCTGTATAAAAAATATATTTGTATCATTGCAGCATGTTTTATGTTCTGTGATTATGTATCAATATAATTTAAAAAGGGGGATGGGTAGTGTTTGAATGGGAACCCAAGGTCTTCATTTCGTAGTCTGGAATTTTATGATAGTAACATTTTAAATAAAAACTACTCTGGGGCTTTTGCAACATACTTCCTTTGGTGATAGTGATGGAGTTATTTCCCACGCTGGTCTGGAATGAGATTTGGATCCAAGCAACAGTGGTCTGAGACTCAAATTAATGCTTTCTTTTTGCAGGGAGGCTGTGAGCCTCCTCATGTGTGTTTGGTGAATGTTTGAGGGATTTGTTACTGGAGATAGGAGTTCCTGGGATTGCTCCAGGTCACACAAGGTGCCGTCCCTTCTAAACCCGACGGAAATCATGAAGCATGCTGACTGAATGGAAAGAGCATGATGTATCCCCCAGCTCCAAGGGGAATAATTTGCTGTGGAATTAATCCAATATTGTAGGTTTATTATTTGAAAGCCAAACTCTTAATAAATTCTATCCCTCAGATTCATAATAAAAGCACCTGCTGGCATGAATCCATGCAATATAAAAGAAAAAAAGTGACTGTAATTATCTTTTTAATTAAAATATCTGGTCGCTATATATCCAGGATAGTCCTGAAATGCTACATCCATCTCACCAGCTGCCAAGGCATCTGGAGTTCTATCTTCTTTCCTCCTGCTACAAGCTGTACTTCTCTGATGGTATGATGCAAGCTTTCATTGCAGATGAATCACCAATCAAAACAGTGTATACAAACTAAATTTAAAAATTAGTAATACAAAGGGACTCACTGCTTGTTGTTTTCTATGTTGGAAATGAACTTGTAAACCTCCGTTTTTGAGGTTACCTAAGGCGTCATCACAACTACCCCCATTAGGAGCAGGTGGGTGCAGGACCTCATTCCTGCTAGGTTAGAAGCAGCACCTAAGCCTGCCCATGCTAAACAGATCCCACTTTCAGCTAGGTAGAAGCCAGATCTAGCAAGGTAGGGGGCTACATGGTGGAAAAACTGAGGTGGACTTGTGGCAGAGACCACACTGATGTGAGACACTGGGGTTGTACTGGCATTCTGGCAGCTCTTTGTCTTACCAGGGCTAATTTTCTGACTAATAAACTTCTGTATGAACTCCCACTGAGCTCAGTAAGGAGGAGGAGCTGACTGCTGGGCTAGCAGCACAGCAAAAAGACTGTGGAAATCATGTTGAATAATGCTCAGTGAAGGGTAAAAAGAAAAACTTTAAAATGCTGTTACCCTTGCCTGGAGGTCCCCGATACTTGCAGAGCTCACAGACCATGTGTGCTGAATTGTGAGACACAGAGAGAAAAGCAAAAGCCACACCATCCACTCCCTGCAGTCTGCACATCTCGAAAACCTCCCTGCAGAAGAAACCACTGCAAAGCCCACAAACAGACAGTGGGTTTTAAGTGTTTGGAAGACAGCACAGGTACTAACTAACAGCATCCTGCAAACAGATAGGACTGAATTTTATAGAAAAAACATAGAATGGTTTGGGCTGGAGCACCTTTAAAGATTGTCTAGTCCAACCCCCCGCCATGGACAGGGACACCTTTCACTAGACCAGGTTGCTCAGCACTCCAACCAAACTGACACCGAATACTTCCAGGAATGGAGTATCAGCAATTTCTCTGGGCAACCTGCTGCAGTCTCACCACCCTCATTTTAAAGAATTCCTTCCTTAAAACCGATCTGAGTCTACCTTCTTTCAATTTAAATATCTGATCATCTTCATGCCCATCCTCTGCACTTGCTCCAACAGGTCCGTGTTCTTCTTGTGCTGGGGAAGCCAGAGCAGGATGAAGTGTTCCAGGTGGGGTCTCATCAGAGCAGAGTAGAAGGACAAAATCACCTTCCTCGCCCTGCCGGCCTCACTGCTTTTGATGCAGCCCAGGATGTGGTCGTCTTTCTGGGCTGTGAGCTGGGTCATGTTGAGTTGCTCATCCACAAAGAGCCCCAAGTCCTTTTTCTTGGGGCTGCTCTCAATCCATTCTCTGCCCAGCCTGTATTTGTTCTTGGGATTGTCCTGATGCAGGTGTGGGACCTTACACTTGGCCTTGCTGAACCTCATGAAATTCGCATAGGTTCACTCCTCACACCTGTCAAAGTCCTTCTGGATGGCATTCCTTCCCTCAAGCATGTCAATGGCATTACCACAATTTACTCTAGAAGGAAAGGCTGAGCCTCTGTCATCAAAATAGTGTTATTTTACATGTCAGTCTGTTGAGTGGTTTTAATCTGGCATTTGAAACAATTAATTTTAGTTTCTGGTGGCAAAATAGTATCAGATTTGTGCTAATTTGGGTTTTGAACAATAAGTTTCAAATTGGCACTTATTTATATGTTTGTATAGACAGGTATTCCAAGCTAGAAATAAAGCAAACACATCAAAAGGCATAGTCTGAAATGTTCCAACTGACTCTACCAACAATACAAAAAAACCCATCATCACATTTCAGCGCTGGCAGGAAAGAAGAACCCTCCTCACGTTTCAGTGCTGGCAGGGATGGCTCAGCCAGGCCGTGCCACGTCGAGGTTGTGGGGCTGTGCCTACACAGCAGGTCCTGGGCAGAGGTGGAGGTGCATGAATTGCACACATCTGCAGGCATCCAGCCCAGCTGCCTGTCCCTACTGCAGACTCACTCCAACACCTCCCCATACCAACATCCGCCTTCACTGGCATCTGGGATCCTGGAGACTCAAACACGAATTATGTCTTTTATCTGCCTTTAGTTTTAAGCAGTATAGTCTATAGACTATTGAGTAATTCAAAAGAGAGTTTTAAATAATTTCTGTGGTCTTTAATCTCCCTTTTAGGGCTCCATCAGCTTTTCAACACTTTTATGTGTTGGACAGCACTGATTGTAGGCCGGGGCCTCTTGTGCCTTGGATCGCTGGGCAGTGCCCACTCTCCAGCTCCACTGCAGGCTTTGGAGAGGCTTTCACTAAATCCCTCACTGTCTCCACAACAGCCAGCCACGGCTGTGACACAGACTGAACTGTTTTTGGAGGCAACAGTCGGACATCCATCGCTGCATAAGCTAATCAATAACACTCCAGCAAGGGCATCTGTCAGCAAAATGCAAGGAAGCTTTAAATAAAGCAATAAAAATATTTCTAGGAAATAAACATAGAGAGTAAACCCAGAGTAATGCTGATAATTGTCTCCATTGAGGATGCTACAGGCAGTTTAGCATCACAGCCCACCTCCAACATGCTCAGCACCCTTTTTGCTTCTTTTTTCCCCCAGAAATATATCAATCATCTCCACTGTGACATGTGGCTGCTCTTCTGGTAGGCACTGTCTCCCTTACACACAGGCACTCCGCTCCACCCAGACAGGGATGCAGAAGTCAAGCTCTCAGAAGCCTGTCTTGCCCAAGAGTGACACAGAGGACCAGCAGCTCTATCCGTCATCTCCATCACTCTGCTGTTGCATGGAGACTGCTTGTTCATGGTGCAGATGCAGCCAAACTTAACCTGGCAAGGCAAAGCCAGAGCCATTGCTTACAAGTCTGCCCATGAAAAGGGGAGCTGCCAGGGGGGTCTGGCCCCCAACACCTCACTTCACCTGGGGAGCTCAGGCTCTGCAGCGCTTGCGTAACTGATGCCACAAGCAAGTCCTTGCTCCATTCATGTCTGAAGACTGGTATTTTTCAGCATGGTCCTAACCAAAAGAAAAGGAAGGATCTGGAAATGTCTGGGCATGAGGATCTTGCAGGAACCCAGCCGCTAACCATCATGAGCTAGAGCAGAATAACATCAAGAGGTCTTTTGTAAATTATTAAAGTGATTCTTTAAAATGCTGTTTATTCAGAGTATGCCAGTAACAGCTCCTTCAAAGCTACCAACAGCCATTATTTAAATCCAAACTTTGTCCCTTAAACTACGTCTCTTAATTTATGGCTAACTGCTTTATCATAAGACATACCGAGCGAGTCCCAGTGCAAACTTTGGTAATGACCAAATGCTTTTCTGATGAGTCCAAGCAGTTCCCTTAGCCATAATATTACACACTGCATTGACAAACATCTCAGAGCGACAGGACAAGAGCACACAGTGGCTCCTTCCGTGGAGTTGTACTGTGTCAGCATACAGCCACCTGCAGTGCCAGATACAGCCACATGTCCTCATGTTATCTTCAAAAGAGCTCACCTCCCTTTATAGAAAATACTTGTTACTGGAAGAGTAGTGATTTTTTAATTTTTGTTTTTGGTGTTAGCAAGTGAACAAACATCCTTGAACCTACATCTTTCAGGGGAGTAAAAAAGACACTCTGTGCATTATTCTTTTAATATTTTTGATAGAGACTGAAACATTTGTCAGCTGGAGACGCTGTGTGAAATTCATGATGATATTCATTAAAAATTATCACTGCTCCATTCCTGATAGATGATTTCTGTGAGAATAAACCAGCTCAGAAACTCCTTTTAAAAGAGATGTATACAGAGCGTGTGCAAAAAAATCACCACTTGTTTTCTACATCCATCTCCAAATTAAATTACCACTTACTGCGTATGGAAGAAATGAAATGCAAACAGACTGTTAGACAACAAAACACTTCATCTGTCATGGTGCTTCATGATCTCCCAGAAGTCTGGAGGGAGGAAGCCCAGCAAGGTGAGATGGCTTGGCCAGAAGTAACAACAGTGGCTGTGCTAGAAATGCAGCGCACACCATGTACCTAACCAGCAGCTTCTGCAATGTGCTACCTAAGTGCAAAGAAACTTCACGAATTATTAAGAATATTAAATGCTAAGAAAATATGTAGGGGGAAAAAGGTACCTTTTCTGGTTTTTTCCTATCGAAACCGTTTCCTACATTGCTATTTCAGCAGCATAGCTGTAAAAGAGTTAAAGGGTATACCTGCACCAACATATCATAGAAGCATTAAGGATGGAAAAGATGCTTTAGATCGTCGAGTCAAACCATATGTTAACAATGGAGACGCCACCCGAAGGCAAGAGAGGGTGGAACTGTGTGAAGCAGGTAAAGAGCTGCATAAATTCATGCTTTATATTTTCAATCAGAGCTGGAGTGCCTCAACACCAGCACGTTAACATACCTTCAGCATTTTATTTTCATAAACTAGTTAGCATTGAAAACATCCAGCTGAGTAACAGAACACCTTTAATCACAGATATTCCATTCTGGCACATAGCAATGCTTTAATTTTCACCGTTATAACACTCAGACAACAATAGCCACATTGTGTTTCTGGGTACCAAAGCATTAAAATTAAAGCAACACACTCTGGAAGCAAATCTGGCTTGGAGAAGATACACAATAATTACTGAAGGAATATATACATACAGTGCAGTTACTCTAAGACTGCACTTAAAAAACATTATAATTCAGTGAATTTTAAAACTGTGCATTTTCATAATACCCAGAAGACATCATAGCTGTTTTGTGAGACTTGAGCATTTACAGCTTGGACTCCCAGAGTGCTAGCTCAGCCTGGGCAAAGCCTGCACTGTGCGGCCATGAGTGAAACCAGCCCAGTGCACCACAAACCTCACCAAAGTTGTACATAGGCACAAGACAGCGCTTCAGAGCAGTTTCTTGAAATACAGCATAATGAATTCTGATGTCTGCAGATGGAAACCTGTTTATCCACAGCACATCTTCCCCACACTTCCTTACCAGCCCAATTCCAGCTTGAGGAAACAATCAAACCTTCCTGTCCTGCCCTCCCAGGCTGCCGAAGGAGTTCCAATTAATGTCAATTGGGATAATAGCTCTATTTGCATTTTTAAGCTATTATTAGCAAGTTGTCAGTCAGCCAGTAATTTGTATCACTTTGGTATAATGAGTATTTAAATATTTAAAAAGAGAATGTTCCTTTCTACCACCCCCTTCCTTTTTGTGCTAAAATAATAATGGTTTTAATCAAAAGTAATTTGTATTAATATACATTTTGCCCCAGGTGTTAAAGGCAGTCTTCAAGAGCAATGGTGAAAGATGTTAAGTAATACAGTTTATTAATATAGACAACTACTTCCATCCTTGATGGTAGCAAAAATGGAGGCTGCTTTTTCAACCAGAACAATCTGACTCTCCTCTTGGCCTCTGCAAAATGATTATGGTTTAGGAATTGAGGTCAGTTCAAATGATTTTATGTACCCACTACTATAATTTTCTAAAGTACTATTTTGGACTCAATTACTCTGTCTTCTCCTTAATGAAAATTCATCAATTAAGCACCCTATACCACAAAAAAAAAAAAAAAAAGGTAGAAGACCTTACTCAGAGCATGCAGAGCATGTCTGGAGCAGGCAAAAGGCTGTATGTGTTTCCACATTGTAATTACACCACCAATGGTCACTGTGGGATGTTTTTTCCTGACAGGGCTCAAGTCTAGATGCTCAGGTATACACAATTGACCATCACAGAGTTCACAAAACTGGATTGACCATTTAGATAAACAAGAAATCTTTCCAAATTTATACTATGTACTTTGTTGTATAATGCATATGTATTTTTAAAATAATACTTTCGAGAAAACAAGTACCTAAGCCTTTCTGATGTGCATCTGTAAAACTTCCTAGCAGCCTCGAGAGGTGGGTTCCTGAAGTTCACCTAGGCCAAGGGCAGGGCCTCACAACTGGGTCGGAACTGTCTCTAGCATAAATACAGGCTGGGTGGAGAACGGATTGAGAGCAGCGTCGAGGGGAAGGACTTGGGGTCCTGGTGGACAAGCACCTGGGCATGAGCCGGCAATGTGTGCTCAGAGCCCAGAAAGTTGATGGTTTCCTGGGCTGCACCAAAAGAGGTGTGGCCGGCACATCAAGGGAGGGGATTCTGCCCCTCCACTCTGGTGAAACCCCACCTGGACTGCTGCATCCCACTCTGAGGCCCTCAGTGTAGGAAGGACATGGAGCAGTTGCAGCGAGTCCAGAGGATGCCATGAAGATGATCAGAGGGCAGGAATACCTCTCCATGAAGACAGACAGAGATTTGGGGCTGTTCAGCCTGGAAAAGAGAAGGCTCTGGGGAGACCTTATAGCACTTTCCAGTACCCAAATGGAGCCTACAAGAGAGCTGGAGAGGGATGTTTTACAAGGATATTTAGTGATAGGACAAGGGGTAATGGCTTTAAACTGAAAGACAGTAGGTTTAGATTAGATATAAGGAAGAAATTCTTTACTGTGAGGGTGGCGAGACACAGTAACAGGTTGCTCAGAGAAGTTGTGGATGTCTCATCCCCGGAAGTGTTAAAGGCCAGGCTGGATGGGAGTTTGAGCAATCTGGTCTTCTTAAAGGTATCCCTGCCCACGGCAGAGAGGTTGGAACTAGATGATCTTTAAGGTCCCTTTCAACCCAAATTTTTCTATGATTCTATCATACTGTTCTCTTTGTATGACTATCTTAAATCCTGCGATCCATGCATTAATCACAAAGAAAAAAGGAAAAACTAAAAACCCTAACAACTTCAGAGATAAAATTAACACTGCTTATTCCCTAGTCTGGTATTGTCTTCCATTTTCCCTAGAACTGACACTTTATACCTGTTCCAACTCACATTACTGATTTTTAATATAACTAGTTTTGAATTATCTCTAAATTGAATATTGAATGCCTTCAATACTAATGCAATTCAACTGTTAGCTGCCACCTTACCTGCAGCACCAGCATGAGAAGCTCTGCACAACATCTTTTGAGCAAGACCAAATTGAAAGCATTTTATTTTATGCTTGGCTTTATCCTTATTCTAATCAAGTACTTAATAAATTCCATGAGGCTCACACACAAATCCCAGTGACAAGCGTTTGTGAAGGAAGATACTAAAAGCAGACAGAGAGCAGGAAGGAGAGCAGGATGGAGAGCATCTTCCCCAGGGATGAGGAGCTCATTTGCACCGACGCACTAACTAGCGGCTGCCATCTGCCGGCTAGAAAAAGAAAATAAAAAAAAATAAATTAGGAAATCATCGCGGAAGCAACTTCTCGATCCGAATTCAAATTTTGACAGTTTCTTTGTGTCATTCTGGGGGGAAACGTGGCTGCCCGTTGGCTTCCCGGGACACAGAACAAGGGGCAGTCAGCCCCGACTCGCTTGCATGCGAGAAACACAAGAGTCAGGTGGACTCCAGGGTAGTCAACATCTTTTGTTGTAGCTCATAGGATGACTGAAAGATCCAAACCTGAGCATAGTGCTGGAAAAAACTGGTTGCCCAGCTAGTCTTCTCTTATTGAAAGAGTTTCCAGGCAACAAAAAGATGGAAGGGGGCACTACAGAGAGGGGAGGGTGAAATAACACAAACAGGTCGGTCTTAGAAAGCAGCTGTTAATGTACCACCTCCCCACAGTAGCACAGCAGGTACCAGGGTAGCATAGCAGCAAAGACCACCTCTCTCCTTCATTCTTCTTTGTCCCTTTTCTGGGAACAAGCTTTGTAAATAAAAAAATTAAAATTACTCTTTTAAATTAAAATAAATTGATATTATTAAATTAAAATCAAAATAGTTACAATTCTGTGCATTACCTGCATCCAGAGTCAGGCTCACACAAAACTGTCTAAGACTTTCTTAACTGCAGCCTTTCCATCAACCACAATGTCTATGTAGATACATAAATAAAAAGCAACAGGCCCCAAAGTTCCAAAATAAGGAACTGTGACAGGCATGGTGCAGGTGATGCGTGTGCTTTGGCTCTCCCCTGGAAAGGCACAGAGGCACACACAGTGTAACTCGTTACAGAAATAAGCAGCCTCTCCTACACTTCAGCTGCTCTCTCCTTTGGAGAGACTGTTCGATAGCCAGCTCAAACACAGGCCTACCTTGTACCAAATCCTCCTTCTACAACTTCTGTTAATGAGAACCAGAAATTAGGTCTGTATCAGAACAAAGTAAGTACACCCCTCTAATTAAACTCTAATTAGACTCTAATTAAAATAGACTGATTTTACACTTTACTGTGATTTTAAACACAGTTTCAAAAATTTTACATAATTTCAAACCATCCCACACAAAAAAACTCTGACCAATGGACTAAGGGTCCCTAAAGTCCTGCCAAGTGTTCCTTGGATCTTACATGCTGGTTTGTACTCGGGAGCTTCTCTGGAGAGCCACTGTCAGGGACACTGGGATGAGGCACAGTCAGTGAGGCTCCACATAGGCACCCAACAGGAGGCTAAAACAGCACGTAGGCTTTATTAAAAAGATGAAGGGCATGGGTGTCACTGGGCAACCTTAAGCACCTGGTAGGTCTCATACCCTGCAGTGCCCTCTTTGGAACTGTTAATTTCTCCTTCTTCGAAAGGAGGCAATATTGCTGTGAAATTTAATAACAAATTCAAAATTTAATAACTTAACAAAATTTAATAACTTAATTCAAATTAAAACAAAACCACGCCAAATCAATAAAAAAAACTCCTACATTATTTTACCCACTTTGCAAGAACCCTATAGGTTCTCCCTCAGCCCTCATCAGTCCTGCAAGAGAAGCAATTACTCATCTCTGCCTTTCCCATGTGGAGCACCAACTTCAATTCCCCATCCCCACCTGACACAATACTCCAACCAATACACTCAAGCTGTCAGAACAGTCCAGCTCAATTTTATCCAAAAGAAACAGAGTGAGAAAAAGAGGCCACCGCAGCAGGAATAAAGCTAGAGTAAAACTAGACAAGACAGCATTGCACCCTGGATCTGCATCCCATTCCCTCCTGTGACAAACTACAAACGTGGCTGCAGCTAGCAGATGATCCAGAGTAGCTGGATGTTTTTGTCTTGAGTTTTCTTTTTTGTTTTGTCTTTTTTTTGCCTCAATTTTTATTTTAAAGGATAAAAAGAGAAAATACAGCATCATAGAAACCAAAAAGGTCGTAGAATTCCATACACAGAGAAGGAATGAATGGGTTTTACACTCAAAAGACCTTTAACAAGGCAGCAAGTACTGTATTCTTCCTCTGCACATTAGTAAAAAGCTAAAATAACTGAATCATCAGTCTAGAATATTGCCCTGATATATAAATCTCCAATCTATTAGGGATTTTTTAAAAATTTAGCTGGATTTCCTTGACTGCTGCCATGTTGCAGTGGAAAGTGCATTTGAGCAGTGACCCCAAAATCTGTTTAGCCTATTTTCACTTCAGGCAAATGCTGTTTTCTTATTTCAGTCTTGGAAGTTTACAGTGAATAGTAAATCTTGTCTTTACACATCAGTACCTAACCGCACAACACTCTAAACTCCTCTCTCAACTCAAAATATCTGTTACTGCTTCAAAGAAATCCAAAAAGACAAGCACATGGCCCTTAAGTAAAGAAGGCTGCAGCAACATATTACAGACAGCTCACAAGTGCAGCGGTGCCACCAAAAGGTTTCAGTAAAGTTTCTGGGATACACACTCAAATGCAGGATTAGGGTGGAGCAACAAACAGACAACCAGTCATTCTGTGAAGGTTTTAAATCATAACAGGTTATATTTTATCTTTTAAATAAAAAATGGCTTTGGTTTCCTAGTCAAGAGGGACAATAATGCAACTCGTTTTCATAAAGAGCACGATGCTAATCAAGTCAATCTGCAGCACACGTATCTACTTCTTGACTGCCCTTATAGTTAAGGTACCCTCACAAAAGTAACCCCCATGACTAAGTAATTAAAAAACGTTATCTTGGGTAAAAAATCAGGTGGCTTTTTCAGTAGAGTTTTAGAAGTTCTTGTGATTCCTGAAGCAGCTTTTCCCCCATTTTTCCAAGCAAGGCATCTGATCCCATGGGTGTCAGCGATGCTTTGTCCAGCTCAGTCTGTGGTTGACAGGTTCAGTTCACCCAGAGTTGGCCACATGCAGTTCAGCAGCAACAGTCAACGTTTTCATCATACAGGTGGGAAAACTCTCACAACAAATGAAATATTTCTTAAAATACTTACTCATGCAGATTCCATCAGACTGATACACTTCACCCAGTTAACACTATTTTTTCAAGAATAATAAATACATTTTAAAATGGAAGTCCTTGAGTTAGAAACAAAGACATAACTTGGCTGCTCTTATCCATTCTGCTCTTTGATAACAGTCTTTCGACTGATGGTATACTTACAGAACATCCAACTGACAGTAACAAATAAAATTGCCATTCTTTTAATTAACACCCAGCACCACCTCTATTATAAACTATAGTAAGCATCTCTGCATAGCTACGAATATCTAAATACTTTTTGAAAACTAGACCAAGGTTTTCAGGAGTGTGTAGAAGGACATTCAGAGTAGAATAATATAGAGATTATCCAAGTCCCACAGCCAGGAACACAAATCACTAGATAGCAAGGGTCCAATTCCCCTTTGCTCAGAGGGTCAGTAGCAGTTTGCATCCCCTCGGCCTGATTCAAGTCCTCAAAATAGAGCTCACATTAAAATATATTAAATGACCTCAAGGAAAATGAATACAATCAAGGTTACATAAGGAACAGAGCTGTCAAATAAAGTAGTCCCTTGTCCAGAAAGTATTTTCCCATGAATTACAAACTTTTGGTACAGCAGCATAAGTTTTTAATAGTACACTAACAACAGAAAGCTCTCATTTCCAATAGCATTGCCAAAGTACATCTTAAAGACGATTTAAGCTTTAGGTTTGCATAATTTGTTTGGTTTTCTTAAAGCAGAGTGCACACAAAACGCTTGCAGCACTTTTATTGGGGGATTATTTGAACAGTCTATTCTTGGGTAGCCGACTTGTAATGCTTCAATGTGCGTGCAGAAGGATCAGTAGCTTTAACCCATCTTGGCATCCAGTAGTGGGGCAGCCAGCTGCTCCGCCCTGAGTAGTGCTTTTCAAAGATCTGGCGGTAGTAATAACTTTCTTTTGTTTTAGGAGGATTGAAAGGATATTTCTCTTCTGCCTTCTCCAGTAAAAGGTCATCAACCTACAGACATAAGCAAAACTCAATTTAAGCTGCAAATATCTTTAACTTTTAAAGACACACAAGGATTCACCAACCACTAAATGTCCACAGTTTTGAAAAAAAAAGTCTATTCTAGAGGTACAGGTTTGACAGGTCAAACCTTTGTCATGGGCTCACTTGATCTTTATGAACACGTAAATGTATTTCCAGTGCTGTTGTTATTTCTCTGCATGACATGTGAAGCCCATTTCTCTGGGTCACAACCACTTTTGTTAGAGGTCACAGACACTTCTTTCTTACCTTTCCTTTGCTATGAAACAAGTGGAAAAACTTAAAGCAGTCATTTTGCCAAGTAAGCGGCTTCCTAGGTTGCTTTTGTAGCTTGGGGAACGGGTGACTGTATAACCACGCTTTTAGCAACAAAAGACCTGGGACGCAGAGGCAAAGACACCTGCAGTTGCTAAGTTGGCTAAGAAAGGGAGGATGAATAGCTGCACCAGTTGAGGCAATTTCAATGAGCAGCTTCCTCTGCCAGCATACTAACTTTTCATGTCTGTGAAATAGATTTGCTGCTCCTACAGCAATACAGGCTCAGAGCAGGCAGCACACCACTGTTGCCTGACCCAACTACTTTCTTGCCTGAGGAAATAGAGAAAGAAAATGGGGAACAAAGAGCTGGTGGTAGGACAGACCAGCTCCCATCCACAGGCTTGACTACACGTACTTCCACACAACAGAGCTCTCGTGTAAATAGGGTGTTATTCCTTCCTCTCCATGATTAAACTACCTCTGCACTCCAGAGAGGATTATCCCTTGCACAGAGTCAAAATGCTGTAAGTCTTCGCTGGTTAACAATGCAAGCAGAGGCTTTAAAAAGCAAAAAGGCTTAGCTGGGGATGGCTTTGAAAAATGAATGACGCAAACAAGAAAGTACATTATAAAGTCATTATGTTGTTGCTCAGCTGCAGAGTAAGTTCATGCAAGTGCCTTCAGCTGAAGCAGCTGCTTTGCCCGTAACACAGGAATTGTGTTTGTCGATGCACAATCTAATTTGCAGTCCAGACACATAAATGATGTTCATTTCCTTACACAGTCATTTCTCGCAGGGTCTAACATTTCTTTGTAACTAGGATCACAAATGCCTTTAACCAACTCAGATATCTAGAAGAATATTGATTAAGATTTATCCTACTCCTCCACCAGGAAGCTCAAGTTAACTGTTATACCCAGATTTATTCTCTCAACTAAGCATGTGAGCTGTCTCCCATTGGCAACCATGTCTAACAGACCTAAGTGAGAAAGGAAAAAAAGTGGTATTGTACCTGTTGATCAATATAGTCCTGAAGAATGGAAAACCAGGATTTCTTTACTGATGCTATACCATCACTGAAAGCTTCTTTGGGTCTCCAGAGAATTTCTTTGGGAAGTAAATTGGAATCTTCAAAGGACAATCTTAAAAGGTATTTTTCAATTCCATTCTGTTTGCAGAACAAAAAAAAAGTCCTGAGTCTCAGGAATTGCAGTGCAAAGATCTGGATTTACACACTTATGAAATGGTTTCCTTTCAGAAGTTTTGGTCAGAAAAGGGTTCCCAGTAGCCCAACAATTCAGTAAAATATTTAAAAGCACGCTTGACTTTGGGTGGAGGACTTAACCATCGAATTCAGCAATCCAGTCATGCTTAGAACATGTATCAGTGAATTTGTAAGCTTACACTTGGATCCAACCCTAGTTTTACATACCTTTGGGATTCGCAGCTCTGCTGGCAGAGATAAATAATAAGAAGTAAACCGATGATCCAAAAATGGGACTCTCAGTTCAAGGCTAAGCAGGGGTAATAAATAGAAAAGATACTGAATTAATCCAACAAGTCATCTACTTAAAATTTCCACAGCAGCTATGCTTTCCCTGTCTTTCACATAAGCACCAGGTTTTCTGCTTTTATTTAGAAGAAATTTCACTTGCATAATTATGACTACCTGGTTTTAATTCACCAATTTGTAAAGTGTATGGTCTACACAGATTAAAGACTGTGATGCTTTATAATGCTGTATGCTGAGCAGTTTATAGTGCCCTGAATTTACAGACTACGGTCCTATAGGATCTGCAACAACCATTGCAACATGTATGCAAAAGCGCGTTTTAAAAAATCCTTTTCCTCTCAGAGAACTACCAAGTCACTCACTAGGAGTGCATCAGCATTTGTAAACACATCACAGAACCAAGCAAGGACTTTTGCTGTCATTTCTGAAATCTATGTTTGTTTGTGTTTTCAAGAAACAACAAAAAGGAGCCCCACAGTATTCACACTGGTTGTCTCCTATACCAGTGGTAGATATACACATACAAAGCCTTCCTGCTTTTGTATACTACAGCTTCTAAGGACACAGAGAGCAACAAATAAAATTACAGTAACTGCATCTTCAGCAGAAAGAACACTTCTCAGTGTGTCTCCTCAAGAAGCATTATGCCGCCAGCTTCACAAATGAAAGGAGATGTTATATTGCATCCTAGTAATTTGTCTCTAGTTTCTACTCTGATAAAAAGCTTCAGCTATTTCAAGTAATACCAACCCTACCCAAAAAAAACCCAAATGAACCCAGTACTGAGTATTCAGTAATCAAACACTGAGGGCTCCATTTCTCCATATACTGACAAGATTTGCACTGCGAGTCTTTCCTTACAGTTATTCTTGTTCCTTCTTGATAATGGTAGTTTCATCCTTTCCTCTGTACTCTTAGTTCCTCTCCCTTTTCCCCATTAATCTGAACTCCTTAAATTCTGTTTTAATTTGTTAATGAGAGTTCTTTCTTCCTAGCAGTGCTGTGCAGCAGAGACCAAAGAAAAACAAAAGCAGCCAGCATGTGATATTAAACAGCCTTGAAAGTGTAGCAAAAATTTTTAGCACAAAACAAATTATGAGGCAAATGGCGGGTCTCCAGCACTTTACCCAACTTTTTTTATAGGAAAGACAAACATAAGAAAATCGTAAAAAGCTGGGCAAATCATTTTGTGGCAGGATCAGTATACAACAAAAGCTTCCCAATAGCTAAGTTGTTTGCTTTGCCAAAGGTACCATCTTTTTCTTATCTATAGACAGCTTTCCAACATTACTCTCGGTTTAATTAATGTATTTCTTTTAGTAAAATGCTTCTGTTTAGTAAAACAATACTATTTTCTATAGCACTCAGTTCGGAGATTCTTTAAGGTAAGTTACACAGATTGTATACTAATACCTCTTTATTCCAGTCAGCTACCTGACTAATGCACATACTTTTCTCTTTTCAGTATGTTGTTTTAGTACTGATGATCATCAGATTCAAGATTCCTCTTTGTCTAAACCTCCAAAGACCCCAAAGTCAAATACAAGTTTGCCTTCCCTCCTTAACTCTGAATATTTGTATTTCTAATTCACTGCTTCTGTAAAGACCAGTACAGTCCCAGACACAAAATATTTCAGTTGGCAACACAGTGGGCCCTATAGTCACAAATCAGATTAAATTTGACAGTGTGCTTTACTGTTGCTCAAATTCCTTCAGGCTACAACTTCATGTTGGCATACAAATCCTCAGAAGTCTTTTCCTGCCTAATCATCATTTGCTTTTAAATTATGAGTGCTCAGCATCCAAGGGAATACATTTTACCCATGTGCTGCGGTAGTTCTGTCTGCACGAAGTACATCAAACAGGTAGAGCTCTTTCAGAAGCCTCTCACTCTCTTCTGCAGCTTCCTCGGGAGACGGCGCCTGAAAACAAACACAGCATGGAGCACACAGGTGGAACACGGCTGCACTGAGGGAACCACTGCTGGCTGTCCTGCATTTGAATTGTAGAGATCACCAAGTGATCTCAAACCCAGCAAAAACTACATACAAGAAATAACAGTCTCAGGAACTGCTGAGGATTAAGAAAGCTGTTTTTTAGGTGATTAAATCCCTTGGATTTTATGGCACCCCAGAAGAAAAACTCTACAAATATACAGATGTGACAACTCTCAAACATCACACCTTGAAATCTCAGATATGTTCTGCTGAAAGGCAGAACACGCAGCTCAAGGGCATTCTGTATAGTGAATATATTTACCTTATGGAAATATATATATCCTTGTGTCAGCTCATCTGATCCTTCTCCTGAAAAAATGACCACACTGTCTGTTTTCTTCCGAATATATTTGGAGACAAGATACATACCTTAAAAAAAAAAAAGGATAAAGTTACTAAAGTACATCTACATACATGATGCTACATACAGCTAGTAGTGTTAAATTTAGCATTTTAGAAATTTGTCTCCTATATTACTTTCTTCTGTAGCAAACAACTAATGTAAAGTAGCATCTCATTGTTACTCAAAGCCACCAACAGCCACAATAAGTTGGTGCTGCAAATACATCTAAACTGTGTATTTACGCTTGGCCCTCAAAATATCAGAAAGATGTGTCTACTTGTGATCCTGTGAACACTGGAGGATTCCCGTGGGAACACAGGAGTTGTTAAGACTCAACATGAAATTAAGGGCATTATTAATTCCAGCACAGTGCTGAAGAAACCTTCTAGCCTTGGAGAAAAGCAAAAGTTGCTGTTTAACTCTCTGCCACTCTGAGTTGAACTGAATGAAGCCCTTTTTTCATATTTTTTTGTAAAGAATTATTTATTAAACAGAATTATGCCTTCCACTACATGCATCTTTCTGAATGGTATGCTTTTGTAACAAAAGTATTACGAATCTAATGAAAAGGATCTAGTTCATTATTTCTTATACTAAGCACCAAATCACAAATAAAAATTGACAAAAAAAGTTTGCTTTAATTTTTAAAGAAACGCATTCATTATTTCATATTGCTAAATCCCATCTTCATGGACAAAATTCCACATGGTGAGTTCCGTTTCGAAAACTGTGCTGCCTATTTGGCTTCAAAACTTTTATGACATTTTAGGATGACACAAGATTAACTGGGTAAAATGCTCTAGCTTGCATTACACAAAAGGTCCCACTGGGTTAGAGGTTTTCCCCTCTTACTAGGTTGGCAATGCTTTGTTAGAAGCTGCTGCTGACTTCCTTCACTTCTCAGAATCAAACATACATTGTAAGAACCTGTGTAACCAAACCTGTGTTACTAAAGGGCAATAATAAATACGTCGTATTAGTATTAAAATTACGCAAGGAAAGGGTAACTATGCTTTGCTATCATAATATTCAATGCCTCAGAAAACCTGTGAATTTCCCCCTTCCTCCAAGGTTCATACTTACTAGAGCAGAAAACTTAGACCTGCAGATCTAACATTTCTTCTTTATGTAACTCATTGTTTTTAATCTCAAAACTTCAAGAACAGTTCTTGACAATTGTTTTGTGCAGTCAGGGACGTGCAAGTAACTGCTTTTGCCTCAGTGTGGTATCACAGATAAGACTGGGAAGCAGAACTTTGGAGGCCCAGTCCCCAGGTTCTGTGCCAGCTAAAGGATCTAGCAGATGACCATGTGGGTTTGCATAGAATTTTATTTGGGTGATATAAACCAAAGATTGCCATTAAAAAAATCTTACCAATAGAAGCTCTTATTGTTGTTATATCGTAGGTTTCCAACGAGAAGATGACCTCCTCTATTGCCTGAATCCCCTCTTCAGTATTAAGTATTACTTCATGATGTTCACTGCCTATATGTGCTGCCACCTGTTTGCAAAAGGTCAAAACAATGTATCACTTTTCAAATAAAACATTCTATAAACATACATGGGGTTTAAAGCAAACACATTCAGTGAAAGCACCAGCTCCCTTCTGCTACAGTGAAAATTATAACATTAGACCAAGAAAAGACTTTACTTAGCAGGTCTTTGACTTGCAGTGGTGTGTTCACCAGAGAGAACATAGTCTCCTTAATTACAGCCTTCAATCATGACTGCAACAGACCATCCAGCTGCTTGCCTAAAACATTAACAGAATCTGTAGAGACTCTAAATATTCCACATATCTGCCCTTAAGAGAAAAAGCAGCACAGAAGTCATGAAAGCCTGCATAGTACCAGTACAAACGGTTTGTACAAAGCTGTTAATTCAGCAAACTGATAATTAACTAACAATACTTAACATATATACAAATGCCTTAGTATAGGAACCACAGCATGGAGATCTACCCTAAAACCCAGAGGTAGAACTGAGACAAGTCCAAAGTACCATCCTTTCTGCAACAATGCAACAGGGACTCCATTATTAAAGTCTTCCAAACGCAAGAGAAAACAGGTAAGGTTCCAGTTGCCTCTTTAGTAAGATTAGGCAGTGAATGTTGTACCAAATTACTTACTGCAAACTGATTTACATCACAGCAATAAATGAATATGCAGTGTTACTATTAATGCCACACCATGAAGTTAGCACCATTAATATACACTGTTTAGCATTCAGGAGCTCAGAACAAACTGAAAGCAATGCTTGAGATACCTTCCTGGCAGCAAGTAGGTCGGGACTGTTTTCCATTCCAATTGCAAAGGTTTGTAATGGATAATTAATGTTGATTTCTTTCATCAGTTTCAGAAGAACAGCTGCAACCAAACTGGAATCTAAGCCCCCTGCCAACAAAACAAATCATCTGATTAGGTGTTTGAACGATGTTTTGCTTCCCCCTTAAGGAATCTAGATACTGGAATCCTATGAGTGGGCTTCATTTTTAAGCTGTGTGAAGGTACTTCTCATACAAGTGCACATCTACCTCCGCTTAATAAAAGAATCAGGCAACTTTAGTGGAACATCTTCAGTAACCATTGTTAGTACTTTTGGTGCCAGAAGCATCAGTGGCACTCCTTCTTAAAGATAAACAGGAAGTGTACTGAACACATTGTACCACTAGAGAATATGCTCCTTCTCAACTCTGCAAAAATGAGATTTATTCTCCATTTCAAAACCACTCCGTATCTTCTTCTTACCTACACATTTGATAGTCTACTGATAGGACTAGGGATTTTTTGTTTTGTTTGCTGTAAGTAAAAGAACAGAATTAAGTAAAAGAACAAAATGCTTAGTATAAGGGTTCCACTCTTATCCAATCATTCTTTTTTTCCCTCCTCTTCTTTCTAGAGAAGAGCTGAAAGGATTTGAACAGTTTGGAGAACAAGGGAAAAATAAAACCAAGAGATGCACAAACTCCCTAGATGTACTCTAAGCATCCAACTTCTTATTACCATGAGCTAGTTCTGCTAGTCCTTGGCTAGTTCTACTTGCTTTTCTCCTACAAAATACAGAGCAAAACACAGCACCTGTCTGCCCTCATCTGCCTGCAGTTCTGATAAGCACAAGGCAAAACCCTCTTCTCTTTGTTTCCTACAGTCTGCATGTGTTTTTTCAGCTAAGTGCGTTCACATCAATTCCCATCCTGATCCCCTTTGTGGACATGCTATCTTGTAAAAAAAAATATTTCCTGTTGAAATTACATGCAAATTCTGAGAAAAGGAGAGCACAGAAAACGGAGTGCTCAGGATGCAGAAATCAGGAAAATAAAAACCCGACTCTCCACTGTGAAGTTGAAGAATTCCCTCTGTGACTGGAAACAAAAGCAATTCTCTGTGATGTTCCAAGCATACTCAAAATTTTGAAGCACTGAGATACTCTGGTATTATTTATACCAGCACAGGCACTTAGTTTTGCTGCTTCCTGCATGTGCATCTGAGGAGCTGCTGACTGCCTTCGAATTAGATATTTGAAATTTGGGGTTTAAACAAGCTTTTTTACTGAAACTGAGCTCTTCCAACTCTGTGTATCTTCCTGTTTAATTTACCTTCTTCCTACTTTTTATGATTGCATAGTAAAGAAATGGTCTAGCAATATCTCCTGGTCAGTTCTCTCTCATTCAGACGCACATTTAAAAGGGTCCATGACAAATGAGTGTAATTACTCTTGCTCAGTGAATGCATGAAAAGCATTCCAGAACTCTAACCACAAGTACCAAGCGCTACACAAACACAGGAAATGTAGGTGTCAGTCCCGTGGTTACAGAGCCTTACCTCTGTAAAGTACCTCTGGAACACTGAACCATCAGATCACAACAGCGATCAGCTAAGTCAGTGAACAATTTCCTGTACCACAAGCTATTACCTTATTTGCAAAAAAGTGTAGCAAATAATTTTGGTTCAAATGGTCTCCTGTAATATGGTAAATTGAGGAAGTTTAGGATGGAGACTAAAGCAAAGGTGGCAAGTAAGAATTTCACTTCCTCCTGCTTCTGAAACATGACAAGGCTTTCTTCTAGGTTCAATCTGCACAAAGCGAATGTAGTAATTACATTTTCTTTTTAGACACCAACCTGAGCCAAAATCTCATGTATTTAAGAATACACTGAGTGATTTTCAATAGGAATACGGTATTTATTTGTCTTATTTTAAAATGCTCAGTGTCTCAATAAGCCAAGATCCCAACCCAGAGTAAACTTTAAAAGCATAAGAGTTTCACGATACTTGTAAATTGGAAAACTTTATTCCAAACTAACAAGTTCTCTGTTGCCTGTTCTAAAAAGCAAATGAAGATTCAGATCTCTTCAGGTACATCGCAGCAGAACAGCCAATATACTTTCCTTTAACTAGTAAAGAATGGGGAAAAGAGAGTGAAGGTACAGAATCATTGTGGTTCTTGCTACTTACCTGACAGAAGACAACCAATCCTTCTGTGAGCCATCAAACGTTTCCTAACAGCATTTTCAAATAGAATACGGATGTTGCTTTTCACTGTTTCAAGGTCAAAACCTGCTCAAAAAAGAAAAGAGAAGGGTAAAAAATGTCTAAAAAGTGTTACTTAGACTTTGCTGGATGATGCTAACTAGGAAACAATGATGTTTGTGTGAATCTCCTTTGATAACAAGGACACTCAAGTCCATCTTTGTACATGACTGCCTACAAAAACAGTTCTAAAGTCCTTACATTTTAAAGGTTCTTCCAGGTTGTTTTCTTTCTTAAATGGTACTTTTTAAAACAATCAAAGCAAATTTTACATTCAAAGGTTATGATTTTTTCACTTTTAAATCAGAGTAAGTAGCAAAATCTTTGCTGTACTACCTGAAGGCAGAGCTTCCACTGTATCACATGCAACATGGAGTGGTTCATCTTTGCAGCTATGAAATTTTACTAATTCCACTGATGCAACCTTGCCAGAGGGCTTTAAATCCAACACTTCATAATGACCCGGAAGAAATGGTTCCACTTTAGAACATAAGGATGTTGAATGCTTTAAGTTGATAAGTCCTACACATAAAATGGTAAAAAAGAAAAACGTCAGGGTTTTTGACTTAAAATGGTTAAGTTATACCTCACTCAACAGCCATTTACTAAAACTATATATACAAGTATTTTCTCTGAATCCTAAATCTGGTATTAAAAAAATATCCTTTTGAATCATCAGTCCTGGCTAGAGCATGATTCTGCTTCTGGTGGGATGCACACATAGATCTGAGCCATCTCAAGCTGAGGCAGATAGCAGAGAAAGCAAACCCTCAAGTTTTACTAATTGGCAAGTAGCAATTTATCCCTGTGAGCACTAGGAAGAGCACTTTTCTAACCAACTACATGATGTCCAGGTCAAGGTATAATATGCTTCGGAGAATTTGAATGACAATTATTAACTAATTTTGTGTTTGAAATTAAGTGTAGTCAAGCTAACAAGGAGTTCGCAATAAAACAACATCATTATAGTGATTGCTTAATTGACATATATTTAGTGATTTCAAAACTCATCGGTTCTTGACCGATATACTCCACTGCTATTGAATTCCAGGTATCAGACTTGTAGGCAAACCTCATTTCCATTCCCCATGTGAAAGAGGATGTTTTGCACCTTCTGGTCACCTGGATGCCCCTTGAGGACATCTTCAAAAGGGACAATGAATTGCTGTTAAGAGAGGGACTGGTAATTCACTGTGATTGTTATAGGACACAGTCTCGAAAACATTCACTTTCCTTCTTCCTTCCCAAGCAACAGAAATGGTGCAGCTTTTAGTATTACTACATATTACAACTATTAGAAGAGTCAACCTACATTGGAGTCAGATAATAAAATATATATACAATAAATGGGAGAGAAATAATTACAAAAGTTCATTTTAGCCAACGTGCGTTTCAGGCAATAAACTCCCTTTTGACACTGTTTGGATTTGTTTATGATAGTGCCAAGACTAGAGATAATTACTTTAAAAGAGAGAGCAGTGATGCGTCATCTCAAAGAAAAAAATCATCATCAAATAAAGTGATTCTGGGAAATTACCCTACGCTGCAGTAACTTTCAGTAGGGTTTCAAAATTCCTGGCTTTTACAAATTAGCAGTTCTTTCATTTTCTCTTCACACTAAGAAGAAAAGCCCAAAAAAGAAGTTTGTCTCCAACAGCAATACCTAAGATTATTTAGGCACTAAATACAACTGGCTTTACCTTTTGCCTCAGAACAGACACCCAAAAATCCATCATCAGTCAGCACCTTAAACAGTGGTCTGACTCCATAGGTATCTCTCGCCAGAAATACTTTTCTGTTTGCAGTGTCCAGAAGGATGAAAGCAAATACACCATCTAGCATGGATGCTGTTTGTTCTATTCCTCCTCTGTTGTATAGATGAAGGATAACCTCACCATCCACTAATGTTTGAAAGTCAAATCCAAACTGCTTCTGCAGCTAAGAAAAAATATAAAGAAAAACATAAATAAGCATTTGCAAACATTGGCTGCTTAGTAATTGTTTCATAAGAATAATCTTGTATGTCAAATCACAGTTTAAAAGTTAGATAAATATTTCTGCCAAAGAAGGAAATTATACTTTTGTGTTCAAATTTGTACTGGGTTTGCGTGGCCAAGATTTGGTAGTGGAGGGACTACAAGGGTGGCTTCTGTGAGAAGCTGCCAGAAGCGTTCCCCACATCTGGCACAGCCAGCGTCAGGTGGCTCCAGGATGGACCCATCGCTGGCCAAGGCCGAGCCAATCAGGAATGACAGTAATGCTTCTGTGGTAACATATTTAAGAAGAAAGAAAAGTTACTGTGCAGATGTAATTGCGGCCAGAGAAGAGCAGGGTGAGAATATGTAGAGAGGAACAGCCCTGCAGACACCAAGGTCAGTGCAGAAGGAGGGGCAGGAGGTGCTTCAGGTGCCAGAGCTGGGATTCCTCTGCAGCCCGTGGTGCAGCCTACAGTGAAGCAGCTGTGCCCCTGCAGCCCATGGAGGACCACAGAGATGCAGAGATCCATCCACAGCCTGTGGAGGAGCCCCATGCCAGAGCAGATGGATGCCTGAGAGGGGGCTGTGAACCCATGAGAGACTCATGCTGGAACAGGGTCCTGTCAGGGATCTGCAGACCTGTGGAGAGAGGAGCCCACACTGGAGCAGGTATCCTGGTAGGGCTTGTGACCCTGTGAGGGACTCATCCTGAAGCAGGCTGTGCCTGAAGGACTGCATCCCATGGAAGAGTGACCTACACTGGAGCAGTCTTTGGAGAACTGTTGCTGTGGCACATACTCATGCGGGAGAAGTTTGTGGAGGACTGTCTCCTGTGAGAAAGACCCCACACTGGAGCAGGGGAAGAAATCGCCTTCAGCAGTGGCAGGAACATCATGTGATAAACTGACCATAACCCCCATTTCCTGTTTCCCTGCTGGGGAGGAGAAGATAGAGATCAGGAAGGAAAAACGAGTGGAGGGAAGGTTTCTCTTTTTAAGGCTTATTTTACTTCTCATTATCCTGCTCTGATTTTGTTGGTAATAAATTTAATTTAATTTAATTTCCCTAAGTTCAGTCTGTTTTACCCATGACAGTATTTGGTGAGTGATCTCCGCTAGTCCTTATCTCAACTCATGAAACTTTAGTTGTATTTTCTCTCCTCTGTCCACTTGTTGAAGGGAAGCTTTGAGTGAGTGCCTGGCATCCAGCCAGGGGCAACCCACTACAAAAATTTTACCCAGGATCATCTCTTAGGCAATGAGACTGACACTGCAGTCTTAAGCAATTCCCATTACGACAAGTTTTCAGGGATACATTTCTACGTGAGGACGTCAAACTGCAAACCCATGACCCTGGTCTTCCGAAGCACTAGCCAGCCATTGTCTAAAAAAAACCAACAAACAACTCAAAACACATAGACATGTGCAACATCTCTGCAGAGTAAAGTACTTTGGAAATAATCTTTGGTTTACTTATGCAGTCACTGCAATTCCTCAGCGTTTTTTTAAGCAGAGAATTTCCTTCTGCCTAATCTTCCTCCATTCCTCAAACCAGCCTTTTCACTCTGCCTGTGCATATAAAATGGGGTAGGAAGAAATTAGCTGTCAGACATTAAGTCAGACCAAATATTCTTTGTGTTCTTCTGGTGCTACTCTTAAAAGTCCATTCAATACATACAAAACAGAGGGAAAGAGAGGGTTTCACTAAAACTCTTAACAAGCCAAGAAACCCACAAAACCAATGCTTTAATATTTTAAGTTCTTTGGTTTTAATTTTTACTTATGAGGCAGTCTTAGACCAAATTGAGTCAGTGTTAAAATAAGTAAGCCATTGCCCTAAGGAAGGCACCTGTTTCACTGATGATCCTTTCCTAGGCAGGGTTCAGCTACAAAGAAAGAAAAATCTCATTGTAAAGAAAGAGGGTACATAATGTAGCGACAACAACCAAATTACTGTAGAATGCAAGCACTGCACAATTAAGGTACCCTTAGGACTGTGTGTAGCATGATCGAGAGTAATTCTTACTGCTTTCAATAGCAGAAAAACTACAATGCAAAACACTGCAAGTAATACAGACTCTTAGTACAATACATTTCACATGTACTGCGGGGCAAAATCTCACCCTTCAAACAGCCAGATACTTGAAGACTGGCAAAAAAATACAAAATCTCCTGCCTATTCAGGCAATTTCAAAAAAATTCCCAATGATGTTACTGATGTCACAGATGTGACTGACAGCAGCCTGACTTGTCTTAAAAAATGTGATGTTAGGAATGCTAAAATTTAGCATTAGAAATGCTATAATATCTCAGATTATTCATACGTTTCTGATGCTACCACATGCATATGATACATTTTACACATTCATTCAGCATGATTCAGAATCAGACACAGTTTTAAGCTGCTTTATACATCAAATTTGGATGATCTGAATCATGCTGCCAAGTAACACAGGCAGTATGGACATCTCAGCACAGGGCCTGAGGAACACCAACAGTGTTTAGTAGCAGCATCACATCCATCAGGGACATTTAGAAACTTTAGGAACTAAATAGAGTTGCTGCTTGTTTTGTGCCTAAGATACTTAGATGGCTCTCAAAAATCCCACAAAAAACCTGACTTCTGCTGCAGACACCTAAGGACTTCTGTGGCATACTGAAAACATTTCCCTAAGGTTTATTGCTTTTATATACATACATATATATGCATACTATGCATCACTATATTTTAAGTGATATATCCCATCTAGATTGAGATGCAATAATAAAAATGGTATATCCAACAACTTGGGAGAATGACGACCCAAAACAACTGAAGAGCAAGACAGGCTAAAAGCACTTGTATTATGAAGAGAGAAGAAGGGGAGAAAGAGGCTTGGAATTCTCCTCCGCAAGTTATAATGAAGAATGTGTCTTAACTTTCAACTGAACAAACCTGAAGATGCAAATATTTATTGCCCTTCTCATCAATTAAAAAGTGATTTCTCAGTACTAAAGATTAAGTATGTTGCTGAATAAGCTACCAGATTCACAGTTCACTGAGATAATTTACTTCCTTTTAAATACCAGTTCTTTGCTAACTTTCAAATTTTTTTCTGATATTCTAGTCCAACACATTTTAAAGATGTGCTGAATATCCGCTAGTCTTGAAACTAAAAAAAAAATTTTTTTTAAATTGCCTTATCATGTATACAACACTTACCTGTTTGAAATTGTAGATTTCTCCATTGTAACACAGCCACAGGTATGGGAATTTCTTTACCCGGATAGGCTGCATACCGTATAACTGATCAACAACTGCCAGGCGGTGGAAACCAAAACAGCAGTTGGTGAAACCATTGACGTTCTCAAAACGAAATGCATCAGGACCTCTGTGTGCTATCTTCATGGCACTTAGACACTGCACAGAAAGGCATTCATCACTCCCAAACAGGGCCCAGATACCGCACATTGTGAGGCTCTTGTTCTACCTGCAAGTGGAGAACCTGTTCAATAGAGACATGAGCACTGTAAGCAAGAGCTGACACTATGTATTGGGTCTGGCTGAGAGGGAGTTCATGAGGGCCCTCAGCAGCCCTCACAGTGCTGTGTTTCGTGTTGGTGTCACAGCAGTGTTTTGGCTACTGCTGAGCAGTGTTCACACAGCATCAACACAAGCCAACATCTCCCCCTCACCAGAAGGCTCGGGGCAGGCAAGATCTTGGGAGGCAAGGCAGCCAGGACGGCTGACCTAAACCATCCAAAGGGATATTCCATATCTGATGTCTGCCCAAATAAAAAATCAAAGGGAAAGGAGGATAAAGGAGGAGCAATTACTACATGTGCTGAAGCCCTGCTTCCCAGGAAGTGGCTGGACATCCCTTGCTGATGAGAATGAGAGAATAAAATCTTTTTTCCTTTTGCTTCTGCATGATCTTCACTTTTCCTTAAGTAAACTGCCTTTATGTCAACCCATAATGTTTTTTATTTTTCATCATATTTTCTTGTCCCTCACCCTATCCTGATGAAGAGGGAGCGATAGAGTGCTTTTGTGAGCACCTGGCATCCAGCCAAGGTCAACCCACCACACACCTAAAAAACACAGATAACAGATACAGGCTATTAATCACTTAACTGTCAAGAGGCCTGATCAAAAGAATAGCAGACTTTACTAACAGGAAGTAAAACCTGGCTTGCTCAAAGTATGATAAGCAAATTTTAGCCAGGAGGAAATGAGGTTTAAGTTTTACCTTCAGATACCGCAAGGCTGTCTATGATTTTTTTTTTAATAGAGCACAAATAGAACAAATCATTCCTGGTCATAGAGGATGACTCGTTGAAGTAACATCATCTCAGCAGAAACGTTAACCATCCTCTCAGTTTGTCACCTTTACATACAAAGGGGGTTTATAACAAAGAGAGAGGCTCTTTAGCAAGACCTGTAGTGACAGGACAAGGGGGAACTGTTTCGAACCAAAGCAGCATAGTTTTAGACTGGAGTTCCCCATCAGCAGCGTGGCAGGCCCAGATGGCAAAGCTGTGGAGGGAGCAATGCTGTTGCAGTGCCACGCTCCCTCCCCCTAGCACGGTGCTGCAGCCCCGGTGTCTCCGGAGATATACGCAGGCCTTGTAGCTCTCTGAACCCTAACCCTAACAGTGCAGCTGGGCTGAAGCTGGGGACCTGCGGATCAAGTAATGTCGCTGGAGACATCAGCCCAAGGCGGCCATTAGGGTTCAGGGAGCCACAAAGCCTACAGCTACAGGGACCCTGGGGATGCAAAAGGCGTGCCAAGGCGAGCATGGCACTACATCAACACTGCTCCTCCTCCACATCTTTCCCATCTGGATGGGAAAGCGATGGCGCTGCGGACCTCAGCCTCACCACATGGAGCTGGGCTTTCCCACCAGCTGGAGCGTCCTCTTGGTAACCGGCGGTAGCCGGGAGACCACGGGCACCCAGGGCAGGTTCCCTCCGCGCACACCCGCTCCCCTCG